>VZRV01005553.1:6030-72991 GCA_013398115.1 Falcunculus frontatus
GGGGGGGGGAGAAATTTATCAGCATATGATTTACTGTAATACAGCAATAGATTCCTGAATCGTGGAAGTCCTTGATACACTTTGACTGGATCATGGAGGGGGGTGACTGTGTAGTGGTTGAAGAAATCATCATTGCTAATAAGTGTTACTTTAGATTAGCAAATGAAAGACTGCACAGTCCTTCAAAGGCCTCATCCATTCTCATTATAATCCTTTGAACGTTTGTCTGACCTTTCTAAAGAATTTATACAGAAACTTTATGCTTAGGGTTCCACATAAATAAACTGACCAGCACTTGTTTCTAGAAGTTTGTAATCTAATGACAGGAGCAATAATACATCTTTTTAACACAAATATATAAAATGTTAGTTGTCACAGCAAATTGTTAATTTGTTTTAAAATTTTGTGATGTAATACTTGAGACTAATGAGTGTAGAGCAGCTTTATAAAAGCGAATAGTATCACAGTTCTCTAACAAAGATCTAAAACCGCATTGTATTGCTAATATTTTTCCTCTCAGCTTTGTTATGGTTTATAGCTGTAGAAAGCTGGGGTAGGTGTAGTAGTTTTGTTTTTAAGGCTGAGAGTGTGAAGGTTTGTGTAGCTAGGACATGCGCAGCTGAAGCAAACCAGCGTAGCTCTAGTCACCTCAGTGAAGACATTGTCGTTTACCTTCTGGGTGACAACGTGTAGGGCTATGCTCATGAAAGACTTTCAGTTTAGATTTCACTTAACTCTTCTTCTTTTTTTTCCTTTTTTTTTACAAGCAGTTTACTTCTTTCCTTTTATAAAATACATGGCTTATTTGAATAGGCTTTGGTGCCTCTCAAAAGCATCATGGCTCAGATGGGTTTTTTCCATTAAAAGAAAAATCCTCTTATTCTATTAGTAAACTTGGCAAAGCAGAAAATAATTCAGTTTATTAAATCAGTTTTTCTAAGAAAGACATTCTTTATTCATGCTACTGAATATATACAAGCATCTGATGTCTCCCTACTCCTCTTAAGAGAGATTCTTGATTTCAATGGCAAAAGGTTGAGTGACAGTGTCCAAACCTATGCAACTGGAACTGAGGAAAGATATGATATCCCAACAAATCAGCTGGTTGAAATCTTAGTCATAAGTTGTGAGCGTTTGTGTATTGCTTTAGCAACAAAGGCAGAGTCACTGGAAATACTAACATTTAGGCAGCAGTTACTAAACTACCATTTGTTTACCATTGTTCCCATGCTGGAAGGCAGAAATGTTGTATTTTTAAAGTAATGAAGGAACTGTGGAAATACTGGGCCTCTGCAAATGACTGAGCTTAATCCAGACAATGAATAGGTATTTGAGAGTGCTGCGGAGTTCTAGGTTGCATTTGGTTTATCAGACTGATAAATGTTAAGTCTTCAATTTTGATTTCCCTTCATCCATAACTAGTTAGAAAATTAAAATTTTAGGCAGAAAAGAGCACTTTAGTATTGTATAGATGGTAAGAAGTATTATTTTTCATATCTTGATTTGCTGGTAAAATGCACACACATTTTGGATTGTCTAATCTTCAATATTATTAATTTGGTTTTGATGTAAATTGATGGCAGATGAATGAAAGCTTTCCTGGCAGATTTTTTTTAAAATACAGATGTGTATCTGTGTGTGCATGTACTTTGACCATTCAATACTGACTCGGTAAACCTACAGTACAAAATTACAGGAGGATTTGTCAGTTTCCTCCAGTTGTCTGACAATTGCAGAAGTTTATGATTTCAGCAGAGGCCAGAATGTTGGGAGGTGTCAAAAAAACTTAGAATCTGAAGTCCACAGTGATGTCTCAGTGAGTGCTGGGAGCAAAAATGCTCATCACCTATCAGGAAGCTTTTCAGTCATTTGTGTATTGACAGAGTATGAAAAAAGACCCACCTAGTAATCCAATCTGTCTGAATGTATGGTAAGTCAGAAATACAACTATGAATGACTGTGCTCTATGAGAAACCTAGAAGTAATAAGTGATTAGAAAAGCTGAGGTTTTATTTTTTTCCTTGAATGAAGAGTATCTTAGCGTGAAAATGAAATATCAACTCTTACTTAGCATGAAATAATTACATTTAGAAATGTTTTAAGTGGCTTAAAAATGCATAGCTGCTTTTGTTATTCTTTTGATAATTTTATGTTAATTGTGGAGTGATACAGGGTTAATGATATAAAATGTTAGCACTTTTAATGATATGTTTAAGAACAGTGCAGACATTGCATTCAGTAAATTGAATATGTGGGCCTCATAAATAAATGCTGAATTATAATACAAAGCACACCATGACCAAATTAATTAGTATGTTTAATCTAGTGAATTCCAGCTAGGCTGCATACAATATGGACATGTATTTAATTTCTAAATTTAATATTAGCTGCATAAGTCAACTCTTACTTAATCAGTGCAGATCAGTAATAGAAATGTAAAATATCTGGTGTTTTACATAAGCTTTTCTTTTAAAATAAGATGTTTTAACATTGTTTGAGATTTTAAACATTGTAATTTTAAAAAGTATGTGAGTGGGAATGTTCCGTGTTCTCCCCATAATTTGTCGTCATCAGGACGTAGAATTCCTGAGGTCCAAAATAAAATATTCTTTCAGTCAAAATGGCGACGCTCATTAAAATTCATTCAGGGATCTAGGGCAGAATATTTTGTATTTGCTTATTTGATACATTTTCTGTTGGTTGCTCTGCTGTGATCATTGTTATATCAGATTTTATTTATTTGGGGAGAGTTAAAATGCCAATAGAATAATCTTGTTTTTTCATTTGAAAGCCTTACTTATCAAAGAAAGTGGAAAATAAAAAACTATTTAATTTTTTTAATAGCCTGTGAGTACTTCGGTTTTTTGTTCTTGTAAATTGCGAGTATTAGACTTTTTTCACGTGAGCTATAGGGCATACAGGTTTTCTTGAACTCATCTCCTGAATTCTTAAATGTAAGTTTAGTCTAGAAATAAGAAATTGGGTAGTTCTGAGTCCAGTTCTGAAAATCTGTAAATAATCTGTTCAGTTGGTAGTTTCAGGGACTTCAGTGAGATTGTGTAGTGAATAGGCATTGTCCCTGTGATCAGTGGTCTATAGGCTTAGGCTCATTGCTTTCAGAGCAGAGTCTGAGAATAATCAGCATGCGTTTTCTTCTTTTTTTTCCTTGATATGGGATTACACACTCTGCCTGTAACCTTTGCTATAAACCTACCTTTGCTTTGTGTTCTTTTTTTAGTAAATACTTGACTAGAAATGAGTTGATGAACTGTTCAGTTTTTGTGGAGAGCCCATAAAGCAGAGAGTGGGCTGGCAGTGCTCTGGTCCTCCATCAAACCTTACTGTTAAATGTATTTAGAATGGTTTCCACCCCCATTCCCAGCATTTTGAACAAGCAAGTCCAATAACTGTTTATTTGCTGGACCACACAAAGGAGTGCACTTGTCCAAAAGGGGGCACAGTGAGGTTACGCCTGTGCTGCCATGTTAAACACAGCGCTGTCACTTTCCCACGTGCTGGGACACCATCCACTATGTGACTTAATTCTTAAAGAGCATCCTTATGGCACTTTGATCTGTACTGATTCATGGGACTCCCAAACAATTCCTGGGCATGGTTTAGCAGTTAAGACTGGAGATGTGTTTGTTCTGGGGACCGTTCCCTTTTAAACACTTTGCTTCCAGCTTCCTGATTTAGAGGTTAAGACTTGTTACTAGCACAGGCCTGATGTAATTAGACCTGCTTTAAGGATGGGTTTGGACAAGATGACCTCCAGAAGTCCTTTCCAACCTAAATTATTCTGCAATTCCAAGCCTTTTGGTTGCACTCCTTGCAGTCTTTCTTGGAGGTGTTGAATTTACTAGTTGGGTGTCACACCGGAATTCAGTGTTGCCGATGGTAATTCTATTGACTACACTTCCAAAAATAATTGTTTAATGGGCTCAGAATTAAAATCATTGTGTTTTAATCAAGTTTAATGAACAAATGTTAGTGTTTTATAACCTGTTGTAGGAGTAGGTTTTTTCCCACCCTGTTTCTGTAAGATTGTTCCTATTGACTTATCAAGAGGATGAGTGGGAAGATTTGTGGGAGTGGACAAGCATAAAGAGGACTCGCCGTGTTAGAATCATTGTTAGGTGCAGTAAGTTTTCCTGCACTAGAAACTTGATACAATTAATTTAAATATTAAGTAAAAACTAGCTTCATTTTAGTCGACGCACCTGCTAATTATTACATACTGCCAACCTGAAAAAATTTAAGTTTACTGGTTTCTAATAAGTGCACAATAGCTAGCTGTTTATGGGCAACATCATGCATGGAAACCAGATTAACAGCTATTTTGATAAGGTTTTTATTGTGAGACTGGATTAAAGATTATATTAACTGATTTATTATGAGAATTGCACGTCTGTAGGGGTTTTTTTAAGTTTTTCTTTTCATGTGGTTTGTTAAAGAATGGACAGGAGTAACAAGCTACCATGCTAGTTTTTTTAACATTAATGAAAAAATAATAAAGTCAGTCCGCTAACTCATCACTTTTTGTCTGTGAAGAGTCTTTGCTTACATCTAGCCTAAGTGAAAGCTACATCACCAGATATCACATTGAACTGTCATAAACCCCCTTACAATCTCTAGATTAGACACTGAAGCATTTACTGACTGTGGAATTGAACAACAATTATGTACCTGAACTGGCAGCCGTGTGGGCTGTAGTTCAGTGAGCCCCAGCGGCTGAATGAAACCAAAAGGAGGTGCCCTATGAAGCCCTTCTTTGCAGTGCTTCAGTTTCATACCCACTTCATGAAGGAAAATAGATGAAACAACCTATAAGGGATCTTGTCTGCCTGAGATTAGGCACCCAAATAGGCTATCTTTGTGAAGGTCTTTAAGGCATGTCATGACCTTCTCTCCGTTGCTTTGAAAGCTGGACACTTTCTGCAGTAGCTCTGCTTTGAGATGCCTGAAGCGTAGTATCAGTTTAGTGATTTAAGCTAAACAGACGGGGTTTCATACATGCTGCCTCAACCAAAACTGCATCAACAGCTATGAAAGCATGTAAAAATAGTGTGAAAGCGAAGGGTTTCTTTGACTGGAACTGAAGTAATTATTTTCAGTTTTGCTTTATTTTTTAGTATTATAACTGAAATCACATTATAGGTATTTCAAAACTGTTGTTTCATCAATAATTTGTAGGTTGAATATTGTCCCTAGGTTAAAATAGGACTTTGACTTCTACATTAACATACAGGAACTGCACATTAGAAACAAATGTTGCTTCAAATATGTAGGTTTCATGGTTTTAATGTGAATTGCATTGATATTGTATCAGGGGAAAAAACTTTATGAGTTATTTGCTTATAAACAGATAAGCACTGTATCTACTGATATTTTGAATAATTTTGTTAAATGTGATTCAAACCATTTTTAATTAGAAAATATGCAAAAATTGGGTTAACTGCATTTAACTATTAGAACTGTTCTAGCTCACTGATATTTTCAAAAATGTAAGTAGACAGTGGATGTGGACTTTCTTGCCCCTCATAACATTACCAATATATTTAGTTTTATTTCATATCCTATAAATCAAAAGTACCAGGGTTTCTAAAAGCTTGGTCTTGATATTACTTCTTCCTGCTCTCCTGTGCCATTCACATGACTGCATCACTCAGCCCTGTTACGTTTCTCCCTTATAGCTGAAAATGACTGTTAGATATCAATTTCAACTTGCAGAAGATGGGTTATACGATTTTTGTGTTACAAGCGCAGGAACTGGTTGTTCTTTTGCCTCCTCTGTGGTGGTTCCATAACTGTCTTAAAAAACAGAAAGGTGGTGGTTTGATTAACATTTTAAGTTTTTATAAGCTGTCAGTGCATCCTTTAGAAATAAAAAAATTCCATCTTGCGTCCTGTCCTCTCTTTTGCCCTCTCCCTTGCTGTAAGCTCAGCTGTTTGCTTGTCTGTGTACTGAATTCAGAGCAGCAGTACAGTTAAAAGATTTTGAATGGTTAATTTTCAATTTTTATAATTTTCATTTATTTTTTGCCAGGTTGGTAGTAGCACTGACAGTTCAACAGACAGCCACAGCATAGTGGTAGGTGTAGGGCAGGAATATAAGGAGGATAGCATTTTTAGTTTGTTATTTTAAAAAAGGGAGTAGCACACCACCTACGTTTTCCTTACTTATTAAATTAGAAACACCTACAGGAGAAAAGTAGGTCCTAGAAATGCGTCTGCAACATACATTTTTTCCTCTATGTGAATTGCTCTGTTTTGTGCTCAGCATCACAGCAGAAAACTTTTGGGACTAAGCTAACCAAGAGAAACCATAAATAAAAGAGAGGAAATTGAGATACAAGACTGCCTCTTTTCTCCCCCCCACCAATAACTGTCCATGCATGCATATAGTAGCACCACATGGTTGCTTGGTGGGGTTATTTTTCCTCATATATACCATTTTATAGAAGGAAAAGCAATGATACTGAGAGTCCAGAGGAGGGCCACCAAGATGATTAGAGGGATGGGCCACCTTTCCTATGAGGAGAAGCTGAGAGAATTGGAATTGTTCCCTGAGCCAGGGAAAGAGAAGGCTTTGGGGTGACCTAATTGCCGCTTTCCAGTACCTGAAGGGATCTTGCGAGACAGTCGGAGAGGGACTTTTTACAAGAGCATGTGACAGGACTAGGGGGAATGGCCTCAAACTGAGAGTAGGTTTAGGCTGGATGATAGGAAGAAATTCTTTACTGTGAGGGGGGTGAGGCACTGGAACAGGTTGCCCAGGGAAGCTGTGGATGCCCCATCCCTGGAAGTGTTTAGGGCCAGTCTGGATGATGCAGCTCTGAACAACCAGGTCTAGTGGAAGGTGTCCCTGTCAAAGACAAGTGGGTTGGAGCTAGAAGTTCTTTAAGTTTCCTTCCCAAGCAAGCCGTTCTATGATTCTATGCTTCCCTTGCTCTGTATTCAAATTGCATTAATTCTCCAGCAGCAGAAGGGGTGTCGCAACAATTGCCACTTGTTTACAGAGGATATAACAGGGCTGATTTCTTTAGCCCATATGCTTTTCTATCTGAATTTTTTGAAATAGCGGATGTTGTAAGTAGCGTCAGTGCTATCAATGCCTGTGTTGGTGGTTTGTGCAGTTGGGAGTTTTCAAGGAAAGACTAACTTGGAATTGATTGCTTTGTCTGAGAGACAAACCTGAAAGAGAAGAGATGCAGCTATTTATATAGCTTTTCCCTTTGCCTGCCTATTTCTCTTTCCAGACATGGATATACAGGGGATCATAGGGGTTTTCACACTTTAACCCTTCCCTTTAGTACCAGCTGATGTGACAGCAGGTAATTCTGCATTCTGTGATGGACTTATGGTTATGCCTTGTGCAGCCTTGCTGTTTTGAGGCAGCACAATTCAGTTCCTGTTTTTTCCTGCAGAAGGTCATCATCACTTAGCTATAGGTTATGATGCTGATGCTTTTATTTTTCCTGTTGGGGCTGTTCTGTTACCCATGAACAACTTAAAGATTCATTGGATCAGAAGAGGGCAAAGAAGGGGGGATGTGTCATTGCAGCCTTATGCTTAGGGCATGCATCTGAGAACAGGAAAACTTACAGCTTCTTTTAATCTGCCAGAAGTGTCCTTTTCCTTCATTCCTGGTGCTGACACGAGTGTTGGTATGCCTTTGGGCTGATCCAGAATTTATCTGTCTCAAAGAGACACATAGATACATATGTGTATATACATACACTTCTTTTTTTTTTCCCTGAAGTTAATTTTCCTTTTCTTTTTTTTTGAGTTAGTCTTTGCTAGCTCCATTTACCAAGTATCTCTTGGTGCCACAGTACAGTTGCTAGTGCTGGCATGCAAGAGGAAGGAATCAGCTGAAGCTGGGAATAAGAAATTGCTAAGAGGGCTGGAAATGCACTTTTTAAAGGGATTAAATGGTATTAAAGTATGTATCTACAACATGAATGCACAGATACTGAAAAACTAGGATGGAAAAACATGACCAGTTTCTGCTTATAAGGGTTGTTACCACTTTCCTATTTCCAATCTGAAGCCAAAGGCATGCGTGCCTTTTTGGATTCGATTTTTGTTTTTATCTGGAGAAATGATTGCTAGTTTGCCCTTTGGATCAGATTGTGGTCCACACGGGACTAGTTTCATACATGCAAAAGGCAGAAATATAAAATGAAAATAATGCAGCAAAAAATTCTTTATTTCTCATGCTGTAAGTGGCACAGAGTTTCTGATGTAATTCAGCAGATTATTCCTGTGTGCACAGGTACCTGAGCCTGCCCTCACTTGCATGCTTGTCCCCCCAGTAAGAACAGAACAACTGCTGTCAGTACAGGTTGAAACACAAGTGACACTCCAAACCTTTTTCAGTTGTTCATGAGTAAAAGTTACCAGTGGAGTTTATTACGTGTCATAAAACCAGCAGAGTTTACCCTTATTTTACAGACCTGAGCACTGAGGCAATGAAAGACAATTTGCTTGTAGGACCACAAGAATGTAAGAGCAGGGCCCTCATATAACCTGACTCCTCCTTAGGTGGTATGGAGTATGGTTTATGTTCTTTATAGGCTTATTTTTGGCTTACCCTTAATTTTGACTTGGTGCATTAATTTGTCTTAGAGTTTTCTGGAAGCATATACTTCTGTATAAAATGAAGGTAATGTGTCATGCTGTGGTTTTGAGTTACCTGTCCTCAAATACTGCCATGCTTCAAAGGAGAAGACATTCTCACTGCATTCCTTTTGTTTGGAAGTCATCACCACTGTTGCTTCCTAGTTCCAGTGTGATTAAATTTCTTTGCAAAACTTTGCAGGGTATATATGAAGAAACAAGGTGCTGACTAATCATGTTTTTAATATTTTTAGGTGACAGTCTCAGCAGCTCACACGTTTTAATGCTATCAATTTCTTGCTGCTGCCATCAGTGAAAACAGTGATTGTTGTAAAGTGTACATGGTAGCACGGGCATGGCCTTAAATTAAGTAGTCTCAAAAATATTCTCATGATGGTGTACAGCGTGCCTTGTGAATGCAGATTTGCTGCTTTTTTTTCTTAGCTGCACCTTACCCTTTAAAGCTATGAATCAAAGATGAAGAAGTCATTGAGGAGAAATGTTTTATATCTAGACACTCATGCTCATGTCCTTTAACTTGGGTAATAGAACTGTCGTTTTGGTGTTACAGAACTGTTATTGGGTAGTTGACTTCACAGATTTGTACAGATCACAGTTAAAATGAGTAGAAAATTATCTTACTCCATTCTCTCAAGAGTATAAAATACACATTAACAGCAGTATGAACATGTTTTACCGAATCCTATGGTCTGGTAAAGACCTTATATGACTTGGTTTACCTTTCTGGATCACAAGCTTACTTCTGTATGTATAGTTGCTACTTAAGAGAATTTTGATGTTTTCTCAGAGGTGCGGTAGTTATCGAGAAAAAGAAGTAATCAAAAGATAAAGACTGACAATATTTGGAGCTTGGCCATGCTTCTCTGTAAGGGAGCATTGAAAGAAAAGATGATGACATAGAACAGTGTGTTCCTCCCATGAACCAGTCCAAGTTACTTTTTCAAAAAGAGACTAAATGATGATAAATCTGGCAGTTTTCTGTTTCTTCTCGTGAACCTAGGCTAAGAGGTGTTCCAGCCTGGTGCATATTGTTGAAACCTAATGTGTTTTTTCCCTTACCAGTTTGCACACTGGAGTAGTTAATGTTAACCTGATTTCAAACCGTGTGAGCTCAGCTGTGCTGGGTTGAAAGAGGCTGGATGGAGGTGGCTGAGCTCCTGGTTGAATGAATGGTTCTCCCCTGGAGCAGGAGGAAGATTGTGTGCAGTGCTCAGCCTCTTCAAGTCTGTACTCTGCATCTGCCGAAAAGTGTGGGGTGGAGGATGCAGCTCACCAGACAGGATTATTATTCCAAAGGGGGAAAACATCTTTAGAGAATTCCCAATCAGGTGGTGTTTCCATTGTATGTTTAGAAAATCCTCAGATGACAACAGAGATGAAAAAGGCATACTCATTTAGAATGTAAACCATTTAGACTCCAAAGTCTCCTGTGCTTTGTGAGATTAAGGACAGTTTACTTGAAAAGAGAGAATGTTTCATTCATCACATTTCCTCTGATTTCAGTTATGCAATGTCCTTGGATCAACGTGGAAAAGTAAGGTTAGGGAAGTGAGATTTTTTTAAGCCGTCTTTATAAAGAGAATCATTTGCCCATAGTGAACTGTGAATCATGAACTGCATCTTTGCCTGTTGCTTGGTCTGTGGGTCATTGTTCAGAAGGCATTGGAATGAATGCATTGTCCTCCAGAAAAGAAAACATTGAATTTCTGTTCTAAGAGATGTCCTTTCTCTTTCTTTTACTGTAAGCTCATCATTAGCAATTTGTGGACTGAGATGGCTGGCTTTGATTTGTCCATAAGGATGGCTAGTTTATTTTCTGTCTCTTCCAGTTTAACTTTTGTAGGCTACTCTGACTCAGTGTCAGTTTGATTTAAATCCTTATTATTTTCTTCACTTTTTTGGTGTCATTTTTAGCAGCTTTCTCATCTCCACGTGCCCTTCTTATTTTGAAGTGGTGTATGAAACGTGTCTGACTAGAGAGTTTAGTGTTCAGCATTACTGAAATACTTAATGTAATACTTTTTTCCCTGAAAACACATGATACCTACTGATCCTGTTTAGCTGTTGTCGTTATTTCTTGTTGTAGATTTTGCCTAGAAAGACTTTGCCTTGAGGGGCTTCGTGCTCTGCACAATGAGCTCCCAAGAGGTGGAGTTCCTCACTGCTAATGCACAAGGAGTGGGTGTGTTCAGGACAGAGATTAAAGCTTGCTCGTTGCTGTGGGGCTAACAAATGCGGGGGGCAGAAGGAAAAGTCATACTGTTCTGGTACTGATGCCAAGCAATTATATTGGATGACTTTACAGACTTATTTCACCAGATTTGAGGACCAGATAATTGAATCTGCTGACATCCATGTGAATTGTAATGATGCAGCTCAGTCCCCATGATTTTAGTGAAACCAAAAGATTTCCTCCCGAGGTGAGCAATCGGTGTTTGGCTAGATGACCTGGTAAAGCAAAAGTCTGAATGTGAGGCTCTGTGCCAACTGAAATTGACATTGCACAGATATGTAAGTACTAGGGTGTCAGTGTAGGATACTGTGTCCTTCCTAAGCAATACAGACATTTTAGTTAAGCTGTCTTGTGTGAAGGTAGGCCTGTGAGGTCTGTGTCACGGCAGCAAGTGTGCTTGGAGTAATATGTCTTCAAAAGCTGACCTAGTCTGAACAGCGATGAGAGAGTGACCTTGCAATTGTGCATCTGCTCTAACTTTGATACAGGGGTCGTTTTATTTGCTGTTTTCTTTGTAAATCAGGTTGCCTGTGCCTTCTGCAGCGTCTACATTTTTCTGTTTCAAAATACTTTGTGCAAACGTCATTTTTTACCTTAGATTGCAGAAACATGTGAGATATAGGGTTATTATGGATTTGAAAAGAAGCAAAGCTAGTTTTTGTAATTCACCAGCCTGTTCTTTTATGAGTCTTATGTCACTAAGAAAATGTTTTTCTAATTCGTGTAGCGTGGAAGTAAGTATGTAAACATTTACAAGGAAAATGAATCATTTTACAGATACTTGTTCCACCATTTTGCTATTCTGTTTCTTCCTCCAAATTGCTACTGTGCATTACAGTTGGGGTGTGATATGTCAGATGTGCAAAAACCCCTAAAATTTCAAGTAAGATGGGGTGGTTTTTTAATCATAGTGATTATACTGTATATAGTGTTTTGCCACAGGACAACCTTCTCCCAATGGCAGGGCACTGAACAGCTTGCATCTGTGGGAAAGTGGTAGCAAAATTGATGGAACAGTCTGTTCCTGCCGATGTTCATTTCAGTGCCCCAGAATACGGCTTTCAGCATCTCTGCTGCCAAAGCATACCCTAAATTGATGGGACAAAAGGAACAACCTGGATCTTCCATGAGTTAAAGTGAGGAAATGAAATCTTAAATCTCATTTAGGTTTGGAATTAAGTGGATTGGCAGTGCCCGTGGAATTCAAATGGGGAAAAAGATGAGTCTCTTACTCCTCCCTATCATGCGGCTCTCTGAAAGGGGTTGGAAGTATTTAGTGGAGGATACAAGCAGACAAACAAGAGAGCTTTTCTTGCAATAGCCAAAACTGAGTTGAAAATGTAGGGAAAAGGGGAAGACATGAAAGTCTAATGAAAAAACACGTTGAATTGAAAATGTACCTCAGGAAATATTTTAGAGAAAAAAATGCTGTGTTGTCTGCACGGGGAAAGTCTCTCTGGTATTACTTCAAGATCTCCATGTGATTTCCTGAAATGCTGAACTCTTCTGGGGCAGCCCTAATTTATCATCTCATTCTTTTGCAAGGGTTCACAAAATTTCCAATAAAGTACCAGAAATCATGTTGCTCATATGCAGTTTTTTCTTCTGCTTTCCATTTTTTTCCACAGCAATGGGACCTCCCTCTGCTCCCATTCAAGCTGGAGAGAAGCCTCCCATTGGTGTGGACAATTTAGGATCCAGCACTTTTTATAAAGGAGATTCTTTTAAACAAGTGTAGGCAAGGAAATTGCAACATTACTTACAAACATACTCCCCTTCTCACCTTAATGTGAGAATACCATGAAATAGAACAGGGCTTTGAGACTTCTATATGTGCTTAGTGAGCATGAAGTGTGTACAGTGTGTGTACTTTCCTTCCTGGCTTTTATCAGAATGCTTGGGGTTTTTCCTACTGGTCATAAGCTGTTGCTCCGTTCATCAGTCCTGTAACAAGAAAACTGAAGTCCACAGCTTTGCAGTTGATTGCTGGCCTTTGACCTGTCTGACTTATGTGAAGACATCAGTACAGTTTTGATTTCACTCATGCAGGTGTGGTATTCAGTCATATCAAGGACACTTCCCAAGGAAGACTGTTCAGAAGTATACACTTGGATTTACTCAGGTGATACATCATTTGTATAAATTGTTTTTACATAAACACACACAAAACTGGAACATAAAAGTTTCTTTTGTTTTTTTCTGAGTGTAGAATTGTATGGCATTATTTAAAAAAAATATTTTAAGAAATTAATATAAATAAAATTATCCAAAAATATTTTTTGTAGCTAGAAAGTAAGCTTAATATGTCCCACAAACCATGTGATATTTGAAAATACCAGTATACTTAAATTCTAGCCTTCCCCCCAGCATTTCTCCAGAGAAAGGCCAAATACATCATCTTTGACTTCTTTTGTTTATCAGTGAGCTAATAAGATGTTCCTATTGTAGCCCAGGTCTCAGACGTACCTTACGCTGTGTCTTGCTAATAGAGCAGGTTTGTTCCATCGGGGGTTAAGAATATTTAATCCTTTAACGCTGACATGTACAACACACAGCCATGTCAGCTACAGCTGTTTCCAAACATCAGTAACAAAATTATAGATGGTTTTGAAGCTTCTGTGTTGGAAATGAATACATTTGAGGATTCAACTTGCTGACAGTGTTTATGTAATTTAATCTTGCCATCTGGAAGAAAGTAAACATTTTTTAGGAAATTGAAGTTAAGGTAGCAAACCCCTTGTGGTTTCTGGCTGTTGCAAATAAGTTAAGTTGTACCAAGTTGATGAAAATCTCCAATAGGGAGGAGATCATGGTTATATTTAAAAGATTGTTATGCAAGTGCATTGATGCATAAAATTGTTTCAGAATATCTGCTTTATTAACTGCCCTGCTTATTCAATAGTTAGCCGCCTTTCTTCTGCTCAGACAAAACCAGCATGTTTTTCAGTGAAATGTGATAAAACATGAGAAGCAAATGCATGCAGAATGCATAGGTGTAACTGAAGCACTTACGGGATTGCTTTTCTTCTCATATGTTTCTGTTGGGTTTTTTTCCCCCTATTCCTCCTTGTTTGGTTTTTTTTTTTCATTCTATATTATGTTTTGCTTTTCAAATATTTACTCTTTTTTTCTTTATTTGTATGCTTTATTATTTGCTTTTCATTATTTTAATAAGTTTTCAAGGTTTTTGCTTGATTTTCTAAAGAAACAGTTTATGCAGTCATGCCATGTGTGTATCCGTGGCACTGTGATAATTTTGAACTGCTTAGTCACTTTCAAATAAACTGAGAGTCAGAAGACGATTCCAAAGGCATTGGGTTTCCATAATGTGCGAGTCCGGGTGGCTTGGTGGAGAGGAGAAACAGTGCCCTAGAGCATGAGCTATGTGGAGAGAGAAGGAAAGACTAGAGTTATCTTTGCAAACCAGGGTTAATCAGTTGTTCATAAAATTGCTTAAATGCTAACCCCTTCCCTTCACTATCCCCTTCTGTTTTCTGTTTGAGCAGTCTGATGAGAAGTTTTACATGATGGGGGCATGGCAAGATGCTTTTATACTTGTCGTGGCCTAGAACATTTATATAAATAAAGGATATTTATGGTGGGAAGCTGATTTTAGATATGCATGATTTGAAGGGGTGGACAGTTTCAGCCATTTTACACATGGAACACATGACAGTTTAATTTGCCTTTAGGTTTTGAACCTTTAAGATCGTCTTTATCTTTCTGAAGGATATTTACCGCTTTGTTACTATTCTTTAATGAAATCTTTTTGTTAAGAACATCTCTGAATTATGCAGCATTTGTTGAAAATTATAGGATATTGTGAGAAGACTGACAAGCACCTGAGCCAGTGGTATGGTGGTAGTGCCCTTCGCTCCTAAGGCAGAGAAGAGCAGGAAAAAATTAGCAGGGGTATGGACTCAGCAGAAATAGCTTGGTAATAGTAACAAGAGATCAACAGTTTTCAGCATTCTGGGAAGGGTCAGTAAAACCAGAAGAAAGCTATAGTCTGTTCCTGCTTGACTTTGCTGTCTGGTGGTTGCAGCTGGTTCTTTCAACCTCTGTTTTCTCTGCTCTTAGAGATTATATTCACCCTTCCTTCTTGATGTCTGCATCCTCGTTTTGCTCTGTTCTGGTAAAGCATTGATTATTTACTTAGGTTTGTACAAGCATGCTAATGTTCTGCTAAACTTAAAAATACTGTTGCCATATAGTAGCTGGTCAAATAATGGGATTTTAAACTGAAAAATCTAACTTCATATTCAGTGCAAGCTGCCTGTCAGCATTTTTATAGGTCTGAATAGGCTTTTTAAAAAGATCTAGCTCTAAGCCTTGATAATTGAACTTAAGCTTGTAAGTTACTTATCTACTCCTGAAATTTAAACCTGATCCATGTTGTAAAATTGAAATGAAGAACTACATGAAAATGAAATAGGATGTTAATGGGGAATTCCTCATTTAGAATTGCTTCTTAGCAATATAAGCAACAATTTTAGGAATGTTGATCTGATTTTTATTGTCTTGTATATGAATGACTTTATTAAGAGAGCTATTTGGTGTCCAAATCATGCCACATTCCAACTTTGTCAGTGTGATCTAGGCATTCTGCTGGAAATAAATACACAGACTGGTGAGTTTGTAAACAGTTATAGCTGTGCCCTGTGTTAAATAAGGACTATGCTTTATTTTCAGGCAATAAAATTTAATTAGTTGTAAGTCAGGTTTTGCTTTAGTTGTAATTGGTTTAGCATATAATTATTTTGTCTAATAGCAATCTGAAATCTTGAAAGCATTTTGATCTTATTCCAAGTTAAAAAAAAGAAACCCTCTTAGAAGTATTCAATCAGTAGCAATAATAGAATCTTATCAGTCAACCATATTACAGACTGTGTAAATCTTTAAGTGACTGAAGCAGTGTTTTCACTGATACTTTTTATATATTGCATTAAGAAGATACAAAAAAATGGTTTATGTTGGACTTCGGACTTCTATATGATTTGGAAAAAATCAATGATCTCGGTTGTCTTGGTGAGCTTAGTATTTGCTGGTTTGATTTTTAGCTTTTAATTTTTATTTTAAAATTAATTTTGAAGGTCTGGCTTTTGTAAGATGTAACTGGGAACTGTTTGTGTGAAAATAGTAATACTTCAGTTTTAACAAACTATATACAGTAAATCTCATAATTTACGCACAAGTATTGCTGCCTATTAAAGGGTATTATAATGATTTACGAGTATTTTTTGAACAATATCATATGTCTTCTATCTTTTGGATGTGGCTGGCTGCCATTTCTAAAGAAGCTGCCGTGCCAAGGAATCTTCTGTCAGCGCTTCCTATGGATTTCCGTATGGGAACAGCATTAAAGCAAGAGATAAATGCAGAGTCTGGCATGTTATTAGCTGCAGTGGAGTGATGGGGAGCAGAGCTTCTGTTCTCACTTCCAGTCTAACCAGCTTATTTTTTGCTAGCAGTGGTTTACAATCATGCTTGCTAGCAGTGTTGTTCTAAATCAAGTTACACCTATATTATTAATTTTAAAGTTCTTCTATGTTTCCTCCATAAAAGGGCTCATCTTGTTCTCTGCTCATTGTTTCATCAGCCTATAGGTCAGGAAATTATGACTAATCAGAGCATAGAGAACAGTACTTTTTAAGGAACTGAATAGTCAACAGCCTTTCACTTGATGGATATTTGTCTTTTTGAAACTCTGTGGTCTGATTGGGAGGGATAAATTACTTCACAACTAAAAAAGAGATACTCAAACATTTACATTTAAAAAGGAATATGTACTTTTGCCTAGGAAGAAATTGCTTCATCTTTAAGGAGTAGGATTTTCAGTTACTTCTCTGCTTTTCCAATTATCTGCCCTATAAAACTCAAAAAATGTAGATATTTCTGTTAAATTTAGCAGGCATATCATGTGAGTTAACTTGTCACTTTTCCTTCTATGGTTTCTATTTTACAACAATGATTAGGGTACAGTTCTTAATTCTATTTCAGGTTTTTTTTTTTCAGAACAATCATACTGATATTATCTGACATTTTTAAAGTATCTTATAAGAAAAAGGAGCTATTTGTTGTAGTATTATTACATGCATAATTGCATGTGTGTAAATACTTACACATGCAGGTATCATATGTAATTATAGAGCTCAATACTAAATGTATAAGTGTGAATATGTGCATAATACAGAATTAAAAGCTTAAAACATAGAACACAGTTGTGTAGCAACTTGAAAATGTTGTAATTGCACATGTTCACTTGTTAAATAGCGTTATACTGGGGCCTCAGTGAAAGGCTGTTGTAAGCTCTAATAACAATAAGTTAATCTCTAAGCTAACAGTATGGAAAATACAATTTCTTGGTGGTTTCCCTTTTTTTCCTTCCCTTATGAAACTAATCTATAAATATTTGAATTATCAAAACAAAAGGGAAAATAATCTTCCTGATAATAAAATTGTATATAAGTATTTATTTTTTGCTTCTAGTCTACTTTAAACCTTGTTTTAAAACAAGCACTCTTTAGGCATCAATGGGTTGAAGTTCATTTGCAACCCAAATGTAATAATAAAAACAAGTGGAATATATTCCCATTATCACTCAAGATGCTGTAGTTAGAAGATGGATATAGAAACAGCACAAAATATCCAGCTGCTCTACGTCAAAAACTAGTCCAAGTGCAAATAAATACTTGGAAATGTTTTGTCTTCAAATTGAAAGGAGTCCTAAAATAAAAAGTGATTCAATTCAGTGTGACAAATGAAGTATGAATTCCATTTTGCAGTAAGTAATAGGGAGGGTTTTATTTTTGTTCCTTTAACTGTGTTTCACCCAGACATATGAATATTGTATTTAGTACTAAACAGTTTCAGAAGATGAAAGTTGCCGATTGTTGGAGACTGTGTGCATTTTCTAGGCCACAGCCACGGGGCTGACAAGGAAAGCAGAAATGTGAAAATCTAGAATAATAGAAAGCATTCACATCTCATAAAGCTGAATTTCAGCTGGGTGCTTTAAATAAGAAAAGGGCCAATATGAGGGGAACTTCTCCAACTCTGAGACACTGTCAGAGGGTCTTTCAGCCTGTTAGGGCACTCCCTTTAGGGTTTTTATTCGCTGCAGATACACACACAAAAAACCAATTGATTTTAAAAAAAAATTGACCTTTTTCATTTGCTAAATAGTGACAAACTCTACTTTAGACTCGGTATGATCCTTCTATTTTATGTAGTTTAAGCATCCTGTACAGACAAGAAATTATTAAATATCTACCTCAAAGAATCAGAATATAACTACCTCTGCTTTCATTTGTGTTGGGGTAGCTGTGAGCAGCACCATGGGAAAAAAAAAGACTGTTTAGCTGGGTGTAGTTTAGTAGAGATCAAGGGCAAAATAATGGGAAAAATCCTTAGTGTTTAAGCAGGTTTTCTAGAGCAAAGACCTAGTGATTTTATTTTCTCTTGTCCTATCCTTTGAGCATCCTGGCCTACTGTATAATTAATTATTGAGCAAGAAGTAGTAGGTTGATTTATATGGGATCCTTGTTGGGTAAGGAAAGTAGACATTTCCTACTTGGTGACTTGTTCAGATGTATGGGTTGGGTTTGGGACATTACTTGCATTCTTGTTGTTCCTTTCAGTGTATAATAAATTGGAAAAAGTTTCAGGGTCTGTTAAAACTTGCATGAGATTAAGAGATTATAGGAATATGTTAAGTTTTGAGGACTCATAATAGAGAAGTAGGTGAACGTCTGGAGAACAAGGGACAGAAAAGCCAAAAGAGCAGGTTAAGTAACTCGCTAGAGGAAGATGGAGTGGGCACCAGGTGGCACCCTTTTCCCTTAGCAAGCTAGGAGTTGATGGCAGTGCATCAGATAGTTGTGATAGGCTTCCAAAAGCTTCGTTTTATTGACATCAGCATCCTCTCCTCACAGTAGCTTCTTATCCTTTCTTTGGTTTTGGAGTCATTGGCTTTGGGGCAGCAGTTTGGGAGGCAGCAGATGCTGCGATGGATGCAGAGCTGCCAGGGTGCTGGATGGCTTGTTGGTCACGAGCTGGCACCTATGGCCACTGGCCGCTTCCTCAGAGCTGCCAGAGGGCAGAACCAAGCAGGCAAGCAAATGTCTGCATCAGATGGAGAATGTGTAGGAAGCTAAGTGAGAGAATAACCACAAAAGGACTGGGAGAAAAGGGGAGTTAGGAATTTATCAAAAAGGGGTAAATAACTGAAAATCAATTCTGTGGAAGGGAAGTAACATGGAGAAGCATATAGATAGGGAGACTATATAATAAATTAGAGGCAAAGAAAATCACGGAAAGAAGAAAAGGCAAATGTTGTGTCTGCTCCTACTTACCTGAGTTTTGAGAAAAGCATCTAAAAAAAATCCCATTACAAAGAAAACAAATAGTCAAAAGAGAAGAAAGAAAATGGAACTGATTTTCTCTTGAATTCTTTTTTTATGGGTGGTTTCTGGAGAACCTACTTTAGGCTGTAGTGTGGGAAGACAGAAGAGACAGTTGAATGAAACAGAGTATTGGATAGCTGATTATATTGATGTTTTTTCATTTGCCCAGCCTAGCTTAAACCCCTGGTTGTTCATGATTATAGAGCAGTAGCTTTTCCATCTGATAGCCAAGTTTCTGCTCTTCAGATTTGCATCTCTCCAATTTGAATGGCACAGTTGCTTTTGACACTTTTCCAGGGAGACTGTAAACATTGAAGCTGCCAAGACAAAATGCGTTCTGAACCTATAGTTAAAAACATCTTGTTTCCAGGTAGTACTTCTTGCTGAATCCTGAAGCATGTAATATGAATTGCTTTGGAAAGCATTTTGAATCCTTAAGATAGGAAAGCATATTTCAGCATCTGATAACTATAAAGAAACTTTCAAGGCTGCTGACCCAGATGCTTTAAAATAGGCTTGAATTTAGTTAAATTTTATTTCAGGTTGCTTTTACTGACCTTCGCTCCCCCACTCCCCTTGCATATTCCCTCGGTGGTCTTTCAAAAGCCAGGTGTCTGGGATTGTCTCCAGCCTACTCTGAAAGCACCCCAGGCCTTGGATTAATACATGAGGGCTGCCTTTTATTTAAGTCCATCCATTTACATAATGCCTGCTCAGTCAAACCCACTTGCAATGTACAGCCAAGTTGAACCAAAACCTCAGCAGGTCATTAGTGCATGGTCCTGGTTTTTACTGAATTTAACTTGAAGTGTTGCACCTTCTTGCAACGAAAACTGGAGAATGTTGCAAAGGTGTTTTGGATTTCTGATTCACAGAGGGATATTGTAGAGATCTTTGCTCTTTCTGTAAAAGAACTGAAGGCAGAACAGTATTTTTAAAAATGTGTTCTTACTTAAAGGGTGTGAGTATAGATCTAATATCAGGGTGAAAATTTCATTGTGTATGTATGGCATGACAGTACATTCTTAGAATTAAAAATATTTCCTTTAACACATGGAACAGACTTACCTGAACTCCATCAGTGTCATACTGTTATACCAGGTTCTCACTCTGAATGCATTGCCACTCAGTGAAAATACTTGGAGTCTCATTTTCTAAATGTGGTTCAGAACTACTGATATCAAAATCCAAACAAATACATTTCTTATCTTTTTCAAGCATATTTTGATAAGTATTGATTTTTTGTCTGGTTGGTTGGTTGGTTGGTTGGTTTGGCCTTTTCTGATTATTCTAATTGTCAACTTTTACAACTTGGCATTGTTTTTTTACTGGAGTCCTTCTTGATGTTGTTGAAAGTGAGTCACAGGACCTGGCTCACTTAGGAGTGAAAGGAAGAACTACAAAAACAGTGAGCCCTTCTTAGACTGTGTGTTCAAAATATTCACACTGCTGAATTTGCAAACAAAAGGTATTATTAGTGATTGGTTAGGCAAAAGGTGATATCCAAGTTCTTCTCCCTGATTACCACTTGAGCAGTGAGTAAACGAAGTACGGACCTTTATGAAAATAAAAATGATCAGGTAAAAGAGACAAATTTTAGAATACTTTTTTAATCACAAGTTTCTCTGAATAATGTAACTTAATATGAATGTATTAGAACAGCATTATTTTTCCAATATTCCTCTCTGCTACTTTTTGGGGTTTTTTGCATGAAAACACCTTGTTTGAACCATCAGTTGACTCCAGAACTTAGATGTATAATATTCTTGGTACTTACACAATGTATCACTGCTTGTTTCCCATAATGAGTTAATAGTTGTTCCCTGTACTTTATGTAAGTCCATCTTTATATATTTCTTTAGACTGGAGTACTGAATTAATAAACTGTTGATATGAGATTATTCTTGGTCTCAGTATACCATGCTGTTGTGTATAGTCCTTCAGTGACTTAAAAAATTGTAGTGATTGCTTTTATTACTATTTCTAAATTTTCCTGTTGATAAAGGTTATCTGACTTGCAGTTTTTAATTTTATAGATATTTCAATCATGTGCATGCAAAAATCACAATTTTCTCTTGCTGTATTTTGACTCTTAGTTATCTTTTTCACCTTGTAAATTATGGAGTCTTTCCATGAAATTCAGAAACTTTTGGTATGTTTTCTTTAGAATTACGAGATTTTGTTTGTGCCTGGCACATATGAATTAAGCAGAGACTCATTAGGAATATCTTAAGAACACTCTACTATTTATTCTACAAATTTTTAATCTAAATTTTATTGTAAAATGTGAAATATGTGAGCAGTGGAATTATACTGAAAATTTTCAGAGAGAAGGGAACATAGAAATTATTAGATTTAACAGCTAATCAGGTCCAGTATGGGGAAGATAATTGCATGAAATTGGTGCCAGATTGGGTCTTGTTTCTCTGTTACAGTAAATGGTTAGACTAAGAAGAAAAAACTTCAAATCTTAAAATAGATTATGAAGAGAATGTTTCTAAATACAGAAGTGTGAAAGTTGTGAACATTAAGGAATATTGAAAAGGTTTCATAATAGTGACAAGGAAATAAGAGAAATAAAAATAAGTTGTGGATTGGAATAAAAATTCAGTGTATATTGTGCAATAGAAATATTTATTAGGGGAATTTTGTTATGACAGGACATCATGCTGCTTAGTCATTTATGGTTCAGCATGGTGTAGAGTGGAAAGCATAGAGGATATTGGAGTCCTTGATGGTATTCTGTAGATTTGGTTTTTTTTCTTGTTTAACCACACCAAAGATATCTCAAAGTACTATCTCAAAGATAAATACTAAAGAAATTTCTGTGCTCTTTGCTAGATTTTAAAGTTACTAAAAGGGAAAGCCGTTCAAGAAGGAACTGCCTCCTCTCTAAAATGTTCTGTCAATACCAAAAATGTCTGAATGACAAAATAAACATTTGATGTCTTAATATTTTCATTATAGTTAACATGCTAGGAGCAAGCAACGATCTTTTTAAGAGCAAGTGTTGAATTTATCATGTAGGTCAAGATTTGATGGTGATGCACCTCTTGTGTCCAAGGCAGGAAGGATGCTTTGCCCTTCAAAGCACACCAACTGGCCCACAGTTCAGTGCTGGTTGTATCACAGTACTTCTGGTAGTCAGGGGCCCAGTGTGTCCAAATGATTCCCCTTTGCCAGTGGCTTCTGAAAAGAGTTGTCTAGAGCTATTGGCATGGACTGTGGTGGAAGTTTTCCAGTGCATGATGGTGATGGCTTTACACCAGCTTTGGCCAGCATCTTCAGCACAAATGGTCTTATGAAGTTTCCATTATCTTCTGTAAACACTGAGGTCCCTTTTTCACTGCCACCTGCCAATCACAGTGTCACCATCTGTCATGACAATTAGTATATGACCTGCAGTGTTTTATATAATACAGTGACACTTTACTCTTCCTATCACTTCTGCTACTTTTTCCTTCCCTGAGTATGCTGGTTGAAGCTTATCTGACACATCTTGGTTTGCAAACCTCTGAAAAAAACCCCAATTACAAGTAGCTGATAGTGTGCTAACAGAAGGTGAGTACTGAGAACACAGTGTCATTTCAGAAAACTTAGAGAATAACTGACAAAAAAAATAGGAAAAGTGAAAAGGTTTTAATACTCTTGGAAATTTAGTTGTGCAACCATATTTTGCTGCTGCTGGTTTCAAAATGAGCTTTAAAGACATATGCTTTTTCACCACTGTATATTTTAGTTAAAAGTAAAAATTTCTGAGTTCAATTAGTTGGAAATAACTGCTATAGAGTGTTTGGAGAAAGCTTGAGCTTGTGAAGATTAGCCTGAGGCAAAAGGACTCGGACAAAAGTTTGGTCATTTTAAACATATTGATCAGAGAGAATGATAAACCATTTTGACTAAAGGTGAAAAGGAGGGAAATTTAGTAATAAATGGGTCATAGGTGTTTGAGGAGAAGGGGAGGTTTTTGTTACTCGTCTGGCACAGATTCCTAGATACCTTTAGCCTGATTTCATGAAGTCAAAAAGTCTTCGGTCAGAACCTCAAGAGAAAGACAGTTGTGACTGTCTAAAAAAATAAATGTGTGTGACCAAGTATTTTGTGATTTGAGTTTAGGTGAAAGAATCATATTTAAGAGAAATCAGACTTGCTCTGTAAATATTTGCTATTTGACAGAAATATCTTAAAGCTCAGAAACTAATTTCTTTTGTTTATTGTTGCTTGGTTATCTGGCATGTAAAGTTTAAGAGATGATGTTTTGTTTTGTTTTTTTAATAACTAATGGAATATAAATAATAAGGGAAGGGAGGATTAAATTATTTTATTTTCTGGGGTTGTTTTCTTCTGTGTGGAGGGTTTTTCTGGGTTTGGGGGTTTTTTTTAGGATGTTAGCATTAATATTGGAAATCGCTTAACAGTTTTAAGTGTGAGCACTGTGAAGCTGGATCCCCAATTTAACCACTTGAAAGGACATAAATGCATTATAAACAGGAAGCTTATATATAGAACTGACAACAGCCAATTAGGACTGCAGTACAAAAATGATCTATTTTAAAGGTCTGAAATGCGCACAAATGAAGTGTACAACTTTACACATTTTAAGTGGTTGTGTTTCAGTCTGTAAAACAAATTTTATTTCCACAGTAGGAATTCTTGATAAAAGGTAGGTTTTGTGATGTACTGGATTTAAATTTTTAACATTCAAAATGTTCTGCATTGACTTCTTATCTGTCAAAAAAAATTGTCTTTAAATAAAATTTATTGTAGCATGTCGAGGTTTTGGTGATACAAAAATTGCTTAGTAGACTGTGTAACAATATTTAATTCTTCCTTTGTACTGCACAAAACTCAGTAATTACAAGAGGGGTTTTTTTCTTATGTATTAATAAAGCATGAAAACTTCCTCCCCCCACCCTTTTTTTAATCTTTGAGTCATACTGTCAGTTTTGACATTTTCTTAAGCATGCCTATGGAGGAGATTTGTGTCATGTTTTGGATAAGACAGGAAGGTCCTAGAGATACTTGGGAACTGAAAAAGTGCCAGTCTGTATCAAGGGCAGACTCAACAATGTAACAGTGGAAGAAAATTGAGCTTTATTATCCTGAGAATATAAATATTTTGGGATGTAGGAAACATATGGAACTTTCTAATGGGGAAATCCAGAAGTAGCCAAGCTCGAGGAGGTTGGGTTGTTACTGTTTTTCTTGGCTGCTGTTAACACTGTGTAGCAAGCACCGAGGCATGGGTGAAGCTGAAAGTCATGGGTCCCAAGCAGGAACTTGAGTTCAATCTGTTTTTTCGAGGAGGAAATATAAGAAATAGATATTTCAAGGCAGAATGTGTGAGCCTGACACTGAAAAAAATATCATCACACTGACGATAGACTGCAAGTTTTAAATATCGATGAAACAGTGATACAATATAGCAAGAGAGTGGAAAACTGCCTTCAAGAAGCAGACTAGTAAAAGTCAAAATTGGGTAGCTATGGTCACTATTCTGTTGAAACAATTGGGTTATTTTCTGTTCTTGTTCTGCATGGGCTAAGTTTAGGGGTAGTAATGATCTCAGATGAAAAACTGAATCTAATGCATGACTCACACAGCAAAAAATAGCTGGATTTTTCTCTCTGCTGAGCAGGTCTGGGTCTTACTTTACTTTAAAATATATTTTCAGTTGTTGTGAAAGTACATGTTGGATATCAACCCCTTAGAGCTGAAAAGATTTTAACAGCTAGTAGGAGGAATGTATGTGATATCCTGTTTCAGCCTTTGGTCCTTTAAAATTGCGGCCATGCCTTGACAAGAGAGCTCAGCTATTAAACAAAGTTTTTGCAGGAGCGGGTGGGAGGATGCAAGAAGTGACCAGATAAAGTATCAAGTGAGTGAAAAAATAATGTGAGGTCCTTGGTTTGGAAAAGAGTGTTGAGTGATACGAGCATAGTGTTTAGCTTTACCTTTTTACTGTTTACCTTTGCTAGGCAAGTCTTTTAAAGAGCTTTTTGAAGAGATGAACATATTTTATGATAGGTTGTTTAGTGTTTGGATGTGTTGGTTTGTTTTTGGGTTTTTTTTTAGGGGGACTGGGGGTGAAATTGTTTCTATGTGTGCTGGTATATTTTTCTGGGGGTCAAAGAGGTGCCTTTATCATATTCCTTTAAAGTTGTTTTAGAACAAACTGCCTTATTTTCATTATCTGTATAATTCCTTACTTTATACAAATAATACCATTATTCATAGTATTTTTTTATGCTACCAAAAAAACCCTCTTACACCATCTCAGGATTTTCTGTCAGTGCTTAATTTTGGTGTATTTAGCACTGGTGTACATTAAGACACTTCTGCTCTGGTTTCTATATACAGAATTTCACAATGCTAATGATCACTTGTGGTTACAGGTAACTAAGGTGGGTTTGCAGCTTAGATTGTGGAATAGCTGTCTCTAAGAGCTTTTTATCAGTTTCCAGTTCTTAAACTCTTCTGTTCACTACTCTTTTTTATTTTAGGGATTTTTTTTTTCTTATTGGAAAGCTGTGTATCTGAAATGACTAGCATCTCAATGGCACTTTTGTACTGAAGATTAGCCAATTGTGTGGAATAAAGCAGACTGCTGTGTGCACTTTTTTGTTATCCTTTATGTATTCTGTAGAAGCCTACTTTCATTTCTTTCATGAAAATGAATACTCAAAGGTTTAAAAATGAAACCAGAGTGCGTGCCACAATGATTTGTTTAATGCAGTGGCATTGTTTAAATGGTTACTTGAGCCAAGTGCTTTTTTGCACCATGTACCGTGTTCATATTCATGTATGTGCATATGTGTATGTGTGTGTAGTAATTTTCAGCTGTTAATTGAAGGTAATAAAGTTTAAATTGGTGGTACAGCAGAATAAACAGCACAGTCCACCAGCACTTGAGTTTTTGCCCAGAAAGTGTTTTACATCCTTGCAGTGATCCACTGTAGAGGCCATATTGTGAACCTGACTGAAGCTACTGAGTCATGCAGATGGTTTTGACTTTCAGAACATAAGGTCAGAGCTTGAGTGAAGTCTCAGATAGAAAAAAATACCTTCATTTTTACTGAGACAACAAAGATCTCTTAGCCATTGCTGGGTAGTTAATGTTTGCTGAGTGGTCTTCCAAAGACAAAGTACTTGGTTACGAATCCGTTATTGCTCTTCCCTCTGGTCTGACAGCCCTGTACCCTTCAAAAGGAGAAGCGCAATGAAATATGTCACCTGCTGTAAGTGTCCAGTTGTCTTCTCTGACCACGTAAGTGAAAAAAATGATGATGTGGAAGATCTTAAAGCAAAATCCTTCCCTTTCAGAAAATTTCTTGCCTCCATTTACTGAATTGATCTGTGAGTGAAACATGCGCTCTGTGTACGATTTACAGTGCAAGATCAAATTGTCCAGAAGAAAATACTATTTGCCTATGGCAAATGCACAAAAATATTCCGTATGGCTTATTTTTTAAAAACAGCGATGTTTTCAGTATATACTGCTGCAAGAAAACAGGAGATTTCATCAGGAGTTAAGAATCTGTCTGAGGTGTAAACCCTAAGATAGTTAGAATAATTAGTCTCCAGTCTAACATGTTGCTACTATGTAGTTAGTTATTGTGAGGTAGTTATGTTTCCTTGCTAAGTAGATGATTTAAAACTAAAAAGTGTCCATTAAATGGGGATACTATAGAAAAACTCTGGGGATGGAATTCCAAATATATAGATCTCAAAGAGAGCCAAGAGAATGAACCAGCTGTTCAAAAACATTCTAAGATGCTTTAAAAGAAAAAACTACTCATAAGAAAAAAATCAAGAATAGAATATTGATGATGTAAATAAACATAATTTCCAATTTTAAATTGTTTTCATGATGATATAAACATACCCCAAGATGTACTGGGCAGCTTGTTTATTCTGTACTTTCAGTGAATTAGTAACAGATGTTAGGTTTCTCTTTTTCAGGTAGAGATGGGGGATGTTAGATTTATATAAAACCAATTCTGTTTAAGTCTTCTATGTTTTGAAAAGCAGAGTACACAGTTTCAAGATATTGTATTTCTTGTATCTTGCACATTCTTGGTTTTGAGGTGCATGGAAATGAATATTAAGTATCAACTTTTTCAGTGTTTACTAGTTATTTGGGTAAAGTTAAGCTTTTTTCACCTGAAATCAATATTAATATTACAAATCAAACAGTTAATTAGCGTTTAAAGATATTACATTTTCTCTGTAGAATACAGTAAAAGTATTGTAATTATGGACTTTGATTCTTTTCATGCCTGCCGCTGAGTTTATGAAAATATCCTTTCACCCTGGTTTTTCCATTTATGAAATAGGAGTGGTCCCAGTCCTGGTCAAGTGCTCTGTGATGCTTGTGGACGATAAATCTGCCTTGTGTGTGTGTTCAGTGTTATCCCTACGATAGTGAGAATTCCTTCAGGAGAATGCATTTGCAATGACAATCTCTCTTTTATTTTGGTTACATGCTCTTTATTTTGCTCCTTTGTATACAAGTTTAGGACTAAAATGGGGCTCATGTCAGCATAATATCTGATCAGCAGAATGGCCTCTGCTGAATTGTAGTGTGAGGTATATAGCACAATTCCATAAATTGAATAGAATTGGTAGTTTGCTACTTTGAATGTAGTTTATGTAGCTTTATATTTAACACCTCAGTCCTTGCAATCAGAAATTTGTATTTCATTTGCTTCTTATTGATGCTTTATTTCAGTAATTGGAAATACAAATAACTTTTGTATTTGATCCCAGTCAGTATTAACCTTCTAAAACAGCACACTAATCTTAAACCAACTTCCAGTAAGTATGTGCATGTTAGATAATTACTTTTAATTTTCTCCTTTTGAAGCATTGTGAGAACAAGTATATTGGGGGAAAAGAAATATTCACTGACATGCCCCAGAGATGAAAAACAGGCATTTATAGGAAAAAATTAGATTACAAATTACAAATAATAGTGTAAGAGATTAAAAGGTGTTGATATGGGATGGAAAAACTATAACCATGCTTAAACAGTTATTTTTGTCTGTAAAGGAAAAGGTTTAGTTAAAAAACAAAACACTCAAAAAAACAAACTGAAGAAACCCCCCACCTACCTCACCCCCAACAAAAAACCCAGCAAAAACCGAAACACCCAAGCAAACAAAAAAAAACCCCAAACCCCAAGCTTCACATGCTCTCACGTGGCCTCCTAGAAATCAGTTACTGAAAACACAGACCAGGAGAACTAAGAAATATTCTTGTTTCTACTGCTTAACTGTAAAGTAGAGTAACCAGTATCCAAGTTGAGGAGTGGGTTTTGCAATTCTTAGGTAGAAAAATCTAGTAGTTGATATCATAGTAGTTGATTTGGGCTACCGCTCTTGTATACATTGAGTCTTTAAGCTGTATAGAGCTGTCTGATAAGGAACTGTAGCTCTAAGCCAGAGATGTGACTAAATCAACATGGCTTTATCTTTGTGGCTGTAAATTATACAGTAGGACTAATAGATAAGACCCAAGGTTTGGGTGTTTTCTGGTAGAGGAAGCATAAACAGTGATAAGTTGCAAATCAGAAAATATGATAACCACTAAAAAAAAGACATTTTCAGGCTCCTGACAGAACTACTTTATCTGAAGGGTCCTTGGAATGTGAGGATCATTCTGGGTTGCAAGCAAATATTTTTGCTCATTTAGTAACTGTTTTTAGATTTTGAAAACCAGTAAAATAAGGACAATCTGTTTGATTCCTTAAAATGCTGATAAAGCTGTAAAACAGGAACAGAAATGGGAAAAGTTGGTATCTTTGTTAGTTGAAAGGTTTTTTAATATAATTGAATTTTGGTAAATATCCTAGTGTGTTGTATTTTGTGTCAAGAGTTGAAATGGATTCCTTAGGACAGCAACCAACATAGGGTCTCTTGGCTGGTTTAACTATGTAGTTAGGAGAAAAATAATTAAAGAAAATCTGGCATTTGTATATGTGGTTTGTACAGCACAGAAACTACCTAAACTTTCTAAAGGTAATGATAAGATTACTTTTTTCCCTGCTAGTTTGCATTAATTTGCTTTCTTCTTTTTAATATGCGTAATTGACAAAAATAGAATGTGCCGTTTTGCTCAAGAAAATGCACTAAAATTTTAGTTAGGCCTTTATGAAGTATGGTACTTGTCTTATGTAAATGATGTCAATTCAGATGAAGATCGCACTAATTAATGCTGTGTGGGCTGCATGGCATTTAACAAACAGAATAGCTTTGTTAATGCATCATTAGCAAAGAAGTTTTTTTTCATCCTTCATAACTGAGTGTGCATATGCAAGCCATGTGTTTGTTGTTGTGGACTGTAGGTTTGCTTTTTCAGTCTTGCTAAGTTACAAATAGTATTGATTAGCTATACCAGTACCATGTGTAGTATGATGAATGGCTTGGGCACCAGCATTCAAAAATCTCTCAAATAGGCCTAAACTGTACTAATGTCCTAACAGCAGGACGTTCTTATGGATCTCTGTGTACAAAGTATCCCACACAGGTACTTGCAGCAAGTGTTTAATCTAAAGCGGTGTCAGGTGTGCTTCTGAAGGGGTCTGAAGCTGAATGTGCTGTACTGCTTGTCTTTCCCAAACAGCATAAACATGGAAAAATCAACTGCAAGTGCAGAGTGGGAGAAAGTAATGTCTTGCCTGCTGTGATGCTCGTGAATCAAGAGATAGTTTATGTTAATGATTCGTGTACTGGAGATGACTATAGTAAGCCTAGACTTTTGTTTTGAAAGGTTGCTGGGATACTGAGTTGTTTCCTTCTTCATGAACAGGTGTGGACTGACAGGTTTAATTTTGTGGAAAGAAAAATTTGTCATGTTAGTGCTAAATTTAAGGTATTGTCTCCTAGATGCATGTTTCTTTTGCTCTGCCTTTGTAGTCTAGATTAACAGTGGAAATACATTGATAGAAAATCTGCTGGTGAATAAAGATTTGCAGCAGAACTACATCCTACATAGAGATTCATACAGGAGGGAAAAAAAAGAATTTTTTCACAGGGGTACCTAAAATATGGAAACATTCTCTGGGGTGGTATTTAATTACACCCTAAAATTTATAATTAGACAAAGCAGTCAATCTGCTTTTATGCTAGCTTGGAAAATTCCTGTAGAATGGGACAGAACAAAAATTGTTTCTTTTTTAATAAGTAGAAATTAAATGAGAAATAATTGTTATATCACCAAAAAAATAGCATATCTCAGGTGTCCTGGAGCCTGGTACCTCTCTGGGTGTTAGTATCAGAAAATTCCAAAATTTCTTATTTCTGCTATGTGCCAGTCATTTATTAATTTTCCTTGGATCATGAAGGCTGCCATATTCTTCAGGCTACTTGCTTTGGCACAAGTACAGTGAGCCTAAATGCAGAGGTTGTATGACTAGAAAAGTAATTACAGTTATAAATTATTCTCTGATTGTATATGAATAATTATTTAAGTTTGGAGGGAGCTCCAGAGGTTTCCTCATTCATATCTTTGATCAGCTCCAAGCAGGCCTGGTTAGATCAGGTTGCTCAGTGCTGTGTCCAGCTGAGTCTTGAATCGCTGCAGGGTGGAGACCCCATGACCTCTCTGAGCATCCTGTGCAGGTGTTTGCCCATCCCTGTGGTAAATACTTACTGGGTTTGGATGGACAGACTGCTTCATCTTTCCGTTTCTGTCCACTGGCCCCTTTTCCTCTTTTCCTGAAACTGGGCATAAATCAAAGAAGCTGCTTTCATACTGCAGTTCTTACTGGACTCTTGCTTCTCCTCATAGAGGTGAACACTTCTTATACTTACATACTTTAGGAAAATATGTAGTCTGATTATAGTTTTGTCTTAGTGAGAAAGAGCACACTTCTGGTTGATTCTGCTTCAATAATTGGCTTTCCATTTTCCATAGGAGTCTATTGCAAGGTGAAAAAAAGTCTGTGAGACATGGGCAACAATCAGGCAACTATTTCTTTAACTTTAGAGGTAAGCTGTCATTAGGTGTGTTGTTTGGTACAGTATTGGAAGGGAAGTGAAAGGAAACTGGAACAAGAATGGTGTTTATACATTGCCACGTATAAAACAGTTTCCCTGTTTCTGTGCATGTCTATAACCAATAATATTTGTGCTTATCCTTTACCAGTGTTACATACCTTTTACCCTTCATCCGTTGGAGTGCAGAACTTCCTACTTCTACCACCTCTAGCTGGCAAATATTTTAAATAGGTGTGTTTCTTCCCTTTCACACTGGCAGCAGAAAAAATACTTTAACTATTTTTTCAGTTATTTAACTGTGATGATAGTGGATTTTATAGGAGTGTGTATCTGGGAATCTAGTATTTGGCTGAGGCAAGGTCAGTCACACTTTTTGCCAGGACAGTATTTCCCTGAAGTTTCTCACAGTGAAAAAACTTTATCGACTAAAGATGAGGTTTGCCTGCTTTCAAAATACTGGAGTGCCAGCCCCTGTACTCCAGTTTTAAAAACTGGGCACTCATCAGTTATATAAGTGTGGTAGTAACTCTCCTCTTTTTGGGGAAGGTAGGGGCTTGCCAAGAGAATGAACTATTGATTTTATTTTTTAACATCTAAATTACCTAAATTTGTGTTATTCTAGAAATTAAGGAATGTGCTGAAATATAAATTTTAGTAAGATTTCTTCTCAGAGAACGAACTGCTTAACATATTACTGCACTGCGCAATGCTACAATTTACTAGGCTAAGGATATACCAAAAGGTTAATCGTGTCTTCTCTTTTTCTGAGGCAGCTTTTACTATGAGTAGCTGTTTTTAAGCTTTTCATTCTGATTTCTGTCAACTAGATTTCTACAATGAACAGCCCAAAGGAGCATAAACAGGAGCTTCTGTTGTGGAATGCACTTCCTTTTTATTTTAAAGTGACTATTAACCCTTTTTAAAACTTTCTTTTGATGTGACCGGACAAAGAGAGACTCATATAGCCCTTTGGGATTTGCCTGCAGTGAACCTTCTTCAAAAATCATGACCTTGGCTGTCCAAGTGACAAGGCTCTCAAGTTGTTTAAAGTAGATTTAAATAAGCAGAAAGCAGGATGTCAGATACGTGTTGCTGTAGATGTAGTGTGGCAGTACTTTGTACTAGTTGAAGCACACGTGAGTGTATCAACCACGCAGGGTGCTGCAGGTTGCTGCAGGTTGCTGCATGATGGAAACCAAAACTACTGGTATACAGTGAGACAGATACACCAATGTTCTCATATCTGAACGGGCAAGCATTTAATACAAAAAAATGAATACAGGTTATGCTTTCTTTTGTCTGGGGTTAGGAATATCGACAAAGTCTTTCTTGGTAACAAGGACATTTTTTGTAATGTGGATATATGTATACCTTTGTTTTTACAGTCATAGCAACTTCTTGTCAAATGAACCAAAAAGTCCCAAGCGAGACTTTCCCATCATGATAGAACAAGAACTCAATAACTTGTTATTCAAAACCCTGTGATAGAATACATTTCTGTCTTCAGAAATTGGGTTCTTTACGCATTTCCCTGGGAAAAAATGCACTCCGGTGATTGTTTCAATGTATGCACTGGGTTATAAAGGGAGTTTCAGAGATACTGTACTTATCAGCTGCACATGAACAGTTTGTGGTTTGAAGAGGGAACCTGGGATGGGGAAATCCAACCTTCTGTATCCAGTTTTACCCAGTGGAATATGGCATTAAACAATCCTATTGTGGGTTTAAAATTTCATTTTGTCTGTTGGAACACTAGACCATATGGTTTATTTGGAGAAGCTTATGGATAGTTCATCTTTGTTTCCTTATTTTCTACTTTATATATCAGATAATGTGAGGAAATGTAATGTGTCAAAGGTAGACCTTGAAGTTCAACATGGTATTAAACTATACCTTATGTGTCTTAATTATTTTATTAAAATACAATAGTTGTGTCTCTTTGATTTGGGTTGCACATTTGAACTAAAGTCAGATCAAGCTGATGTATAAAAATCAGGTAATTGTGAAATGTTTAATTAGAAGAGGGTATGGACCTGGTCAAAGAATTGAACACCACAGGAGAGATATTCTTATTCCTTTTAATGTGTGAACCAGACTTGGGCTATATTTTCTGACATCAGCCAGTCTTTTTGATTTTTATAGAAAATCCTGGTGGTGGTGGGTTGCTCTGGGTTTTTTTCTTTCCAGTATAGCCTAGTTATTTACTTGTCTTACCTTATACATTTATTTTAGACAATAGCTTACAAATGGAAAATTTTCTTAAGATGTATATTTAGGATATAGTATAGCTAACCTGTAGAAGTGCTTAAGTTACGCAAATATATGTGCTGTGTGAGATGGACTAGAAGGCTGTGTATCACTAGTTATTTATACAGCTTTTAGCATTCCTGTTTATTGCAATTTATTTAGATCCATGTTTTGAGCATGTTGCATTGTTTCTTACTTCTGAGAGTTAGTGGAACAACCTCACAAAGAAATGCCCTTTCATGATAAGATTGCAAAGTAGGAATGAATGAGCAGAAGGAGGAGTATGCCAGGGGTATAATAATGTTTGTAACATTCATTAAACTATTTGTTAAGTAATATATTCGGACAGACAAGTGTTTCCCAGCTTCTACATAGCCCATTATGTGTGCTAGTAAATTAAAACCAGGAAACCTTTGTTGGAGTTAGAGTGCTCAAACTGACATCTAATTCCCCCAGACAATAGGTACAAGCCTGCAAGCCTCTCTAGTTCTTTCCAGTCTTTACATTTATTGATTCTTTTGTAAACGTGTTTCATCCAATCTATTACAAATAGCACTGGTTAGAAGTGTGAAGTTTACCACGTCTGACCTAAGGCACATTTAAAGCAGCAGCTATCTGCCATACAGTTGGACATCCCAGATTTACTTCCAGTCAGAAGAAAATGTGGACCTTTAACGGCTCAGCTGGTTTGGTTCCTGCTTTGCTTAGAGGGACTGACATGTTAATTCTTTGATCTGTCTGGTTTGGAACTGAATTTAGTTCAGCTATCATTTTTATTCTAGGTTCTAAATGTTTTATTACTTGAGTTGGCTTATATAAGTAGTTTATTTTGATTCAAGACTTCATTTTCCCTAGTCTTGAGTAATGTTTTGCATATAGAGATGTAAGTTTCTTACTTTTTTTCTTAACATGTCAGGTATTTTGCATCTCTTATTATTACAAAGTTACCAAATGATCCATTCATCATTTCTGAATGGATAGAAAGAACAGTAAATTTTGGTGAAATGAGCACAATACATTTTTATTATTTTCATCTTATACTGTAAAACATATGTAATAAATAATTGATAGCAAACAAACACATCTTATTTTTCCCACCATATTCATCACCAGTTTCAAAGCTTTGAAGTTCAGTAAATAATTTATGATAGTTGTTAGTGTAAGGAAATCTAACTGTACTCCTGATCTTGCTTTTTGTCCTTGTTCTCAAACATATCTTTGATTGGTAGCCAAACTGAATGATAAAGAATGTATGAATAACTGATGGGATTAATTAAACAGATGAAAATTAAATGAGCTATTTTTAATTAAAAAAAAAAAACTTCTTAGACATACATAATGAAAATTCTGTGTATCTTAAAAATTTTGAGTTTTTTAAAATTTGGTGTGAATTCCATAAGACAATGAAAAAGCAAATGTTTTTAATACAAAGTGGAACATGTTTTCAGCCTGCTTTTGTTCTAAAAACTTCAATCAGGGTGTCTTTTAGCCGGGTTAAATATCTTGCTGAGATCTGCTGTATTTGCTGAGAATGTAACAAAAGGTGTCAGAGTACAAAAAGAAGTACATGTTTTTGGCCTTTACTGAAATGTTCTGTAGAATACGTGTTTTAATTCCTTTGTTTTTCCTTGTTTGCATGGAAAACCCAAAGATTTTGGAGCAGTTTTTAAACATTGAAGAGATTGTTTTCTTTCCCAGGTGATTCATGGTCATCAGGATGGCTTTTATTTGTGTCCTTATAAAAGTTCTTAAATACTCCAGTAATTTATTGTGAGTATTCACATATATTCTGACTTATCTAAAACTTGAAATAAAACAGAAAAAAAAAAGCGTGACTTCAGGCAGAGATGTAAAAATTCTGTGTAATTCTGTAACTTCCACGTGTACTGGTTTATGGCATCTCCAGTTTAACCCTCAAAATAGAGTGAGATCACAACATAGCAAAGTGGTTTGAATCCATACTCATTTTGGCTGCAGAAGGCAACGCAGTGTAAAACCTCTCGTGTAGTTTTCCCAAACTGGGTGGGAAACTGGTACCTAAGAATTTCTGGTTCGATTTGTTTGTTTGTTTGTTTTGGGTTTGTTTTGTTTTGTTCGGTTCATTGGGGGTTTTTTTAAACATTGTCTGCATATAAATGCAGATGCATGATAGTACTTGTGCTCCAGGCGACAGTGCGTAGGAATCTCTGGCCATTCCAACTCCTCTGGGCAGGCTGCAGCCTGCAGTGCTCGTCTTGCTCTGTAGCTGTGCATATGTGAAGCTCCAGGTCTTTGTTCTGACACGGGTGGTCTGGGCAGCACAGGATGTGAATGGGTTCTGTTTTGTACAGCTGTAATTACAATGAGGCATCTCAGCAAAGCCTTAAAGAATATTTTCAATGCAGGGCTGAATATATAAGGCACTTAAAGGGAGAGGCTGTTATTCTGTGGTATAGGGTCTTCTGGCTCTGAGGTTTAGGCTGGTTTGTGACGCTTTCTACTTAAAGGTGATTTATAGGTATCATGAGCCAGATGTTGTGAAAGTTACCAAGAATAGCAAGGACTTGATATTGCCTTTCAGAAATTTATTGTCTCTCAAGGTTTCCTGTACAACACTGTTATTTCCCTTGAAATCAGTATGGGGCCTGCCTTGTGTTGGCAAGACCACATTAAGCTATTATGGTCATTAGTGCACTAATTTTTCTGGTGTGGCGGATGACAGAAGAGGAATGTTTTCGGAAGTTTCTGACTTTGACCAATATGGTGATAATTTCACTTGGCAAAGGCATGTTACTACTTTCTCCCTATTGAGTAATAAAAACCTTCTCCAGAAAACAAATTTGTTACATTATTTCAGGGGGAAAAAATAGGCCACCATGTTTTCTAATTAAAAGAGTTAGCCTAAATATAGATGTTTCCATCGACTGCTTGGCGTTGTTTGACAGTGGCAAATTGTTTCCTTTAGGGATCTGTAAATGATGTGATGAGCAAATATTCAATCTTCACTTGGTAGCTTTAGCTGTTTCTTAGGAAGTACTTTGGTTTGGTTTTGTTCTAAAAGCTCTCTTTTTCTTTCTTCCCCATGGCTTCTGTCATGCTTTTTTTGTCTATTTTTAAGTGCTACACTGCAAAATCAGTGATAAACAGTTGATAAAGCTAGTGAAGAACACCCATATTCTTTTGGAAGCTTTAAAATTATTAAAAGATTATCAGCAAATAACATTACAAGAAACGTGTGACTACAGTGTGATCTCATGCGTGTTAATTTTTCAGTGTGAGAAGAACCTGCATACTCGTCTAAAGCATCTCTGGCTTCACAGATCACCTTGAAGGATTGGGGCTTGCTTTTTGTAAGGAACATGGCTTGCAACAATACATCACCTTCATTTCTTTGCTCCTAGAGAGAATCTGCTGACAGCAGGGCTATGATAGAACAGGCCACATCCACCATTGGCTTTTTACTTTCAGTGTCACCTTCGGACATCACGTCTGGTTTCCCAGTAATGATAATTTCATAACAATGTTGTAGTACTTAGCTTTTTTTGTTGTCTTGTGCAGCCTACTGATTCTTCAGAGGCTAAGTTCATGTGTTGCACAAAGTGGGTGCAAAAATGCTGTAGAAGAGGAAGAATCTCAAGTCACTTTCAAGCTGCCTTTTTTTTTTTTTTTTTTTAGTCAGGGTTTGTGAACACTTAAAAATTGTGCAAGTTTTTATTAAATTGTAATCTGGTTTTGAGATCATCTGGATTTCTTGGCAAGGAAGGTGAAGTAGAAAAGGTGGAGAAAAGGCCGATTTCAAGGGTTAAATGAACCTCAACTAAAAGAAGCAGGTTAGCAGTTACATGTGCACTGCCAATGTTCAAGACAGGATACTGCTCACACACAGAGCTCGGTTATCTGCAGAACAAAGGAACAGCTTACTTAACTGTCAGTACAGAGAGCTCTGGTAGTAATTTTCATGACCCCTTGTAATCTCATAAAATGTGAGGTATTCACAAATTCAATGCTTGGTTCTCCTTATTGAAAATCTTCGGAGTTAAATTAATAAAATAAACTTGTGTAGCTGTCAGTGAATGCCTTTGTGAACTAAATGTTCCTTTTTAGGTCACTAGAATTGCCAGTTAAACTATAAAAAGTAGTGTGCTTTAATTAAAATAATTATTTTCTGTGCAAATCTGTTTGATTAAACAAGTAATTCATGGTAAAAGATATGAAAATTGGAATCTGAAAAATGTGTATTTGTACATAACCTTCCTCTAAGTCCTGAACTCTGTCTTTAATGTGTATTGGTTGCTAAATCAAGTCAGATGTCTAAGGCAAGAACTGGAGAGCTGATAGCAAATATTCACAGTGGAAGCTGATAACAGCCTTAATTAAGCTGATGCTATCTTTCCATGATAAATTTAGAACTTCTCCATAAGTCATCTGACTTAATGCTCCATTTGCATCCAGGAGTGTTTGATTTAGATCAGTGTCTCTGTTAAGAAATCTGCAGATGTCTCTTTGATAGCCCTAGCTAGAGAGACCTAGCTGTCACTCACGGAAGAGCCTGGGAGCTTTGTTTCTCCTGTGTTGCAAGGTAGAGAGGGAGGTATACATTGACCTAAAGCTGACCTTCCAGCATTTAGCTTTTTCAAGGCTGACATACCCTGAGAAATACTTATTTTTTTAACGACTAATGCTTTCTCATACCAATTCTTAACCCAGAATTCCTTAATCTTTTAGTTACTGTACTTGCTTAATTCCAAGAAGCTTTATCTTGAAAACTTTGGCTAAAAGGATAATTTTAGAATAATTCTAGAAGCTTTGGTGGGCACAGTCCGAGACAGCTCTATTCATGTGTTGTTAACTGCAATTAAACTGAAAGATCCTAAGATAACAAATCATGTGGTGAATTTTTGAGTAGCAAGTTAGTATTATGTCACCAGATGGTTTGGATGGATTTATTGTCTCTGCCTATTTTGCTTTCAGGAGTTGTACACATTGTAAATGTGTCCCTTAATCATCAGTGACGGAGCTGTCTGAGACACTTCTTTTTATGTTAATTCTTTCCAGGGAAGAATAACTTTATTTAAAAGTTAATTCTTGTATTAGGATTTTTTGATCGAAAAATAAAAGGGGACTTTTTTTTCCTGTGTAGAAATTGTCATTGTTTCTGAACCAGACATTTTAACAGGATTCTTCTTTATCGTTAGAAAAATTCATGGGAGAGTCTAGTTCTACTCCCTTATAGAGAGTGAATAAGCACTATTCAGGAATGGTAATTCTTAATAGTTGTCTAAACTTGAGATTAAGTGGATCATTGATGTAAATTATAAAAGTCCTCTGCATGTTTGGCTAAAAGTCCAGTGTTCATGTATTTTGTGTGAAAACAAACACAAAACAGGGAAACAGTTGTTTCATCAGAATCTGAGAAGCAGTGTGAGAAAAAGGAGCTCTGTGTGAGAGATGTAGAGGCTCTGATGCATATGAGCATTTAGGCAAAAGTAATCAAGTGTGTTCTGTTGTATTCCTGCTGCCTGTACTTGTATGTGCTAACATTTTTTCCTAGTTCTTTCCTGCTTTTCACTTTTTTCCTTTTTTTTTTTTTTTGTTCTTTTTAATATGATATGCCTCTGGATGGATTTTTAGGATCTTTTTTTTAAGATGACCTTGAAATTTACTTTAATTATTTTTCTCTGGGTGTGCATGTTTGTTGCACTGTGGTGCTGCTAATTCAGCAGTTCTTTGTAACTTGTGAGGTGTTAGGATTTCTTGGTGTGTCGTACCTTGGGGGCAGGAAGCAAAACCGGCGAGAAATACGAGCCAGTGTGCATAACTGTGACATGCCTAAAGTTACAAAAGTTGCTCCTTGGGCAATTGCCATTTGTGAGAAACTGATGGGTGAATTTAATATTGGTAGTTTTCTTATCTATCAGTCATTAAGACAGTGGCCAGCTGAGTGGAATTTGTACTTGGAATGATAAATTTTTACAATAGCATCTCTGGATAGTTAGTATGGTTAGATAATTAGATTTTTATATATATATCTATATGTATGTATGTATTTATAGTTTTATATATACATATAGGCATACTGATAGGTAGATACATAGAATGTGTAGTAAATGAGCTAATAATCTGTCAAAAAGTAGCTGAAAAATACTTTTCCAAAAAACAAAGAAGCTAGTGTTTACTCTTCTGTAGTCTATAATTAATCTGTTGTATTTGTCTGCTTGTAATCAGATTAGTTTATATTCCAAGGAAATTGAAACCAAAACTACTGAGGTACTAGGAATGTTTCTGGACAAAATCAATATTCTGTGTGAGTAGTTCTGCATATCAGCAGGTGTAGGAGCATCAAACAGGAAGGTGCAGATCCAGAACACACGAGGGGCTTACATTATCTGAAGAGATCCTCTGCTTTGTGATTAGAAAAGTGACATATGTAAGAAACTCCTACAGATATATGGGTATCAGTCAGAGTTTTGCTTTGTTGCCTCACTCCCCTCAGTTTACATACTGCCCTCTTTGCTGCAGTGTTTGCAAAACACTTCACTGTAATAGCTGTTTCCAAAGTGCTGCTGAGTACAGAAGCAGACAGCAGCCCAATCATTTATTCATCTTGCACTATTTATTTCTATTATTTCTCTGGAAGCAAATTAATTGATGTTAAGCTGTAGCTTCCTATCTCCTGATTTTCCTGCTTGCTCGCTTTTTTTTTTATTTTTTAAGAGGAGAAGATAGAAATCGTGTCTGGTTTCTGTTGGAGCTTTTTCTTTTGTCCTTCCAGTCATAAATATTTCAGTGCTGTAATGAGGAATCTTTGAAAAGTTGTGGAAGATGACGTACCAAAAGACTAAAAATTAACTAAGACAAATTAGTTTCTTCTGTTTCTAGAAGCACACGTGTCAAGATGATGGTAAGAGTATGTCTAAAATACAAATTAGGGTTGAAGTTTTGTGTGGGTTTTCTAGGGGTGTAGGGAGACAACACCAGTCTAACTTCCTTATATTTTGTGTGGAAATAGACAGTGTGGGTTTGGACAGTGTGGGTTTTTAAAGGCTTCTGATGACTCCTTCTGTGAAATAAACAGCTACTTTTCTCTCCAGCAGAAACTGTGCCAGGTGGATTTGGCACTGCTTGGAGAACTCTGCTTACAAAGGTAACTATCAGCAATTCATTGCCTACACAGGAGGTTGTATCAAGTTAGGTGTTGTATGGTGACCTCCAACTCTACTGAGGTTTTTTTTTATTTGTTTGTTTTATGAGATCGTGGAAAAGGCTGTTTCTTTGTACTTAGTTGTCAGTCCTTTAAAATATGGTTAGAATGAAATAATTTTAACAAAATCAATTGACATTCAGTCTGTAAAAAGAGAAGATTTTGCTCTTCAGAAAACACTTACTTATTTGAAGTACTAGACCATTCTGTGTGGACACATTTAATTGGCTATATTTAAATTACTGCTGATGGGCCAGAGGAATAAACTAAATAAATCCAGGGTGGTGGTGAGCATACACTGACCACGACTGTCATTTAGTAAAGAAAAATATGTAAGGTTAGAATAGATCCCATTGCCTTAGAGCTGAGGAAGAGGGGTTAAAAAAATGTGAGCAACCCCAAAGCTGAGCTGAAGTTTATGTTGCAAGATCTATAAGCTAATCAGTACTGCTAAGACTTCAGCTGGAGTTGTGTGTACTCTGTTGGAGGACTCTCTTTAAGGAATTGTATGATCACATAAGAGCTATATGGGTAGACTCAATTTATAGGGATTGTTAAGTGTGGAGAGGATGGTGGGGTAGAGAGGCCATTAAAATGGGTTCCTGCCCTCACCTCTCAGCTTGCGTGATGGTCCTGCCCCTCATACAAGTTTGTGGAAAAGGTAGAGCGAGTGGGAGAGCCAGGAAACAGTGTTGATCCATCGGTTTAAATATTCCCTGCAATCTTCTGGGTATCTCTGATTTCAGCTAGCACACTGCCTTACATTTGTGCTTCCTGCTGTTTGGAATGCTTAGCTGGTTGTGTTACAGAGAAAGGCAGAGATGACAATTAGCTGAGCTGTTACTCAGAAGTCTGCATGGTGCTCCAGTTCCCAGACAGACACAGTAATCTGGGGTAAGGAAAACACATTTTGTGGAAGATGGCTGCATATTTCATTTGGGTGTTTCCAACAGTGTGAATTTCACCATGGGTTTATATGAATGAGACTACATTTTATTACTTTTTTCACTGTCTTCAAACCCAAATCCTGGTCTGGAAGAAAGAAAGGGCGCAGTCCTGTACCGATTGCCCATAGCACAGCTAACGGGGAGGAAGAGAGTGGTACTACACGGCTTGTGTGTGCCTCTGGGAAATTGAGATTCTTTGTCAGATCTAAACCGCAAAGAACTGTGAATGCCAGAATAATATTACTCATAAATTGCCCCACATTAATTTCTATTCCAATTCTGTGTCACACATGTAAGTGAAAATCTTGGAAATACGTTTGCTAAATCATGTGGTAAATGGTCTTGTTGATGACTGCAGAGTTGCTCTGGGGTTGGAGCTATTAAGCACTTATTATGGGAATCCAACAGGGCAAATTAAGAGAAACCTCTGTGTGTGCTTGTTATTTTAGGACTTTTATGCTTTCTTCTGAGAGACCTTATGTAGGACCCCATGACCTAAAAAGATTTGATATCTTTTAGTCAGAGGTTAAGTTCTGAAATCTCAGTTACTGACCTATCAACAATGGGAATAATCACCTCCAAGGGAGGGTTTAGTGTTGTTATTCTTTAATGCTAAATAGCTGAATATTGCTGTTAATAATACATGTAAAGTAGCTTTTTAGCATTCTGCTTAGTTGTATGTGGTATTTTCACTTATAACTGAGTCTTTTTATACTTGTAAATTGGGGGGGATGTTTTATGTTTCATTGTAAGTAACTGCCAAGTGGGTTTCGTATTTGTTTGTAGCACTATTGTAAGCATTTCCTTAAATTGGGAGTTTTCAGATGCAATGGTTGTAACTTAAATCTATACACAAGTGTTCCTTGGAAATACTATTCCAAGTACACAAAATCACTGTGCATGGCAGAATTTGCCATTGTAATAAGTTCTATCATAGAAGAACTAATGCATGGTATTTTTTTACAGGTTTTAACTGTTACATTTCAAGGCTTAAATGTGCAATCCATTTAAAATGAGTATTTATAATTATAAATTATAAATGCTGCTGTTTATAATGCTTGCTGGATACCTCCCCAGATGCAGGTTTTTAGAGATTTAATAATTTTTTATGCCAGTATACAAATGTATGCTTTTACATAAACTTCAAATTTCGCTTTGGAACAGGTGAATCATCTTTCTCACTATTTCTTTTTTTAACTTCACCCAGCTTTCTCTGGAATATTAGCTATCTGAAAAACTGTCATCGTCTTCTAATGCCATTTTTGCCAGGATCATAAGCATTTTCAGTAATGTTTGTGAGCAGCATTACTGGCAGATCTTGAGTTCCAGCTGAATCAGTTAAGTCTTTTGATGGTATAATTATTTTGCCAGCCATTGCTCTTGTAACAGTGGAACTCCTCTTTGAGGAAAAAAAGAGGTCATTCATCTTTTGTAAGATTCATACATGAGTTTTATCACTATAGTAATAAAATTCATTGCTTGATCGGTAACCACAAAGGACTCATACCGCTGGAAAATGTAACCACATTTACATGCATTGCCATGTGCACAGTTAGATTGCTATTAGAACAAGCACATGATAATACATATATAAATAAGAGGGAATGTATGTTTTGGATTAATTGATGGGGTGTTGGACAGTTTGAACAAAATTGTAAAAAAACCTGAAACAGTATTCTGTCCTTCCTGCTTTATCTCAGATTTCTTTGGTAAGATTGGTAAATGTTTTCTTTTTACTTATTATATGTATTTATAGCTAATATTCTAGGACCCTATGTTGTCTTTGAATGGCATTTTCTCACCATCCTTGCCAGTTTGTTTATAAGGCTCTGTTATCTGCAACTTGCACAGGCAGTGCTTAGATGGCTTCTCTGTAAACTGTATTCTAACCATGTATATTCACCAGCATTCACTTTTTCTTTCATTTTCATCTCTGCGTTTTGTTGAAATATTATTTAAAGTATCCAAAATTATTTTTATCTATGGTTACAGAATGATTTAATAATTACAGCATGTGGTATAGGGTCTGACTGAATGCATTGCCATTAAGGAATGATTTTCATTCAGTGATATTTTGGGAAGTTTCTAACACTGTGAATTAGTATGTCAGGCTGGGAACTGTGGTAGCTTTGCTTTGGAGCCTCTGCTTCCATTGCTACTGTGAATAATTGTCATCAAGCACAGGGGAGAGGCGTAGAGGTCGGGCAGTGGTACTGCCTTACCTTCAGCTGCTAACCTCCCCTATCTGCTACACAAACCACAACATCCTCATGGCTTGCAAATCACACTGCCTGTAAAGCCTGACAGTTCAGGCAGATGAAAAGAATAACTGATGTATAAAAAAAGGTGGGTTTAGGACATGTCAGGTTTTTTTCCATGGTGCCAAGCACTTTCGGTTTACATTTAAGGAAAAAGGTGCATAGCATTTTGGAGGTGGCATGCAGCAGCATGCAGGGATGCCTGGTAATAGCGGTATAGAACTTTCCACTCCAGAGGACTCCTGAAAGGAATTTCAAACTTCTGTTTGCAAAGCCAGCAATAGAAAGGGTGAGTGGATGGGCTGGAGCAGAAACAATTCCCTTTGTTGTATGAGTACATAAAAAGTATTTTTTTAATGAAGATTGTTAACAAATCCATTGTTGCTGATTTATCACATTGTGCTTTTGTTAGGCTCATCTTTTTTAAAAAAATAAAGGCAGTCGAACACGTGCATCCAGTGTGCATTGACTGCTAAAGCGAATACAAGTCATTGACTGCTCTTCTTCATGAAGAAGGTGCTGGTGGTGGGAAGCATAACGGACATTGCTTTTAATGAAATTAAGGTTGCACATAGTCCCAAGCATGCTAATGTCTCTAGGTGATATCCATATCCTTAATTCCAAGATTTCTACTATTTAAAGAGCTATAGGTATCTAAAGAGAAATGGTAAAATTAATTTTGTACACCTTCATTTTTAACAGTTTGTTTTTCATCTGTTTGCCTCTTGGATAGAAGCTGATTTGTTGGGAACCTGTTACCCTTATAAATGGATCTTCTACTAAGGTTTTTAAAGCATCCCTGAGAATCCTACTAAGTAATGAAAAAAGGAGAAAGCTTTTAGTCCTGCAGACTACAGCTGCAGAGTATTTCAGAATATTGTGTAACAAATCACTGCAAGCTACTCTGTACAAATGATGAAACTGGATAAAATACCATATGGTGCTGCACGGTACTTCAGAGAATTATTTCAATATTTTGAATGGGCTAAAATATCACATGCTGATTTATTCAGTCTAATTGGGACTTCACAGTTGTACTGTTGTAAAGGAGAATGTCTGTGCAAGCTAAGTTGTGGGCAGGGGAGGTGGAATCAGACTACAGTACAATGTAAACTAGATGAGAATTAACTTTTCCTAAAATGCGTAACAAACGTGATCATCTAGCATGCTGTTAGCAGCAGCACAGTAGGTTTTACGGGGTTTTTGTAATTTGGATACTCTGATTTGGAGTCTAATTGGATTCCTGGGCAACACTGAATGTCTTACATTCTTAAGTTGTGTAAAGACTATTTGAAATAATGGGATTGACATTAACCTTTTAAAGTTTCCTTTTTAAAAATCTGTTTGAAAAGATTTAAAAAATAAGCTGCAGTAGAATTACAGATTTCAGGAAAAACTCTACTCTTGTGTCTTAGACTATAGGCATTCATTCTGCTTGGCTCTGTAATGAATAAAATTAATTTTTTGGTTTGGTTTTTTTCCTGCTCTCCAATTACAAGTGTAAACCAAGGGGTTAAAAAACTTCAACTTGGAAAGACCAGCTGCCTTGAAATGTAGCCAAAAAATTGTCATTTAGGAAGTCAGTAAATACATACAGAAAAACTTAAAATCAGGGAGGCACAGTATATTCAATGATTGTGTGTTTCAGGGAGGAGATGCTGATATAGATGCAGAGTACTTCTACTTAACAAAAAAAAAAATGGTGTATTTGGCTTTTGTTTTAACTTTAACTCACGTTTGTGAGGCTGGCGTTCTGTTGTTTAAGCAAAAGTGAGGCAGGGGTGCACCGTTTTCTTGTGTCCTTGCTGGTGGTTATGTAAAGCAAATCCAGGCTGGTTCAGAAAGCTGTGCAGAGCAAATATTAACCTTAAGCTGCTCTTATTTCCTCCAGTATTGTTACTTTTTTCTGAAACAGTGTACCTTACAATCATTAAAATGTCAGTGCAAAGAAGGAATTCTGTAGATGTGGCAAAGGGGGTAGACAGAAGAAGTGACTTTGATTTAAATTGTTACAGAATTTCATTAACTTCATTAGACTCTGGTGTACTTGTAACTCTCATCAGCGTGTGGCTGAAAGGATGCTGTGATGTGTCGGGTAATCTGATGTCTTCTGCGTAATTATTCTGTTTGATGCTAGGCTGGGGAAAAGGTACAAATGTTGATCTGAAAACACCACAGCAAATAAAACCCACAAGTGATGAGGTGCAAAACTTTTACCTGGCATAGGCCTAATAATGATGTTAACGTTTGCCTTTTTAAAAATTATTATTAAAAGGAGCATCATTTGCAAAGGAATAGCTTCTAGCTAGACTGATTTTTCACGTTTGAACTCAGAAGCAGTTAATCATATTTTAAGAGGTTTAGAAGATATTTGTGATTCTGATCTACAGGTCATCATACCATGTGAACTAAGAATTCTAATGGGAGCAGTATTTCCCAAAGCACTGGGAAATACCTGGAGAAGGGAGAAATATGTTCAACATGGGAGCTGAGAAATTCCCTTAGGACAAAAAAAAGCTATTATAAGAGAAACTTGGATATGCAAAAGAACTTTGTCTTGAGCAATTTGTTCTTGCTAGTGAGGAAACTGAGGCAGGGAAATGAGTATGCCTTTACAGTTTTGTTTGCATTTGCATATGTTTGTTTTAACACTCTCTGAAGTTAAAACCCAAATTTGGAATCACTGTGTTCTGGTGCTATCCTTTTCACTCATTTTCCTCATGGTATGACTGATTAATCTAGAATGCCTTCAAGTTTTGGAGCCCTGTGAAACATTGCACACACAGTGAACAGGATTTCATGAGGTCAGACTTTTACTAGGAGGCTTGATTATCTCTACTGCAATTTAAGGGATGAATGGGGACGTTTGCCAGTGCTGCCAAGGAGAGGGACTGTGCCAACGTCTCTTCAGAGCCTTTAGCTCCTGGGACCTGCAGTCCTTTCTTGTTAACACTGTCAAAATAGTGTTAACAGTGTTAACACTGTCAAAATAGCTATTACTTCACTGGAAGATATTCCATCTGACTTTTGACCAGTAATCAGCTTTTCAGGATAATATATAAATTTTCTTTCTTTTTTTGTGGGTTTTTTTTTTGTTTGTTTGTTTGTTTTTGTTTGTTTGAGAAACTCCTAATTCAGGTCATAAATGTATATTTTGTAGTTCTATCAGGTCTTTTTAGTGTTTCATTAAGGGGTTCTCCAGTGTGTGGTAAGGTAAATTGGGGAATAATTGCAGTTGTTTTAACAATCTAGTCCAGCTCCTTGCTCAAAGCAGGGTTTCCTTCAAAGTGGAGTCAGGTGGTTGAGGGTGTTTTTAAGTCAAGCTCAGAAAATCCCCAAGGATGAAGATTTCACAGCATCTCTTGGCAGGCAGTTCCAGCCCTTAACCATTCTCATTATGAAGCTGCGGGAAGGGGTTTGCAGCGTTTTCCAGATTTTGGATTCTGATGCTGACTTGGGTGTCTCATTTTTTACATCTGGGTAAGATGCAGATTAATTGAACATACCAAGCCTGTTTGTTTCTGATCTAGAGCTTTTAACTGATGCCCTCTAAGAACATTGAATTGCTTTTAAATCAGTGTTAGGATTTTACTTGTTGGCATCTGTTCTGGTATATTTGAGCTGCCAGGGAGTGTTTTGTAACTCGTGTTTAGTTCTGTTACCTTATAACACAGTTTACATACATTTACTTTTTTTTCTCCAGTGTGTAATGGGAGTCCTCATTCTCATCTAATGCTGCATCTATCTGTTTTTTGCACCTATCTCTATAAAGTGCTATTATTTTCAGCTCGCTTCAGCAAAAAATATGTTGTAATGTGTGCATCAAGCTGCATAGCTTGAGAATTGTAATATTCCTAAGAGAATATAGACTCTGTAGAATATAGGGTCTGAAAGTAGCTGATAATCTAGTTAAAACATGAAATTGCTGCTATGTGTGTTCTTGAAGGGAAAATAAAAGTGTGGTGGTGTAGGGTTTTTCTCATGTAACCCTGTAGCTAATCAGGGGCTTCTAAAATTACATAGGTGGTTGAAGATAAAGTTACCGAAAAGGTTTTATCACTTTTCATGTCTCTGAAAATTATTTTTCTTTATGTATGAATGCTACTATCTTTTGAAGAAAGGGACTCAACTGCAGTGCTAATGAAGTGTAAAGAGCTAAAGCTGTCACTGCTGCAAATGGTATTTGCAGGAATGAGAAGTTGGTTTACTTGATACCTCATAGCAAATGTCTTCGAAAGTCTAAGGTGCTATCTGTGTGAATTGCAATGAAAGCACTGAGAGAGGAGGTGTTTATGTAGTGTCTGGTGTGTCTTTTCCAAAATATATCTTCAGGTGCGTGCTTTGGGAACATATTTTTAAAGCAAAACTAGTGCATTTGGTACACTTCTCTTCCCTGACTTAGGGGAACTTGCAGCTGGTGAATGATGCCGGTCATTCCAAACGTGTGTCAGAAAAACCCATCCATGTATTGTGCTCTGGAAGTTTTGACCACTTGACTGACAAACTGTTATAAAAATATTGTAAGAACTCTTCTAATACTACTGTTACTAATTTATATCTTTTTAGTGAAAATTTTGTGCTGTATTTTTCTAAGACTTCCTTTTTTTTAAGATCCCTTAATACCTGTTCATATCAAAAGTAGAAATTAGGTCTTCTCTGTAATATAAACCTAGAAGTTGGAATGGATTGTGATGTAGTGAAATATTACAGCACTTCTGTTCACCTAAGGTTAACTTGGTAGGTCACTGGATCACCACTGCAAGGGGCAGAGCAAATAACAGCTATGTACCTGGTACACTTACATTTTTATGTTGGTCTGTGATCCTCTTAAAAGACACTTGAACTCAAAGCACTTGAACTGAATTGCCAAGCGTGGACCTTGCCTTGGAAAATGGGAGCACAGCCCCTATTCTGACTTTCAGTAACAACCTCTTGTCAAGAGACAAGGGTTAATACCCTATTTCTATTAGGTAGGAATCAGGCATTTGGACTTTTGAGAATCCCTGGATACCCCCTTCTGGTATCTGCAGGACCCTATGTGTTGGTAATAATCCCGCTGCTACTCTTCTATTGATTTTTATTTTTTTGTCAAGTACATAAGTATATATCTGTTCATACATAGTATTAAAGGTAAATCTAGTACATGAAGGACTCCAACCAGCTATGTGAGTCCAGGCTGAGAAAAGTGGAGTATGCATTGTTAACAAAACCAGATGACAATTTTAAGATTTAGCTGTATGAAAAAGTTTTCCTTTAGGTAGTCATAGTAAAGGACGTTATTACCTAAACTTTTACTAAATACTTCATTGAATCTGAAAGGCTGAATAGCAACACTTTTTCTCGATAATATAGTATTATTTGCATCTTAAAATATATGCATTAGAAATGCAAGTAAATCCTCAATTTATGTATAATTTTGGTTTTATAATGATGTTTCCTAAAAATATGAATAGGTGTGCCTTGTATCCAAGGCTCTTTAATAGTCATCTGCCTTATTTAGTCATCTAAAGCTAGGGGAGATACTTTATTGTTGTGTTGCACAGTCATTTTTTTATCAGTTAAAATGCTCCCTGCTCATTTGTTATAAAGTTAAAATCTTGTTCAGCCGTTTATTATGGAGAGTTAAAATGTTGACTGCGATGTAAGAAATTAAACTCTACTTGGATTATTAACTTCCTCTCCAGCTGGTATCTCAAGTGAGAGAATTGTCACTTAAAAATAGTGGGCTGCTTTAGCAATATCTGCTTGTCATGAACTCATAGCCATAATAGAATTGCATATAATGGATAACATCAGAAATTTGGATGGGGAATTAATAGCTGTAATTTACTTTCTGGTTATGCTGCCTTTTCTTTCTTAGAAAATACACGTACTTTGATATTTATTGCAGATACACATTCTCAAGTGGCAATTAAGTTATGTTTTCTTTTTGTGTGTAAAAGTAATAAATTTACTGAAGATTCACTTGGCAGCATGCAAGGGAGAAAGCAGAGTTCTAGCTACATTTACTTCATCTTACCCCGTCTCTTTGCCACCTGCTCTTCAGCCATGGGATTGGTGACTTGCCCTCCAGTTTGCTGCTGTGACTTCACAGCTCCAGCCCTGTGTGGTAGCTGAGCTCTGCACATGGCATCCCACTTTACATCTCTTTAGTCAAGTACCTCTGTTTCCTTGTCTTCAAAATATGTTATGGTTTAACAGTAAAATAAATCAATCACTGGAGTGCTCAGTACCCCAGTACAAGATCCAAATACAATTCTGAGTCACTAGTAATTCCCTCCTCTGGGTTTGTTTTTTTACTCCCCGTAAGCAGTTTTGTGTTGACTTGCATGTCAACTATCCATACCATTCCATCCATACCATTCTGACTTGGTGCAGGACTGGGTCATCTTGCCTGCATTTGCCTAAGCTCACTCTGGCTAGTTTGGCAGATGTAGCAGTCGTTTTTGTTGAGGTCAGGTTTATACCATTAGATGATAGAGCAGTGCTCCTCTCTGCTGCTGCTGTTCAGAGAATCACTGCCTTGTTAGCCTAGTAAACATTCTTAGTTTGAGTGCTGACAGTTTATCGTGTCAACCCTTGACAGAGGTAAATTTCCCTCTGTGTTAATGCAGCAGGAAAATGGCCAAGTAAGCATTTTTCTGCATTCTTTTTACAGCCACCAGCTAAGGCTACAAACTGAGTTCTTTGGGTTCAATTCTGTGGAGTTGGTGTTAGAAATTCTGAAATGATCAGTAGTTATGAATTCTAAAAACAAATACCTAGATAGACTAAATAAGAAGCATTCTAAAGAATTTTAAAAACTCTTTTTCCGAAAAAGTATAGAATTGATGACAGCAAACTTTTTTATGACTTTACTATACATTGTATGGTTAATGTAAGTCAGTCAAGTTCTCTGGTTGAACATATCTGTTGTGTGTCCCTGTCTTGGGACATTCTCTCTTCCTCGTGTATTGTAAGAGTGACAGAGGCATTAAAGGGTGGCTTTATTGTTTAGGGAAAGAGTCTGTTTTAAAATTTTGCAGAGGGAATTTGAATTGAGATAGTTCAGAAGGTTTGGTTTGTTGTTGGGGTGTTAGGTTTTTTGGTTTGTTTGTGGTTTCTTGTTTCATTTTTGTTTTGTCATTTCCCCCTGTTGCCCTTCCCCCCACTTTTTTCTCTCTTTGCGCTTGTGTCTGAATGAAAAATATTTTGCAGTCATTTACTGAAGCCTTCAGTTTCTATGAATGACTAAATTCCCTTATTTGTGTCATATACTGTATGGCATAATTACAGAATTGATCCAGAAAAGAAAGGAAATGCCTTTGCTTTTGGAGACTTCCTTTAAATTTTCAGTCACTGATGTAAATATAGTGGCATTAGTGGTCCAGATGAATAGACTTATAGGATACCTCCTAAGAAATGAAACCTCTCTCAGGCTGAAAACGACCTTAATATCACTATCTTATTTCTGTTATTCATGTATACTTTTTTATGACAGCAGTAATTTTTAAATTTCATAAATACTATATATAGTAAACTTAGATATCAAAATCAAATACAATAGATATAAAAAGTTTAGGAAGTGAAAAAAATGAGACAGTGATGCTTGCAGATACAGTCTTGCTACTGTTTTACTGTGGTATCAGTCATGGACTCTGTAGCAAACATGTAATTAAAGATTGCATCAAAATGCATGAAACTAAAAGACCATTTCTCAGTTTATGTATTAATATTTAGCTGTAAATGGGAAATCTCACTTGCCATCATACACATTTCATTTCATAATTTTTTAATGGTCACCTTGCAGCATGGATAGTGCAGTTTTTAAATATGGGTTTTGAACTCTTAATGCCTCTCCATTGCAGCAGAGTCTGCTATACAAACTGGAGAAATACTTAAAAAACACCTGGAAAAGGATGACAAGTTTAGATTTAGGAGACAGATGTGTTTGAGAGGTCTGGTTCAGTCTGCTCCTTATTTCAGTAGTTTGGATGACCTTTTATACTGAAAGGGCTCCAAAACTGGGTTGGCAGCACCATACACCAGACTGAGTGGAGGTTGCCTCAAAGAAAACCCTGACTGCTGCAGGGGTTCAGGTGTTTGCTCCGTGAAGCAAAGAAAGAAGGTTTCTCTTTGCAGTACTGTGGACTTCATACTTGTGTTTTTAAGGGCATAATCTCTCTCCTGTCCCTGTGGCTGTGCTATTACACTGTTAATTGATTTGGGATCCTGGACCATATCTTTAAGGTATACTGATAATGCTTGTGGAATATGACAGAATTTTGCTGACCAAGACATGACAGAAAATCAAGATTTCTGACAGGTTATAAGGAAATTGGTCCTGAAGCAGCTGATCTGTAAAAAAAAAAAAGATATTTCTGTAGCTTGAGAGACATATTAATTCAGAATTTCAAAGTCAATCATAGGACAGTGGATCTATCTTTAAGAAGTTACCATTTTAATTTGCTGTGACACCTGGTAGGCTACCAACACCCCAGATATTCCCCTGGTACGCTGTTCAACTTCATTCTGTCACTGCAGGAGCAGATTCTAGCCCTCAAGTTGGCAGAGGATCACCTTCAGGAACAAATGGGAGTCATGTACAGCTGAAATAATGGCTTCTGTGTCACTTACACTATTACCTTTGGTTTTGACATTTAGCCGGTGGGAAAAAGAATCTGCTTAAGTAGTCTTCCCTGCCACAAAATACTTGGTTTTCTGCCATAAATTAAAAGGAGTTAATAAGGAGTTAATAAGTTAAATGTCTTAGCTCTAGACAACTGGACCTCCCATTGCTATTGGTCTGATGGGGTAATAACTCTGGCAAGTTCTGTGAGCTAGTAAAATTAGTGAACATCCCTTTATGTGAACGCTTTTCAGTTTATTGAGAAATTTCTAGGAATAACATCAGGTTCCATTGTTTAAACATATTTTAGTAGTACATATTACAGAAAAATTTTTCAGTGGGGTTTTTAGTTTCCCTGCACAATTTCTTGTTAATGTTTTTTGCTTTCTAATGGAGAGTTTTGGTTGAAAATCTGTGAATAAAAGCACTATTCCTCTGACATAAACATTTTAGATTTAAACTGTTTCTACTATATCTTTAAAAGATGCAATGTGAGAAATTTGTAACTTTTCTTGGGCTCTTTCTCATGGAAGTATATGTAAAGATAAGTATCAAGGGTAAATAGAATGTGGTGCAGAAAAAATTAATCTTAGAACTGAGAATTCTGTGGATTTTTGGCAGCGTCTAAGCCAATCTGACCAAGAGCAGTGACTCTCATAGCCATTGCTGTTAAACTGTTCAAGTCCTTGACAGCTGGATTGTTTACTGACCCTTCTCTTCATGTGACTTCTTCTGGGATCAAATCCAGCACTGCCATGCTGAGCATTTCCCAAACGCAGGAGGACTGAACCACAGACAGACTTATCTTAGATTGACGACTAGATTGATGGTAAGCAGTGCAGAAGGTTCAAGCCTCATGCTAGCATAAAATCATTTGACAGATAGAAATATTTGCTTATAAATTGAAAGAGTAGGTAATAATAGTGGTTTTTATGATTACATTACATGATATTTTGTGATTACACAGACTAATAGCTAGCAGATGGCGGAGTATACATTTTACTTGTTTACCGAGCTGATGGATGGCAGTGATTGAAAAACATTTTTTTCCTTGTTGCATTACTCTAAAAGCTTGTAGTGGACAGGCAATTTACAATATGAGTCAACAATAATTTGTATCTGCTCTAGATTTTGGGGGGCATCAGTTATTCTATTTATTTTATTTGACTTCTCTCAGTGATATTTTCTTCTTCGAGGAATGGGAAGATGAAATCTACTTTGAAAACCAGGTCTTTAAAGGGATGCATGTGCACTTACAGTCTACGTATACAAATAGTATCTATTTGTAGGAAGGAAAAATGGTGGGAGATTTTCTCCACTGTTCTATTTCAATGTTTATTGTATTACTTGGACATTTTGACGAAGAGAGATATGCTCTGTCTTTTGTTTAGGCACCTCAGCACAAATCTACGTTGTTATATTGCATGCTACCAAGAGAGTTAAAACTATCCAGTCACAATAATAATGGCAGTGGTTTTCATCCCATTTGTTTAATTGGTATTGACTTACTCATATTATCTATGTGTATGTTTTAGATGTATCTGTTCTTCAAGTGTTGTTTGTTTGGTTTTCTTTCTTAGGTGCAGCAGTGACTTGGGAATATTCTAACCCATGGAGCTGTTTCATGAGTAGTAGACCTAAAACCTGAATTTCTTTCTAGGTTCATTCCCTACGTATTTTAGTCCCCACTGTTGGGTGTCCTAGCTCTCTGCCATGTTCCTCACATGTGCCATTCATTTTAGTCTCTCTTAATGGTTTTTGGGTATATTAGGAAAGTCATACTTGTGGTTTCAACAAATAGAACCTGAATTTTGATTAGTAGTAGATTGCCTTTTCTTCAAGGCAAAAGGGGCAAAACTGTGGTTGCTCTTCCCCCAAGAGTCAGTGTTGGGTCCTGTTTTTCTAAGGTTTCTAACTTCTGTGAAATTCATATCTGAGACAACGTAGTATCGTGCAAAATTTGATAGAACTTAGACAATGTGGTTCAAATGTTATGTTTTGTGTTTAGTCATCTCATAATAACATTATTTTTCTGGAAAAATTGAGCTAAAACACTCAGATGGAGCCAGAATGTCATTTCTGCTCAAAGAATCCAATAAGACCATGAATTTTTTCCCCCTAGTAAAAGAGGAAGGAAAATCATTGCAAGAATTACTGTGACTGGACAGGATAAAACATAACTTGAGGTATTCTTTTCAGGTAAGAAAACTCCTGCCTTTCAGCCAGAGGACACTTCATAATGTATATGCCTGTTTGTAATAGAAATATTGAGTCTCTTTAAAACTGTCCCTTGAATTCCCTTTATGACTTTACACACATGGTAAGACCTGAAAACACATTATTAGTAGTATGTTCAGTTTTATATCAATCATGGATAGATCCACCAAGCCTCTGTAATTCTACCTTACAACTACTGTCTCTCAAAATGTTTTCATTACTCCAAACTGCTAGTGGCCTTTCAGCAGGGAGAAAGCCTATGATATCGTCTTACCTTTTGTAATGTGGGGGAAAAGGTATATATTCAGATAGTTGCTGGCAGGTTTAGTGGGCTTGTTTTTCATAGTCCCTATTCCCAAGGTACACTTTTTTCCTGCACAGTAATTGATCCATTTTTCATTTCCTTCGTCTTCTGCTTTTCACCACTGCATTCAGATTTGTGTGGCAAATATATATATGTATATATGTGTCAACAATTACTGTCTTCTTCAGTTTCCGTACCCTTGACTGAATTTTTATTTTGCACTCTGCACAAGATCCAAGTTTCAGACCAGTATGATAATATGACATTTTCCGGCTTGTATCAGTAAAGATGAAATGCCTTTGGTAGTGACGCTTACCTCTGGTTGCAAAGAGGAGAATGAGAAATAAACAGTAGAAATGTAGCTACCAAGACTCCAAATTGATTTTTATATGGAAACCTGAATTATGTACCTGAATATCCCTGGTAAATGCTTGAGGTTCACCAATACAGGAGAAGAGCAGTAGACAAGAAAGAGCAATGCTTGTCTGTCCTTAAATTTTTATGGTGCTCTTGCTGGGAGAAAATAGTACTACAGCAAAAAGTGACTGTTGAATCAGAAACAGTTTCCAGGTCTGGATTCACTGTGTAATGCTTGCTGGATTCAGATGGTGAAGCCAGGTTATAGGATGAGGATCATGGTTTCATGAACACTGGCAGAGTCCCTGCCTGTGCCTGCACCTGCCTGCCTGAGCGTTAGAGGGGCTGAATGCAGGTGCAGGCAGGGGAATGGACCCACCTTAAAAATGACTTGGTGAAAGTGGGTATTTAACTCAGCTGAGCCTTGGTGACAGGGCCACCCCAAATTTTGGGCCAGGGCAAGGAGCAGGAGGGCACAGACCTGGCAAGATGCAGGAGAGCACAGGATTGCTGCTCCTGTGTAAAGTTTCATGAAAACTAGTCTTAATCCTATTAAAGAAATACATATGCCCATTTATGGTTTAGAAGATGACAGATGACATGCATGTGCTGTTAATGTGCAAATCCCAGAGTTTTGCCAGGATTACAGATTATAAAGTACGGGATAGGTCCTAATTAAAGAATATATAAAATGGTACAATTGACTTCAGTTGTCTTTGCTCAGATTTTTGTTGGCAACATTGATTCTTATTCATGGATGGGGTCTGCGTAAGGACAGCCAGAGCGGGGAGGTCATTGAATTGGTGGGGTTTATTTCGTTTTGATTTTACAAAAAAACAAAAACCTTTCACAATTAAAAAATATATATTTACTGCTTGGCATGCGACAGTGTTTGAGTGCCTGATTCAATTTAAAAGAAAAAATTTACAAATTGCGTAATGTTATGAATTTTGGAATAGAAATTATTCATTGTATTCTGTTTCTTAGTCAAAAAGCGCTAGATTCAATAAAAATTGAGGTTGAGACAAGCTTTGAGATGGTATGTATGAAAGGTTGAGAGTAAACAAAAACAATACAAGAGGAAAAGTAGTTCATATCTCCAGGAGAGATATTTTTAGTAACAAAAGGACTTTGTTCCTTTGAACATTGTGCTTTTTTAGTCACTTTTCAAAATTAGGCACTGCTATTTGCAGTGGATTTTAGTGGAATTTGTATATTGCATGCAGAAGAGACAGTATATGTGAAGCAGTGTAGGTATATTAATTTATTATAGCAGATCACATTAAGGTATTAAAATTGTACAAATAAGACTCAGCCCTGTACTTTAAAAAGTGATCAGAAGATTCTACTGCTGTAGATGCACAAGAGTGTCTAGAAAGAATGAAGGGAGGAAAAAATTGTTTCCCCTCTCTTTGTGTCATCTGTGGTGTCCAGCACCCTCTCCCCATGCCAAATGACACTGATTTGTTTATACATTTTGATTAGGAACCCAGGCTTGATATGGTTCATGTTCAAGATGCTATTGTTTGTGAGATAGGAACAGACATCTTGCCCAAGGTTACAAGAGGCAAATTCTGTTTCAGGAGGCCGAATATAACATTTTTTTTGTCTCCACTTAGTTCCCTCTTTACCCTGTGAAAAGATTGTTTGGAAAATTGAGTAGTATCCATTTGCGCTATCAGTTTTTGTGATAAAAAAATTCTTACAGTGAAAAGTAGGATATTGATCTGGATGCCTTCCCTATACATAAAACATTCACTGACATATCTTCTGTATTTCCAGTCTATCCCTTACAGGCAAGATCACACTTCTTCTATTTACTTAAGAATAAATAATAATTTTAAAAAGCACTCTTTCCCCACATACACACACTCACAAATGATTAACTGTATTTGTTTAGATCAGTTGCACTGTCTTGGGGAAGCTAGAGGGAGAATTGGAAAGGCATCTACTGTAGCTCTTGTGTAAATTAGTTTTTTGATCGTTTTGATAGAAGATAATTGCTTAAACATGACAGTTAATTTGTGTTGTGTTCCAGTGCAGAAGCTTCAGAGAAAGTGTGTTACAGCATGTACAACTGACTTTACTTTAAATTTTCTTGACTTTCTACCAGAGGCATTTTTATCTCAGCTAGAAGTACAGTACATATATTTTGCAGTATGCTAATACAGCAATCTGTGCAAGGAATGGAATCTTGGTTTTAATCTTACTTTAGAAGTTACTGGAAATGACCGTGTCTTTGCTATAAAATATTACAAAATTGGAAAACTGTAATATCTAATGCCTGACCTTCAGTATATAGGGTCTTGAAATCCTAGCTGAAATCAGTTTTTCCAAGCAATGAAAAATACACCTAAATCTACTTTTTATCAATAGCCTATAGGAAGGTTAGGTTAAAAGGCTTATTTTTAACACCTCTTTATCATATATATTTATTTGTTGTAGTACATGGATAATTAGAACCAAAAAATTTTTTCTTCATAATAAAGCCCGTATTGTTCTATCCTCGAATAATAACCAGGCATCGGCTTTTGATGAAATAGTAAATGAGTGAATAATCATATTTACAGTTCTGGCTATAAAAGAAGAAATCCAGGTGTTCACTATTAGTCTGTCCGAGTCAGTTCTCAGATTCTGATGTCTGACATCAATTGAAGTGAAGCAATTGAATTGTAGCATAATGCTGTGTCATTACACCTCAGTCTTAAATTGTGCTTGTACTCAGACTCATTTGAATAAACTTGTCAATGGAATTGATGCTGTGCTATTAATGAGGAAGTAACGAATCACTGTGTTTGATCATACTACAGTGCTGCCGAAGAAACAGAATAGAAAAGAAAGTATCCGAAGGGAACAAAATGAGCAAGGAGCTTCTGTGGTGTTGGTTTGTTGCAGAGGCTCTGTGTCCCTGCCTTGGCATGCCCTGCTAGACAAGGAATGCTTGTGGCATTTCGTAACAGCAAAAATCTGAGAGATGATAATGTGGTCATTTCACAGAAATGCTGATGACCAGACACTGACTTACAAGGAACATTTTCACTGTTGCTTTGCTACGAGAAACATAGCCAGCCTTAATGGTTCTTAAGGCCTGAAGCAATTGCATGGAGTAACAGGTGTAAGAAGTGTCAGGCTTGAAAAAGCACTGATAATTTATGCCCCTTGTCTAATGTTCGTCAGTTTGGATTTCTGATTTATACCACTGTCTATAATGCAGCCAGTGACTGTGGTGGGGCAGGCTGTGCAGCTTGGGCTCCTGGCAGTTCAGGGTTCCTGGTAATTCATCATCCTGGGGGAAGGCTGGTGGCTCTTCCTCCTCTCCCCTGCCCACAGTGAGTATGCAGTCAGCAGGACACACTGAGAAGGAGCAGAGCACTTCAGCATTTGGAGAACAAGCATTACTTAACTTGCTGTGCATATCTTCAAATTGCTGCACTTGTGAACAAAAGCCTCAGTATTGGGTATAATGGTATTTTATAATATCATAACAGGAAAGTTTAATCTTGATTTGTTTGCTGCTGTGCCAGAGTTACTGAAGCACTACCTCTGCTTCTTTTCCTGAAGAAATTTATTCTATTGCAGGTTTTGGTTCCTGTCCTGAATACTCCGTGCAAATGTCAGAGTGGTGCTGTATATTAAAATATATCCTTATTCCTCTTGGTACCATAGCATGATAAATATGAAGTAAAAGATTTTTTAAAGGTACACACACATCTTCCCAAGAGACAGATTTTTGCAAATCTGTCTCCATTTACTCTCATTAGTATTAAATCAGTACAATTGATAACAAATGTCAGACTGTAATGTTTCTGGTGAAGCAGACCATCTGCCTGTTTCGTAATATGAACATTTATGCTTACAATCAGTATACTTCAACAACTGGGCTGGAAATGCCAGGTAGTAATGTCTGTTACTTGAGGTCTCTGAATGCATTATGTATATTGGAACCATAATTAGTTCCATGCTTTCTGGCAAATGTATTTTATTAAAGCAGATATTTTTCTGTGGATTGCTTGCCTCCCTTGAAAGTACCATCCTCCTCTTTGTCTCTGTTTTATTTCTCTGTGATTGACTGTTTGTTTCTTACTAATGTATTTATTTTTCAAGCTAGTTTCCTCTCTTTGAATAACTGGAATTTTTGAAGGCTGACTACAAACTAAAGTAACGTGATATTCAAACAGAATTGTCTTGCCATCAACTTACCACTTTGTTTTGACGGAAAGTTTTTGATTAAAAACAAACAGTAAACAAACTAAAAATACTAATGTCTGTGAAGTCCTTCAATTAAAGCTTTCAGGACTGAAGAATAACTTGCTTTTCTTCTCCAGGGAGCAATATAAAGTGAAAGAGGACTTGTATTTCAGATGACTGTTTAGTTGTTCTTCCTATGTTGATACATGTGCTTTTATTGGGAAGGGTGGATGATAATGGGCTTCGGTCTCTTTGACTTTCCATAAATGTGATTTCTTTATGTCACCAGTTGAAATCTGTGTTTGCAGTCAGACACTGCCAGTTCTTGGTTCACATTGCCACTCCGTATGCTGCATGTTGTGAGAGTGGAGTGAAGCCTCCACGTAAGGGAGAGCTGGGCTGAGAATGTTCCTGTGCACTTTGGGTCCTGCAGCATGGATGGCACAGTGCAGCCACAGAAGCTGCTGTGGAGGAAGCACGGAAGGGTTTATCACCAGGTCATTATGCTCTTGTGCAAGTCAGCTTCCAGAAAATAGGGAATGCCCGTCTGGACAGTCCATTTAATTAGTAGCACAGCTTCATGAAAATCACAGGCAGAGATGAAGAGAAGATGGGAGAGAGAGATCTCTGCTGTTCCTAGTTTTTCTCAGGCCTTTTTATGGCTTGAGACTCTTTGATGTCTTTGACTGTGCAACCTATTGAGATTCTGGTACAAAATAGGCAGACTGGGAGGTTTTTTTGAGATACACATTACTTTGTCTGAAAGGAGAATGGAGAATTGTGGTATATTGATAGCAAAGCTCTATATGTTATTCAGACATTTTTGTCAGCAAGAAACACTGTAAATAAAATCAGTGAAAAGATGTTAGATGCATACTTTATTCTGTTTTACAGTAACCTTTTCAATTTGAATATGAAACAGTTGTTAACATTATGCACTTACAAGGGATTGAGAAGGTTTGCTGAGTTCCTGCTAGTGATACATAAACTGATCCCTGTATTTAATACATTTCTTTCTCCGTTGTGATTTGAGAATGAAAGATAATTGAGTTGTTCTTTTGTTTCTCAAGATCAGCTGACTTGAAATAATATTTGATGAAAAGGAACTTTTGGATTTTATTTGTCATTGTGCAGCTGGTTTTCAAACACTGGCAAAGCTACTTTGCTACTTTTGGCATATGACGCAATCTGTGTTTTTAACAAACTTTCCCCCTTTTTGCTGGTTTATTCAGTGTTTCCAGAGCAATATGTTACATTCCCAGCTTTCATGTTTGGCTTGGAAACCTGCACTGTTTAAAACTTGAAAATAAGCAATATTCATTCATTCATCTTGGTTTTTTAATCTAGTACAGCAAGATTGTTCTTAGAGTATTATCCCTTAGCAGCTACATATCTAACTTGTAGGTACATATAAATAAATGTTCAAGAATATATAGTATATATGTTTGATTTTTGCATGCTAAGTACTTAGCATGTGTTTGTCTTTACCAGTTGAGGCAGGGTTAAAATTCTGTCCTGTAAAATACAAATATCTGTATTTCTGTAACATATTAGTATTTCTGATTTATCCACTGAGGCCTGGTCTGACAATGCAGCAGAGATGTCTTGTGTGCTGAACATTAGCAACTTTTAGGTGCTCCAAAGCATCAAGATTTTTAAGCAGAGGAGTTTAGACAGTGAGAAAAATCAATTGAACAAAAACTTTGCTTGAGATTACTGTAGTTTTTGATGCCATGATTCTAAGCAGAAGGTCTGGTAACACGTATATAGAGTTACAGTCCTACAATAAAATCAGAGCCTGCAAGTTCTGCCAAGGCTCTTAGTAAGTAAATACTCTGCAGAATCTGTCACTTCATGTTGAAGAATGTAAGAGGCAGCAGTCATACAAAATTACAGCAGGTTTTTAAAGCTATAGAACTTCTTCAATGGAATTAAAATGTTTTAAATCGCAGTATATCATATGCATATACTTATAGACCACTTAAATATAGTAATAACAGGATGTTATGTTATATGCTCTGTAACAATGTGCATATGATGCATCATTGTGGTTTAAAACATTTAAATCTTCATTTTTTTTTAATCTTCTTAGTTTTTTTATTATTATTTCAGTTCTCCAGATCTCAGCAATAAAAGACAGCTTCTGATATTCTCTTTTGTTGGGGGTCTTTTGGAAGGCAAAGTTTTGGCCAAAGGATGCAGGAGCTTTCAGGTTTATAGGACTGCTTCTTAAGATGGCCTCTGCTTAATTCTTGTAAGAACTGCAAGACTGGCAGGAACTCTCCCGTTTTCATCTCTAACGTAGGACATACCAAACACGTATAGACCATAAATGGATGTCACATGAGTCTGTTTTCCAGGCAGTAAAACACTCCCTAATATTCAACCAATATCTACATTAAAAAAAAAAATCTACAGTAAAAAAAACCCAAAAAAACAACAAAACCACCAAAACTGTTTTTTGCCAAAATTTGCTGTTAGTTAAGACTTCTTTCTTAACAAAGCAGGTATTTTCTTGCTGTTTTAAGTAGGTTTGAGCAAGTTGGTAGTCATTGTTTTCTCATAAACCGTTTTTTACTACTATGTTATTATATTATATATACTTCTTAACCGTTAAGTATTTTCTGTGATGACAATTTACTTTCTTCAGATATTATGCATATTCTTTCAAATCTTTAGTTTGAGAGAAGCAAGGAGATGATCTAGAAACTGTCTGGGTTCTGAGAAGAACCCTAGGCAGAGACTGAGTTGCTAGTTTGTCAGATGCCTACAGAGTCTTCAGTTTTAGTTTATTCATGAAATGTGCAGCACCAGTTGTAGATGATATGTGCTGACAAGTGATATTCTTGCCTTACAATTTTTATATAGTTCGGTAATTTAAATAAATGGGTAAATGTACCCAATACCTGGAGTGAGCTAGTCTGCCTGCTGCTTTACTTTCTGAGAGTTGGCTTAGGTTGTTCAGTCAATAAAAGTTTTAAATGTCATGTCTCTAGAAGGCCCAATATAAAATTTCTCCAGCTAAGGAACATTTTTATCATTAACTGTTTGGTAGTAAAAAGAGAAGATACTCAGTATTAGACTTCACTCATAGTCTTTTCCATAATACTTAAGAAATTACATTTGAGATTGACCTAACTCAGGGTAATGATGACTGCTCTGAGAAACTATGTGCAGGTATTATTTCTTTCATTTTCTCCTCCTTATGTAACTGCTATACTTCTACAAATATCTCATCCAACTGCCCGCTCTATCCTTTTATTGTTGACATTTTTCTACACCTCTCTTAAAAAATAAAAGAAGGTGTGTATTTGTTCATTTCTTACGTGACAAGACCCTTGCTCTCTCGAGTCGCTCTCACAAGGGTCACTTCTTGGCCATTTGCTCCTACTTATACACAGGGTCTAAATTATGCTGCTGACTGACAGTTCTGTGCTTGTGATTTTCAGCTGTACATATTCCTTGACACCTTTAATGACTCTGTTCTCTTTGCCTGCTGGTGCTGACTTTCCCTCTAAATGCTTCACATGAATGTGTTTCTCCTGGGGACAAATCAACTGTTCTTCTTGTATAGTTGCTATTTAGACTTTCCATGAATAACCTTGGTAGCATGTTTGATCCTGAACTTCTCAACTGATACTTTTCCTCTACCTGCAAATGTCATTTACTATACATAACATTGGCATTTTTTTTTAGTACCCTGTGGTCTGAACTTCCTGTCTTGACAGTTTCATTTCTCTCCATCCTTTGTCTGTGTTTGCAGTGTATGAAAGAAGCATTCATTCTTTTTCTGACTATTCTATAACTTGGCTGGCTTCCAGTTGATTTCAGGGATCAATATGAAACCATTCTCTCTTACTCATAATCTGAATATGCTATCGCATATATTTTGCTTTCAGTGTTTTCTTTTCATTTTAGCACAGATCTTGGTTACGTGAGTCAAGTGCATTTTAATGGGAGCTCTTGTGTCATACATATTACTTAAAAATAATTTTTAGGCTATTTTCTTACAGCTGACATATCATCTTATGTGGGTGAATCATTTTCTTAGAACTTAATTTTGAAGTTGTTTGTGGTTGTTTTCATTTGTTAGATTTTTAAGTGCGAGTACATTTACTGTGATTCATACACATGGCATTTTGCACAGTCCTTCAGCGTTTGGATCTTGCAGCAGAGTGGGGGCTGCACCGCAAGCAAGGTGCAAGAGACAAGGGAGCAGCTCCTGAGCTGTGGTGCTGTGAGATACCCATAAAGCTGAGCGGCAAGGGCAGCTGTAGCTCTGAAGTTGAGTCTTACCTATATTGACACTGTATCAGCTGTCACATCTGTGAGCTGATATGATGTTCCTACCGCCAAATTCCAGCCAAAGAAAGTGTGGGGGTTTTTCTTAAGTGTCAAGGGTTGAGGCATTTTGGAGATTGTTGGATACAGGCAAATTGTTCATTAGCGTGTTGTTGCTGGCTACAGCTGCAGAACTTGAAAAGAGGTGATCAGTTATGCAAAGGTCAGAGCCTATTTGGAGGATTGTGTTTATTTCAGTCAAAGTGTTTTAGCTTCAAATGTGAACTAAGGAAAACCAGTTCCATCCAAAATGGTGTTTACGTGTCGTGACAAATTCCCTTAGACGTCACTGACTGACCAGAGAGCAGCTCTGAAAGCTATTATGTTTTGAAGTTAATTCTGTCTAAACCTTTACGAACTGTTAGCAAATTTTCAAGTACAAGTGCCAAATTTTATCCAGAAGCCTTTGAGAGACATTAAAGTCTCTTACTTTGTTTGAAAGTTTAACATTTCAATTTTTGTTGGAACATTTTTCCACGTTAATGTTTTGTCTGTCATATACAGTATTTCAATATTTTATGAGTTTGCAGAAATCTGGATGGGTTTTTTCAGATGTAATTTAGTATCTCCTTAGTAGCCACAGTGCAGGCAGGTAATTATTAAAAGTTATTTTTGGGATTAGTCTTCTAACTTGCAGAATGAATGTTCTTCTTTTAAATAGATAAGTAGTTTAAGCATCCTTACCCCTATAAGGCTCTGACAATAATTTCTTTATCGTTTAGATATAAAGGCAAGAGTGATAAGTTATCCTAAAGAGCTGTCTTGGAATGGAAGTTGGGGGTCAAAAATTTCTGTCATAATAAGAGTCTGAAATTGTGATATCTCTGTCACCATAGGCATACAGTTATTATTTTCATTATGCTTACCTTAATAGTAACTTATTTTGAAATAAAATTTTAGGTATAATGTATGACTAAGATTAAGTTAGTTTGTATTGTAATCTGGAATATTGGTTTATGTTGACTTTACATTTTGGGGTAAGGGGGAAAAACGATTCATTTTATTCTGTTCTTACTATTGGTCTAGAATGGGATATTATACATGAGAATACTGGCCTAGAGGAAGTGGACAGTGGTTAGCTGAACCTCCCTTATTCTTTTCTAGAAACTAATTTCTCTTGCTCAGTGACAGTCCTTTTTTGTTTCTGAATTAGGGTTTTTTTCCTCCCCTTTGCTGAGTTTTTGGCTTGTTCTTGTTCTTTTCTCTCCTCATTCTTCATTCTTGCTGTTTCCGTAAGCTGTTCTGACAGTCAAGGAAGCCCATCATATATATCAAGGTAGCCCCCTCTCACTGTGGGACTTCAATTCAGTGGTGGATGCTCAGCTTCCCTGGCTACTTGCATTGCTTTTGCAAGTGTCTGCTCTGTCCTTGGGAGCACATTCTCCTTCCTCCTGGATTCTAAGTGGCATTTTTTAGGTGGCAGGCTTGCAGATACCAAGCTTTGCTCCTTGCCATCACTTTGTCATCAATAGTGTAAGCATCTTCTCAGCTCTAGAGAAGCTGCTGTTGTCCTTCATTTTCTACTCCACGGCTGAGAGCTTTTCCTCCAGCCGGCAGCTGTGTGTGCTGCATGTGATTCCATCTGCTGGAAGATGCTATCACAGACAGCATCACTGGAGAAGTGTTCAGCAGCTGCGCTCGGAACGATGCTCTGGCTTTGGCAGCTGTTACTTGGAGCGCTCCTGGCTAAAGACACCTCAATATTTTTCACATACACCAAGTTAAAGGTGCTAAATGACTGTGACATCCTGGTGGTGGCTGATGTGGCTGGCATCTGCACCTGGGCATCTGGGATCTGCAAGTAAGCCAGAGGAATAAACCTTCTCCAGTCTGGACAAGAGGATGTTGGTAATCTTAGTGTTCTTGCTGCCTTCTTGTGACCAGGGTCAATGACTACCAAACACTTTGTATTGATATTGAGAAGATTACTAGATTTACAAAAAAATATATTTTTTTTCCTGGAAAGCATAAAACTTTTAGTAAAGGGAAAGGATCTTAGATGATATTTGTACTTCATAGTTATGCTATTAGACATCCATAAGCAGTTTTTGTTTTTCTTTGTGTTCCCTTGCCGCCACGCTGGGTTTAAGTCTTCGTGCAAGAGACTCACACAGACTCGTCAGCAAGCTGCATACAGAATATAAATATAGAAGTATTTCTAGTATGTAATATTTCTAGTGTATTTATTAACAAAGAACAGCAAAATACTTTTATTAAAGTAATGGAGCAATCTTTAAGCTTGGGGAAAATAAAAAAAAATAAATATGCAGTATTTCTCACCTAGTCTGTCTTGGCATCCTTTGCCTAAAGGCCATGGTAATGCAAGTATGTTGCTAGATTGTTCATACAAAATAGACATCTCTAAGTAAGTGTTGTTTCAGATGTGTGTTCTTCTGAATATTCATGAAATGAAGAAACTAGAACTGACACTTTTCATGCTGGTAAAATTCTACTTGGCCCCCCGAAATCTAAGAATTACTCATTTCAGAGGGGTAGAACACGTATTTCTCTTAAACCACAGTCTTCTGTTTGTCCATTTCAGTGACATTTCTCTTTGAAGCATATTTAGGCAGGTCAAATAAGATAGACTAGTCCTCTATCCTTTGTTTATCTTGTACTGAATTTTTCTTTTAAACTTCAAGATTTGTTTTTTTAAACTCTTTAAGTTCAAGATGCACTATGCAGAATATTGTTAAATAGATTAAATCAAAATGCAAATAGACTTTTGCAACTGTTTACTTTTTTATTTAATTTTCTTTTAATGTATGCAGTTTTTCTATTAGTAGTAAAAATAATACAATACTGGAAAAAATACTGGAGCTAGGGTAGATGTGGAGACAGAATATATCTGAGTAGAAAGATAACATTGCTGTAGACAGTTCACAACACAGTTTTCTATCTTAGAAGTAGGAATTAATACGGTGAATTCATCAAAATATCTTAATTAGAGCTACAGTTATGATTAGCTCTTTTAAGCTAGGTATTGATAAGAATCCAGCACTTAGAAATTGATTTTTTTTTTTTTTTTTTTTTT
>VZRV01005553.1:73019-171599 GCA_013398115.1 Falcunculus frontatus
TTTTTTTTAATCTTACACCATTCTCAAAATTAAGATTAATTTGGTCTGCCAACACGTGACCTTTACAAATCACAACAGTACTTTATCACTTGATCCTACTGTGGAGGAAAATCTACATAGATAACACAGCTTCCATTTATTATTTTCTTGAAATTAATACATTCCTTGTAAAATTCTCTGCTTTACAGAAGTTGCTGTAAATAAAAATGTTTAACATGAAAGTGATTTTTTTAGAACAATATCTTTGAACATAAGATTTGATAAATATACAATATTTGGAAGAAAAAATTAGATTTGAGCAGTCAGCTGTTATGAAGAAGTCACAAGAAGTAGATTTTACTTTGGAAGTGTGGAGATGGAAATATTTTTTCAGTGAATATGATACCTATTTTTATTCTCTAGGTCTCAGATGATGAGCAGTACACAATTGTAAACCCGCAACAATTGTTAGATAAATGTGTGTGTTAGATAAATGTGCTTTTCAAGCTAAACAAAATACTTTCTGCAGTGAATAATCTTCATTTACCTATAGGTTTTCAAATTTTCTTCAGTTATATCCTAGTCTTCATTAATTTTCCTGACTTTATATGGAAACGTTAGTGGTTTGTAACTATTATGAATAATTTTAATAGAATATTTAGCCATGTTCATTCTTTTATATTTACTGGTGTGTAAGAGAACGGAACCAAACTAAATAACTTGTCACCACCAAAAGAGACCCTTCCCTGAGCTTTACCAATTCTCTCAGTTCTCCCACCAGCTGTGGTGTTCAGGGGAAATGGGGAAATGCTTCAGCTCAGTGAGCCACTGTGAACCTCTGTGAGTTGAGAAGCTTGCAAAAAATATGTTTATAATCTCCTTACAATAAGGTCAAAGTTATGAATTTTTCCATTTTTCAACTGTTTTTTCCCAACCACCAGCTTGTTACTTGCGTATCTTGGAACTCTCCATAGGACAGAACCTTATTCTAAGTGGACCTGTGAAGCCAGGGGGGTTTTTCCCCCCTCATATACTGCTTCTGTGGACTCATGAAAGACAAACCCAGCAAAATCAGGTGGCTGATTTTCTCTCTCATACTGATGTACAGCTGCTGGATAAAGCACTGCAAATGTGTGGGTTGGGTAGAAGGGAGACAGAGACCACATTTGGCAGTGGCCTCTTGGGACTTTGAGTTAAGAACTGCTGTAGCTTATGCTGCTATAAAAGCATAAGAACAAAGGTACTGCTTAGGCCAAGCATTCAGCTAGTTTACTTTGCTGCTTCCTTCTGTACTCAAATAGGAAAAGGTATGAAGAAATCGCTATTTCTTGAGTTGTAAGAGACATTGAATAGGTACATCTTCAGGCCCAGGTTGGTGTTTTTCAGCACAACTCTGTGGGACCTTTCTACATAGAGAAAACATTTATTTGTACCCTATTTGGCTATCATCTGTCTGTTGGTTTCTTTCTGAGAATATTTCTCCCATTACACCACAGCAACTTAGATTTTTAGAGCCTATCTTTGAAGAAACTTTATCAAATGTCTCTTTTGTCATGCTCATTTTACTTCTGTAAAAAATATTCTAGAAATTTGGAAGATCTAGAAGAAGGAGAACGTGTAAAACCAGAAGTTTGAGTATTCTCCAGTGCATCAGTGGAGTATTATATGTATTTCTTGCATGTGTGTATGGATAAACAAACCATACTTTTACCATTTCTTGACTACTACTGCTACTTTTTAAAAATCTGAATTTGGTCATTGTAGTTCAAGGAGCTACAGAGCTGCTTTGGAGTCTAAGATCTGAACGTCTTGTCTCTAAGGACTTCTGTCTGACAGAAGTCTCCAGAACATTATTCTCAAATGTTATCACATTTTTGGGTCAATGGAAAAAAAATCCTTCCATGGGATGAATTCAGATTTTCCCATTAGTTGGTTTTAATGCTTGTGCTTTATTGTATTTACTTTCTTATGACTTCCTAATATTCTCAAATAGTTTTCAGTTTGGAGGGGTTAGAAGATAATTAAGCATGAAGAGAATTCTTGTGCCTCCTTTCAATTATGTAATTGTTCCTGTTTGTGATTTTTTTTTTTTTTAAGGAATCTTGCTGTGTGTAAGGAGGAAGTAGATTTTCCTAAGGGTAATATTATTATCTGAGAAGATCTTCTAAGATAAACATTGTAAAATATTTGTTGTTTTGCTGATCACAATATTCTGAATGAAGGAATAAAGTTTTACATTTTTTCAGTTACTCAGAATACTCAGGACCAAGTGACTGGTCTGGTCTTCAACTTCATTTTCAACAAGCCAGTAGAAAACCTTAAAAGTCACCTTTTCCCCCCGAGATGAGACATGGTAGCTATACCCATGGTGTTACTCTTCTCAGATTATGATCAAAATGGGATTATTCAGATCATTTGCCTTGCAGGGGAAGGGAAAGTTTGGAGATCGCTAATGAGAAGGCATACATTTCTGTAAACTGTACAAGCTTTCTCTAGGAAGTAGTGAGTGATATTGTATTCAGCAACCCTTAAACAGAAGGCAGCTTCTCCACAAATCCCTTGGGTTCTGTGTCTGTAATGTATGCCTGAAACCTTTGTGCTATTTACCTGAGTTAAATTCAGTAGTTAGGAGTGAAACCTGGGGAGTTCATGGAGTGGGAAGAGCTGTAGAAAAAGAGAATGCTTGCAGCCCCTTTGCTGTGAGCTTGGCTTAGGGGCTTCTGGGTTATAGCAAACCTTGACCTATGCTTTCCTTGACCTTGCTATGGAGGAACGGAGGGAAACTCTTTGCTTCCTGCAGCAGCTGCTGCTGGCTCCTGCTGGGAGAAAAACTAGTGAAGATGGTATATAAATTGATAAAGATTCCAAGACTGGAAGAGAAAGGCTTCTTTTGGCACATAAAGGTAAATTTTTATTTATTTAAATAGTTTACATTGCCCAAGAGAGTGCTTCAAGTCATAGTTTACATGTTGCATCTTTTAGTGAAGGATGTGATTTGTGATTGTTCTCTCTATTTGAAACGTGTTTCAAGTCATTATGCAGCAGTGAAGCTTCACTGACAAGTATTTTTTTACGCTGAATAAGCTTGCTATTATGTGTTCTTTATGCAGTTTGTAATAGAACTTCTTAAAAAAAAAATTGCCATAAATCCTAATCTGTGTTGTCTGCTAGGTTTGCTTTGTTGTCATGAAGTGTAATTGGAAAACTTTTGAGAAGCACCTTATGAACCTTAGCACCTAGATATGAAAATATTAGGGGGTTTGGGCACATTCCTACTGTCCTCTTCAAGACTTTTTTTGTAGAGAACGCACAGTTGCATGTGCATTGTAAATTATTATGGGAGACAATTAAAATGGAAGAATCAGCTATGGTAATTATAGATAGATTCTGATTAGTCAGAATCTCAGAAATTTGTGATGAGTATTTAAAAACCCCACTGTTTGTAACATACTGTATGGAAACTAAGGTTAGTTGTCAAAGCTTATTTAAAATTGGAATTCTGAAATGTAAATCATTCAACAAGAAAAACAAATTTTTCAAAGTGATAGGCTAACTCACGTGTGTGACCTTGAAAAATGTGTGTGTAATTTTGTTTCAGACATTAGACCCTTCAAAGTAGTAAGATTAAGCATATATGTAAGTGTTAGCAGGTTTATTGGCATATGGCTGTGTACACACTCCAAAAAATCCATTTGTTATCGTTTTTTATTTAATGCTTGTTTTCCTCTGAGTCTGGACCGCAGTGCCCTCTTCCTCCCTCCTCCACCCTCCAATAAAAATTAATGAACAGGTTTTTTTACTGCTACTAGTAATGTTTAATGAACTTAGTAAAAAGAGGCAAGCAATTAATTTGTGGAAATTCTTCTGGTTTTCAGGACACAATTCACAGTATGCATATATTAGGAGGAGACAATGGGAATCTCATAAATAACAAATACATTTGTTATGTATTTGTCATAAATATACAAATACATAAATAACAAATATATTTTTAAGACTTTATGTTGATAATGCATTAACAGAACTTACAAACTTTAAAGCAAGTAAAAATGCAAATCTTTCTTGTTGATATTTTCCATCATTCATCAGTGTTTTCATGTTATTTCCAAACTTAGGAATGAACCTTGAGCTGAGATGCTTTAATTGGTTTGATTTGTTACAGACCATTGTGTGTAGTTCCTAGATGTTTCTTGCAATCAGGCAATAATTTAAATAAGAAAAACTAAAAAATGCATCGAAATTGATAGTGTCGTACATGAATGTTTCTGTTTTAAGCACTGGCTGTGTTTTAACAACAATTTAGATATATTTAATTGATTTTTGTTCTTAGTATATTTTGCATTGGTACTTGCTGTGAAGCATATAACCCAGTAAAAGAATTGTACGTGGCTGTCATTATACCAGCTGGTATTTCTTGTTTACAGATGATGATAAATTCTTAGCTCACCATTTTTGTTTGCCTTCCTTTTCAGTATGGTATGCCTTGAATATTACTGCTGGTAAGCAATTCCAGTGAAAAAATCCATGTTCATGAGCACTGATTATCTGTGTTCATCACAGCAGCCCAGAGGACAGGGGTCTGAACTGGACAGTAAAACCTAGTGGTATAAATGAAATTTGAATTAATTGCCTTGAATGAAATGTCTCTTTTGTTCTGCTGCTCAGTTTTTTCACTCTTCACCAGCAGAAGTGTAAGAAACCCAAACTTTTGAATCCCTTTCCAACATGGAAAATCACCGGCAATTTTACAGAGCACAGTGATGTTACTGGTTGGGTTTTTTGTTGGTTTTTTTCTTGGTTTTTATTGCCTTGAGACAAAACACAAGATTAAGAGAGTTATTTCAATTTCTTAGTTAAAAGTCTTGGTCTAAATGGGAGTTGCTGTGCCTATTGATCAGTTAAATATAGTCTATACTGAGCTCTATATTATGCTTCTTTTTGTCTCTTGTTTATAAAAGCTAAATAGCTGCAGTAATTTGCTGAACTTGTGGTATACATTTCTAGATATGTCTCCCATATGCTGGTCATCTTAATCAGTCACGGCCTTTGGGGAGATATTTTGTCCTGAAGAGTCAGCCTGGCTTCTGAGGCTGAAGTATTTGTTGAAGATGAGAAGCAACAGCCTGAAGTCTCAAGCTGTGCTGGGGGGAGAGAGTCTTTAGACTGGTTATTAGGACAAATTTTTTCACCAAAAGGGTTGTCAAGAACTGGAAGAGGCTGCTGTGGGGAGTGGTTGAGTCACCATCCCTGGAGGTATTTAAATATTGTAGATGTGGCACTTGGGGACACATTTTTATTGTGGACTTGACAGTAGCTTAACTGTTGGACTCGATGATCTTGGAGATTTTCTCCAGCCTAAATGATTCTATGATTCTATAGATCGTGTGTCTAAGGAGAGACTGCAGCAGCCTTTTGTGAACAGCAGCTCATCTTATTCCCATTTGCAAGTGCAGGAGCTGCTCTGTTAGTTGGTAGGAGAGCAGCCTAGCAGTCCCCAGTATTCCCTCTGTATGTGGAATCTACAGGCAGCATAATCTGTCTGAAGGGGAAAAAGAGTCCTTTTCTTAAAATTGCTATATCATTTAGAATAAATGGATATGTAAATTCTACCAAAAAACCAGAACAGGTATTTGAATTGCTCTCTTTAGCAGACAAAAAATAGTATCTTGTTTTCCTAGAGTTGTGCAAAGGAGCTTGCATATTTATTAGAAATATTTAGTATCTGACATAATCGAAAACTACACATGGTATAATGTAATTTTTTTTTGAGAGATGCTGAGATGACCATGCAAAATGATCAAGAACTGCTCTATTACTGGGTCTGGATTACCCAGTTTTGCACAGGATGTGCAATGGGAGATAGCAGACATGCAGCATTTGAAAGGTGGGAATTTTATAACCACTTTTGACTCTTTGGCATGCTTCTGGTAATCTATATAGACTTGGGATATATAGGGAGCTTTTAAATTAAAAACAGATGCTTTGTCCTGCTGTCAAAATGACAAATACCTGTTTGTGGTATTTTCTCTCAAGAAAGTATTAAAACAAAATTTATAAGTAAGTGCAAACACTGGGGTTTGTTTGTTGGTTTTTAATTTTTGTGAAATTGATAATTTTTAACCATGTTTAGGGAGGTGGTTCTGAGAGAAGGACACGTGGGACAAAGGTTACCTTCTTCAGGATAGAGTGCTGCTCTTCTTTCTGCTGAAGCCTGAGAGAGGAGTTCATTGATCTCAGTAATGAAGACATTGAGAAGTCCTTCAGCAAAACCGGGAGACTAAATTTGACATTGTGATGTATCTAAAGTTATTTGGTGAGGAAGAAGGAAATGGGGGAAAGATGTCAGGTAACAAACCACAACCTGATAGACCTTATTTGAACACTGAGGATTGGGGAGGGGTTTAGTTTTTTCCCTGCAGAGAGGGTTTGGGGTTTTTATAGGTTTTACTTTTTATTTAGGAAGGAGAGCATCATAATATTTCGTTTGCCTTTAGGTGGTCATCTTCCTTGACAATTGAGTTGATTTCAGCCAGAGGAAGAAAAGGAAATAGATGAGTAAAAATGGTTAGGGTCAAAGAATATTCTAGCTTTTCTCATGGTTAAACACAAACTTGTGGGTCAGTGCATGTGGATGCTTTCAATACAATATCAGAGTTTTAACTCATCTTCTTTGAAAGATGAAATATTCACGATAATACAAATGCTTTGCATATGTATTTAAAATAAGCTTGTTTGGAAAAAAAAGAAGTTATTTTAGTGAAGGGAGGAGAAATTTCAAGTAAACAGTAATTAATCCCTTAAATACTATATTGCATGAGTCTGTCTTGCTCTGACAGATACAATTTTCAAATAAAACCGTGTATTGTATGTGTATATATTGACAGCCTTCCATGTCCTTGTTAATCACAAGATTAAAGAGGAAGTAGCACTGAATTTACAGCCTTTTCAGAAAAGGCTTAGAGCAGTGTGTTTCCAAGTGTTAGTCTTTGGGAAACAGGTGATTATACTGCTCATATTTATGTTTAAGAAATGTTTATCAAGTACCACAGCTTCTGTACATCAGTACCAGATTGCCCAGTTACCATACATATGCTGGCATCTGTCTATTTTATAATTAAACATTAGGCCCACTGTACATCGAGTATCTGAAACAGCTCCTGCAAACGTGAGTGCTGGTACTGTGTGCATAACTGCTGAAACTTGTCAGTCCTTTGTGCTCCTATTATTTCTGGAGTCTAAGCTAAACAGACTAACTGCTGCTAAGAAGCTGTCAGGGGATGCATGTCAAACACTAGGTGTATCATGCGATCAGACCAGTGCTGGGATAGATAAATCAGTGGTTGGAAGAGGAAAAAAAGTGACCTTTTTCTCTCAACATTGTCTTTACACTGAAAGAAACAGATGAGTTTCTGAATTATTCACAGTACTGGAAGCTTAAAATCGTTAGCAATGGTGGCAGCAGCGGACAGGGGTTGAGTATTTTGTTAAAATGCCTGATTCTGAAGCTCATCAAAGGATTCATTTCACAAAACAGTCTCTGGGAATTTGAGTATTTAAGATCTGTGGGAGCAAGGGCAGTTTCTTCCAAAGAATCAAGAAAGAGAATATTTTCTTCTTAATTTTGAAAGGATCTGTGTTGAAATAAAAGTTAATATTAATCACAGGTCTTATGCAGTAATGGAAAAAAGACTGTCTGTGGAAAGGGTTTGCTGTTTCAATGGGTAATCCCAATGAGTTGATGAGTATTAGTAATAAAGCAGACCTTTTAACCCTTAATGTGATTACTAGATATATAAATTACCTATTTATCTAAACAAATTAATATCTGTAGTAGCAAAATGAACTTGAAACAAAGATAGACTGTCTTGGTTATAACTGATACATGGTGGAAGGTTAGGCTTTTCTTGATGTCATGAATAGTTTTGCCTATTTAAAATACAGACTGTTTATAATTTCCTCAAAATTGTTAGCTTCTAATGATACAGTCTTTCAAATTCTTTTGTTTCAGCAGGTCAAATTTAATACCATATTCTCTAAAGTTTCTTCTGCTTTTTAAATTCTGAAATCTATTGATGCCTATTATTATAAATCTGGAAAGTAGGAGCTTGGATGCAGTGTGTAATAATTCTGCCATGGTTTAGCATGTCAGTAGTGTGCTATAACAACCACTCATCAGTCAGATGCTATTGCCCAAATGAGAGCTTGTGTGGCTGCATCCATTATCATCGTTACTCTCCTGCATGTTACTAAAGACAAAGGTTTTGCATATGGAAAAAGTAGGGGAAAAGCAGAGCACAGGGACTTGAGAGTTAATGTCTACAGCTTTCAGAAAACCAAGTTTTTTAAAATCTTCCAAAGCTTTTACTGTTCTCTCTTTGCTTTTAAAAACTGTTCCTTGTGGATGGGAAGGTGTGCTTTGTAGATGCATTTTGGATCTTCTTAACTTAGAAGGACACATGCCATAGATAATGAACTAAAACTTCCCTAGTGATCCAGTTAATGTTTTAACAGTGTTACACTCCATAGAATGTAGAAATGCGTATAAGCATCTGTAATAATACACTTAAGATTGTTAAGCAGAACTTCAAGTGCCTGCCATTTTTGGTGTTAATTGTTCCTCTGGGTTGTGAGGGCGGAAATAAAATGGCAGGCGGGGAGGTGTTTCCAGGAAGTCACCAGCATTCTGTGCCTTCCACTGTGGAGAGTACAGTGTTCACAATGGGTCTGGCATCTTACTTGATATTGGTCCACTTAGGGATGTTTTTAAATGCTATATTGTAGCCTGCTTTATTTTCATCAGGCCAATTTAAGAGTTGCTTCAAAGCCTTCCCCAGCCTCAGGTGACACAAAGGCTTCTCCCTGTCACCCAGTGACTACCACAGGGTGTCAGACATTCCCTCTGTATTTTTGGGGTTAGGCCAGGCAATAATTGCTCAACCACCTGGCAACTGTTAAAACCAGACAGGTGAAGACAAGCCCAGACAGCTCTTGAGACCCTGCACTGTCCAGTCAGTGCAAAGCCTCTGGCCTTTCACCAGCATTGACAAGAATCCTATTTATTATGCTACTTCATATATAGAAATAAAATTAGATTACAGCTTTCTGAAATCATGAGCATCTGTCTTGTATTTTCTGTCTGAGGGAACTGTGTCGCTCCACACTACCAAATGCACTCAAAACAGACTAACTGAAGTCATAGCTGCAGGTCAGAAACTTATTAAAATCTGGCTAAAAAGGTCTCATTTTCTTCTTTTAAATTTTTTTTTAAATGCTAAAGCGAAGAAGATACAAGCAATAAGCTAATGCTGTACTGCCCGTTTTCTCCAAATACTATCAGACCCTTTCTTGTTGCTCCCCTGGCCTCACAACCATCCATCCTGTGTGCTGCACCAAGGCTCAGCAGGAGAAGGGTGGAATTATCCCAGGGGTGCTCAGGCCCGTTAGGTTGCGGAGCGCCAGGACACGGGGTTGGTCATCTTGGATGAGTGTTTGAATTGAGAGCATCTGCAAGGGGGAGAGAAGGGAAGGGATGGCTATTACAGTTGCTATTGTTCTTCATTTTGCTTTTTAAAAAGAACAGCTTTTCTTGCTTATTTGATTTCTTTTATTTTAAATAAGTTTTAAACTGAATTTCTTATAAGCATCTGCCAAATCCAGTTTGCTCTTTCTTAAGCCCATAGGGAGAACACAGACTCCTTCAAAAGACTCACAAGTCTTTTTTTTTCCTGTGGTTGCATGAAGACCCAGATTCTAGAATTTTATCACCATGATTCTGGCAAATGATACTTTGTGACTCTGAGCTATGTCTTGTTTGATGAAGCCAACCTGCTTCATGATTTATGGATAAGGCATTCAGAAATTCAATTGAATTCAGAAATTGAGACTGACAGACTGCTTTCTAAGGAAACCGTATTGTGTCCTGTCTCAAGCATGGCACAGACTGAACTGGTCTGTGCAAGCGTTCAGGACTGATGTTCTGGTGAGGTAAGGTACTACTTCATTAGTTTCTTATATAGTAGCTGTTACTGAATCATTGTGGCATGATCTCTAATTTAACAATTCTGCAGGACAGCGAATGCTCTTAAATCAGTCATACACCAGCCCACGGTGGTTTTGCTGTTCACGCAATGTTTTTGTGAAAGGTAAATTAATGCTTTAAATAGGAGATGGAAGATGCAGACTCACAGCAATGTTTTTGACTTGCTGATAGACAGCATTTCTCAGGCAGCAGTCCTTGATAAATCTGGCACCTGTGCCAAAAGCTACTAATTTCTTCCTTTAGGTACAGAGGAACATAGCCCTGAGGGAATAACAGGTAAGGAAATACAGAGCAATACATAATTATCAACATTTCACTATTTTTAGTGATGCTGGTTTTGTTTCCATAATAAATTTCATTTTAGTTGACTATAAATAGATGAAAGGAATTTGGAGGCAATTAATTATATGTTTTTCTAGCTCCAAAGTCCAAAACCAGCATAGAATTTGTCTCCTCAATGGTATTTTGCACATTTTACTAGTAGCTTTGTAACCTAAATTTAAAAACTTCCTGTTTTTTTTTTTTTTTTTTTTTTTTTTTTGATGTGGAGGATCTCTTGTTAGTCTTCAGGGGAGACAGAAGAGAGACTATTGAAAAGCTTACCTTACATAGGTATAAGAATATTCCTGCCTTGTCCCTTCCTCCAATACTCCCTGGTGGTCTTGGTTTGGTCACTTTTACCGTAAGTTTGTGAAGAAACAGTTTATCAGCATCTGGGTGGTTTGGAGTATACAGTTGCTGAAGGCAAAGGGGGGTTAGATTAGTTACATATATTTCCCAAGCTGTCTTGACTTAGGTTAGCTAAATAGTGGGTTTTGTTGCTTTAGATTTAGGAGAAAAGTACGACTACTACTACTTTCCCCAAAGCATGTCTTTCTTTGGTGGTTTTTATTCATATCTATAAAACATCTATTTTGATATGTATATATATGTGCACATACACATTCCACTAAGTTTTTAATGTTCAATTAAGCTTTTTAAGTATTAAGAAAGTAAGAGCTGCAAATGGGTTAAGGTCTGATGGGTATGTGTCTAGTCATTCCACAGAGCTATAAAATGTCTCTTAACTTTCTAATCTCTTTTACCTTCTTTGCTCTAGTCACCATCAGTATATTTCAAACTCTCTGTACAAGTCTGTCTTTTTCTGTTACAGCTGTGGTCTTTTTTGTGGGTTTTGTTTGCACTGCTTGCTGAGCGTGTGTTAGAATTCTGTGATTACATATACTTCTATTCAGTTATTTGGAGACCCAAACTGACAAAAAGGAATATTAAGATTTCCTTTATCTCTCTTGTTCCTCCATATGAAAGATAAACTCTCCCAATACCAGCAAATAACCTGTGTTAAAGCTTTCTCTTTCTGAAGCCTGCTTCCTGGAAGCCTCAATTAACTTACACACAAAAACTGTATTACTAATCCTACCCAGCAGCTCTGTGCAGCACTACCAGGCAGTCTGGGTATGAATCGAAGGTGTGGAGTAGCACATTCATTGTTCCCAGCTGAATGAGCCCTCCCCAGAAGATGAGTATGTCCAGAAATGATAGCTGAGCAGTCTGAACCCCTTCATTCACCCTGCTGGGTGTGCTCATCCTTTCACCTGGGTGCGTTAAGAGCCTACGATATTAATCAGAACGTCTCCAGTCTCAGAGCTTATCTACATCAGTGGTTTTAAAAGTGCACTCTTCTGTCGGCATCGCTGCATCTGCACAATAGATTTTGCTAGTTTAAGCTATGACTTCTAGTAAATTCAACTGTGCTGCCAGAACTTTTCAGTACAGACCAGTTCTCTTAGTACTGTGCATTTTTAAGCATGTTCTTGAGCTGTGCAAATACATAGACAAGATTTTGATGCCACCAAGTTCAGGTACAGGTGTAAGGGGTTTCCTTCTTTTTCTAATGCCTGCATTTCTTCAGTCCTGGACCACCCCTCAGGATCAATTTTGTTCTAAAAGTTTTCTAAATGCTTCTGAACATAGCTAATGTAGTTAAAGAGCTTTACCTTGGATTTCCTACTATTCTAGACTTCTTCACTTTAGGAGGGACATGAGCCCCTCTACTCTGTTGTGTAGGTCAAGAAATTTCTAGACCCTACCTTTCTATGCATCTCATGCCCTCTTTCTGTTTCCACAAAACTATCTCAAGTATGTAGACAATTCAACAAAAAGTTAATGCTTGGAAGTGCCTATACTGGAACTGATGTTTTTGCCCTTAAATATAGAGTAAGAAAATCACAAATAGCTTCATATTAGGTATAAGGCCCTGCAAAAAATGAATGTTCCACTCTGTGTTTCATATTAAAAAGGAATTGGGAATAGTTGAAACAGGGTAGAAATTAAACTACCTGCTCATCCACCTGTGTTGTCCGTATGGACTTGTCTGAGGAATCTTGACTGTCACCATGGGAAAGATTCTCTTCCTTCTTCTACTTGTGCCGTGTGTGTCCTCTAAATGAGTGGAAGCCTCCAGTGTTCCTGGCTTTGTCTTGCACCTCTGCTTGCTAAACTTACTTGATGAGAAATACATATTGCTTAGTTCTGATGTGACTGAGCTGTGGATCTGCTCTACAAACTCCTATTGGATCTAAAAGGATTTAGTTGATAATTGGGAAGTATTTTCATTATTTAGTTACAGTTAATTGTCCATGTGTTTGGAGACCAAATTTTCATTTATGTTGTTAACGATAGAAATAGCCCATCCTTTAAAGGTCACTTTCAGATCTGTTGCTGAAGTAAATTGTTACTTTAATTAGAAGGATTTTTAATCAATGAGTGTACTGAGAAATTCTGAGTATTATATGAGGTAATTTAAAGGATTTAAAAAAGCAGCTTCCTCCAAAAGCATAATATGAAGATGCTCAATGCTTCCTGTAGAAGCTTGTGCTTATTTTGCAAAACTGGAATAATTTGGCAATGAAGCGTATTTTAAAGTTGAGACCTGGTTCTCTGACATGTGGGTGCAGGTGCTGTCACTGGGCTCTCCAGCAGCAGGTCAGCTGCATTCCCACAGGTGAAATTTGGCAGCATGTGGAAGCACAGCCAGGTGCCTTACGTACAGGTAACACACACCAGGGGAAGAGGAGGGCAGCAGGAGGTAGTTCTTTGTCCTACTTCCCCAGCTCCTTGAAGGAGGCTTTGAATTATTAAGGGTTAATTGTTCTTTAAGTAGCTATGAGAGGATCTTGGTTGGTAGTCAGGTAGGGTCATGCCAGAGCAGGCTGTGTGGACACTTCCAGAGAGCAGTGTGGTCCTCTGAACACAATTGCTAATTACTGTGGGAAATCTTGTGTCTCACACAGTTAGCCAAAGAACTTATTTTAAAAATGCATTATTCTTTTGTTTGCTCTAATCAAAGTCTTAGTTCTGTTGAAACTGGATACAATACCTGGGAGGTAAGAGTGGAATGGGGTGATTACAGGACAAAAAGGTTTTGTATGACCTTTAAGGTAAGGCTAAAAATCTGATGTAATGAACGGGATGCTTTGAAAGAGAGTTAGAACAGGGATTACAGAAAGGAAGTGATCCAGCAGGGCAAACAACCTCCAGCCTTTACTGTCTGCTGATGTTGGATTGTGCTGAAGAAGAGACAATTAGAGGTTGTGACAAGAGGACACAGCTTATGCAGAGAGGGAAGCAGGAACCTGGGGAGTATAGAGGAACACATGACAGCTGATACCATCTGAATAGATGGGATAGTTAAATACACTAGTAGGGATTGCTAATGTGAACATAATCAAGTTAAACAGTGCTTTACTACATCTTATGGTGGCATTTGTAAATAATTCTTCACATTACTGTATTAGGAGTAGTAGGTGAATGTTGTGACAGTATGAATATAGAATACTCGTTTCTGTGGGGATTTTTCATTACGTTTGGGACTTTCCTTGTTTGTATCTATGTGGTTTTGATTTGTTGCTATTTGAGAAAGTCGGGGGGGCAAGGGGATAACTTTGAACAAAACAGAGTTCTTGAGCATTAAAAGAACTGTCAGTATGCCTTAAAAATCTTACTAGTCATTCTTTATAGAGATGAGTCACTAAGTAATTCTCCAGATTACCAGGCTGCAACAGTATCCTAATTATAATGTGACTGGGACTGAAAAATCTGGTTACCTGTCAGATCATAAGGAAAAGAAAAATCTTGTGAATGTCTCCTGTTTATGTGGAATTTCAGTTTTCACTATGAGAAGCTATGCTTGGAAACCACGGCTGATGCTGCATATGTATCCTATGTCATGCAACCACAGCAATAGCTTCAGCACCTACACTTTGCTATTTTTTTCATTCCGTCTCCCGTGTGTCCTCAATGACATCCTTGTTACGGTTTCCTCAGGTCCTCCTTTCATTTCCAGACACCTTCACAGTAATATTTTCAGCTCAGCCTTGTGACTGTATGCCCAGCTCTTGCATGTCACATGTAATATACTTCATTTCCCTTATAGTGACTTGAGAGATGTATTGGTTTTGAAACCTCACTACTGTCAAATTGTTTGAAATTAACTCTGAGTTGTTGAAGGGGGAGTTGAATGATCGACAGCCTGTTCAGATGGTGAAGCTGACATACTGATAGCTTTGTTCTCCAAACAGAAATACAGAAACGACTGTGCTGTGCTCCCTGCTTGGGGACTCAGAGACTGTAGCACCTTTGCTGATGTTCATGGTTTGTTATATGTTGTTCTTGTGTCAGATTCTCCATCCCACTTGTTTTAGTTTTAAAAATCCCTAGATTTCTGTAGCTTTGTTCCACAACAAAAGATGACTCTGTGGAAGAGCTCTGAGCAGGTGCAAAAGTAGATTTGGGAGACATAATTCAAGAAGGAATTATACTTGCATATGTTAGGATACCATTAAGATTGGTTGAGTAAGAACACAGTGATGGAAAAAGAGTGTGTAAAAGATGAGAAGGGAAGGAGATGATGGCATAAAGGATGAATTTCAAGTTTAAAGGTGTAGAGGGAAGTACTTAGGCCTTTTTAGTTGCTGCTGAGTAATGAATTTCCCAGTGCTGACTTGACAAGTTTATTACTTTGTGTAGGAGTAAATGAGTCACAAAGTTCTTCCCTTCTGAAGTTTTCTGTGTTCTCTTCCTCCACTTGTTTTTTCTCTTAAACTCTTTTCTCTTGCTAGGTTTGCTATGTCGCTTGTCTTCCCCAGTGTTGCCATAATGAGTGCTACTGATTGCTTCTCTCTCCACTTTGTATCCCGAGCTTTTGTTATTCATTTTTTCTTCATACTGCAGCATTTCTGCTCTCTTAACTTCCTTTCCCTCTGTCTTTTCATCACATGTTCTCACCCTCCTTTTTACTAAAGGAGCACATCATATTATTACACTCTTTTGGTCTTCATGTTCCCTTTCTCACTTAGCTCTTTCAGCCCTTTGGGGTAAAACACATAATTTATACAAATTCCCCAAATTAGAGGTAGATGCTTCTGCTCAAGATCAGGGTTCATGACAGTTCCTGCAAACCATTCCTCCAAAGGAGGAACAGAAACTGTCAGTGTAACCTGCACCAAGTTCCTCTGAAGGGTCTGTTCCAGTTGGTCCATCATATCAGCCCTCCCTCCCCGCAAGTTACGGAAAACTGCAGGTGACTTAATAACCAGCACAGCCCCAGGCTGCATCTGTATTTGGCCAGCTTGGGGTTATATTCAGTTTTGTCTTCAGGTTTGTAGACTTGCTGTGGAAGGGCTTCCAGCACACGGGAATAGCTGCAGCTCCATCTCAAATGCTGGTGTATGGTCCTTGTACCCTCCCAGGAAAATGCAATCCAGAGAAGTGCTCCCTTGACTCCCATCATTAGAGGGGGTGCATTATCTCTTTCTGCCCGTATGAGGGAAAGCATGAGATGTTCTTTCCCTCAATTCCCAAGGATTTCAATTGTAAGTAATGGCACCGATTCTGTTATACAGACATCAACCTCTATGACTAACCAGGATGCTGCAGAACTCTTTATCTTGCTGATCTTCCTGACTCTTATTGCAAGAAACTTCTGTAATGAACACAGAGTACATTTATTTGTTGTTTGTCCTGCCTCTAATGTAGTTAAGATTTTTAGATGGACTATGTAAAGTAACTTCTTTGTTAACATTACATCCTGTAGTGATGGTAGATATGAGTGTTCTGTTCCCCTGACTGATGCAGAAAAATACAAAATACTTTTTTACTTGTCTTCCTTATTACCCTTTTTTGCGTGTGTTTTTGTTAGGGTTTTTTTGCTGGGATTTTTTGTTCATTTGCTTTAAATTTGATTCTAAAATGTAGGGTTAGTTGGTGACTTAAGGAGGCTTCTTTTAAATTTTAGTTTGTGAACTGTCTGTCTGACAGACCATCTGTTTCTCACTCTCCCTTAATAAGGTTGACTTGGGATGCATTCTCTCTAGTTTCTATGCTGGAAGACAGACTTTTTATATTAAGAAGTGAGTTTCTAGATATGACGACCTGAAATGTCCATGTATTAAGAGTCGTCAGTTTGACTAATGGCACACCATGGCTACAGATCATCCTAAGCACCTCTTCAAAGTGTCATTTTTCCAGCTCAGTTGATTTCTGACATGTCTCACTTTATAAGCCACTGAAGTGGAAATTTCATCACTCTTTTATGCTTTTTGAGTTTTTCTTAGTATTTGTTTGTAATAGGTTTTATGGGTGATTAGTTGTGAGAATTGTGACTTTTTTTTGGGGACAGGAGATTTTCTTAATTTTTGCATATTGTACCCAAGCTTTTTAATCTACTTGTTAACATGTATTGGTTGAATTTTGCTTTGTTCTTCTGCTATTAAGAGGCTATTAAATACTATACCTAGTGCAATTTGTAGCTGATGCAATATTTACATTCATTTAATCTGGTCAACAATTACCGATACAAAGGAAATTATTATTAAATTATAATAATGGCACTTGCAGACATGTACCTATTGAACAGCACTACTTAGATGCTATTTTCAGCAGCTGTTGTCAGTGCTGAGAATAGGCACTGTCTCAGCTTGCAGCCTGTAAAATCCTCTGCTCTTACTCCAGACAGAAGTTCAAGCCTGCTTCTTCTCCCAAAAATCTTAGGATTCTTGTACTGTTTGTGTTTGTGTAGAATCATGAAAGGAGATTTGGTCCCCATCTCAGCAAGTGCTCACACTGTGCTTTTACCTAGGAGTCAACGTGGAAGGATCAACGACTCTTCATTTGTAATAATTACATTATTTTGTAACGAAAACAACAATAATTCAATAATAATGTAGGTCTCTGCAGCTGGGAATACTATGGTTCTTTGGAATGCCTAAGTTTTTAGATTTAGGTGTTGGGAGGGAAGTCTGTGATATGTACTGTAAGTTCCTTCCCTGTCTGCTGGCCTTGGGGAGGGCAGAAGGACTCTGCTCCAACAGTGTGTTGCTTTCCTTGCTGCTGCTTCTTGAGCCTGAGGAGGAGAGATCTTGTTTGTGCTTCCTTATAACAGTATTTCAAACTCTCTCTTACTGTTCCTCTGTAACAAAGAAATATGCAAATTTTATAATTCCATTTTTTAATATTTTCCATTCCAGCTCTGTATATATTACTGACTCAATATTTTTAGAACTAATTCCAGATTTGTTTTGTATGTTTGGAGATGTCTGAAATGGATATAGATGTTGAAAGGAACTGTAATATACGCTGTAGTAGATCCTTAAATCAACCCAAGGAGTGACATCATCTTTTCTATACAATTATCTTGTCATATGTTTGTCAAACAAACATATTTTATTTCTTACCTGTTTACTTTGTCATGCCTCTATAGATTTTTAGATATCAAAGGACATAAAACACTGAAGTATATTTAGACTTCTTAGTCAGGCACTGTGGTGTTCATTGAATCAGGTTTAATGCTGGGAGAAGTTTCTCTGAGTGAGTGAGAGATGGGGAGGGAGCACTGTGTACCTTAGACACGATTGCCATCCTGCTGCCAAACTGTAACAACCCTTTGAGGAACTCAAAGCTGAAGGTGCTGAATGAAATGCAATAATTTTCCATAACATTTTAAATGCCTGCAGGCATGCTAAAGTTGTACCTGGGTGTTTTGGATAACACTGTAGCATGACCTTAATGCCTACGTTACATCTTGCCAGTTAAAATATGTCTGTAGTACTTTTCTACATCGCAGTGTAGAACTTAAGTATCAATGGGTTTTTTTTTTGTAAAAAAGTGAAGTAACTGTGATTTTTTTTTGGTTGGTTTTTTTCATTTTCATTTTTTTCATTTTTTTTTCTTTTTTTCTTTTTTTTTTTTCATTTTCACTATACAGACTTTATTTCATGTTGCAATAGATGATTAAGAGGAACTGATGAAAGGCTGTCCTGGGAAATTTTAAATGCAATGTAAAACTTCAGTCAGACAGTCAGTTTTGTCTATGTCTGAGACATCAGTCACTAAAGCTCCTGTGGTAGCTTTGACACTCGTGTGTGACTGTGCCTCGTGCTCAGTTTTAGTGCTTGCACTTGATGTCTCTACAACACTTAGAGTGAAAGAAGGGATTTGATCATTTATTTGTTTTAATTATTAATTGTACATAACTTATCAGACTTCATAATTAAATATAGTGCTAAAATGTGTTAATGATGTCAGAGGTATACAATGTAGCTTGACACACAAGGGAATGAGCTCTTTGATCCCAATGACCTGGTCAGAGCAAGAATTGCTTCTCTAGTTCTCTTTCTGTCCTTCTAAATTAAGTTGAAAGAAATATTTAAGTATTAATTTTAAAATAGGCATCTTCTCTTTATGGTTTCAAACTGTTTTTAAAATTTGGAGTGACACTGGGAAAGTAGGGTCTGAGTCTGCAATCAGCTAAGCCGTGTGCAGAAACGGGCTGAGCATGACTGTATAGGAGCTGACATGTCAGCCTGGTGATTAGTGAATGCCCTCCTGTGTAATTCAGCCAGGAGCCCCTAACATTGGAGAGATCACTGAAAAGGTCATGGGAGATCCCAATGCTCAGTGACACAGATGAGCATCCTCAGTTTTTATACTTTCAAAAGTATTAGACAGAAACTTGAAGTAGTGGCATGCACCAGTGAAATCTTCTATTTTCTGCAGTCCATGCAGGCCATTTTACGTTAGCATTGCAATACAACATGTAGCAGTGTAGAGCACGGCTGAACTGACATCCTTTTGTGAGTGTGTTAGTAGTTCAGTAGCTTTGTAAATACTGCTCTATGAAAATTACTTCATTTAGCTGGGGTGAAGCAACCTGATAGACCACGAATATTGACACATGGGCAAAAATTCCTTGCAGATGAAGGCAAGTGTTTTTATAATACATCACAAAATAAATTCAGTTTTCTTTGGTTTAAGATCTTAATCTGATTTCTTAAATCAGTTTCTGTGCATTTGACTATCTCCACCAAAACTCTGAGATGCAGCTTTAATGTTATAGAAAACAGAAGAGAAGAAAAAAATGAAATATGTTCAAATTTGTGCAGCAGTGATTCATTTAAATCTGTGAAGATTTGAGTGGAAAATCTTGTTAATATTTTGACAGTGATCTTTAAAAGAAGGGGGCTGAGCAGATGCAGAAAATGACAGTTTGGATTTTTTATTAAAATAATTTTCTCAATAACTGAAAATATTTCAGTTGGGGGGTGAGGGGTATTTTCTAGGGAAAAAGAGGGGGTGATTTCTAATGGGACAAGTTAAGATCTAGTAAAGCCATCTGCAAGTCTTCTTTTGCTTGACTTGTCACTGCTGTCTTACCCTACTTAAACATTAATACTGATATTTGTTTCTCTGTTCTGCAAATATGTTTGTGTTCTCCCTTTCTGCTTGTTGTCTGATCACAGTAAAGAAAATGTATTTGTAGACAGATCTTTAAGATATCTTTTATTCTGTCTCCTTTTAGATATGTGTATTAATTCACAGATGAAATAATTTCAAAGACACGAGCCTGAGGTTGTTAAGTTTCCTACAACTTGCTGAGAGATACTATTAATTTTTAAAGTTAAAGGTTACTGAAAGTAAACAGGTGTTTTGTATAATGCCAGATTCAAAAAGATCACGTTCTTAAAACTTAAAAGGTTTGTTTTGTTGCTTGTTTTGTTTTTTTCAAAAATGCCCACAAATAATCCAGTAGTCCTCATTATTCTGGCAGGGTAATCACTGCCAAAGTATCTTCATAATGCGGTGCTGTTAAACAGCTTGTATTTTTTTAACCTTTTCATTCTTTGCCTGGAGAGGCAATAGATAACCCAGAGAACTGCTTTTTGAAGTTTTATTGAATTCATTGACTTCCATGGGAAGCAGATCAGTACTTCTTCATGCTACAGCATAGATTAAATCTTTGAGGATTTTAGCTTGGTATAGTAACAAAGTATTGTGCAAATAAGAGTTTCATTCACTGGTTTGGCTTTTGTTGTGCTTGTTTTGTTTTGGTTTGGTTTTTTTAACGTTATAAAGGATTTTGGAAACTTGTATAAAAATAGAAATTATTTCTTCTTTGATGGTTGAACAGTGAACATCAGTTTTCCCATGGTGCAATTTAGAGACACTAGGAATTAGTGGCCCTTTAAAGTCTTGATGTGCTTAGATGAAAGGGGAGATAGGCTTTACACTGCAAAAGAATTCCCGGGCGTATTTGTTAATTGTTATTTTTAAAATCACAATTCAGTTTAGTGTTAATAAAACACAGAGTTTATAATACGTTTAGAAAACTGATTTTGCCTGGAAAGTACTTGCATTCTATTAGTCAATCAAAGGTTTTAAAATCTGAGGGTTTCATGTAAGTTAGAAAGATGTGGTACCTGGGCATGCAAACATCTAAACAGTCATAAATGTAATAAACTGTTCTGTTATAAAACTGTTTCGTATATAAAAGTAGAAGAATGTTTGCTTAAATGGAAGGCTTTGGAGCTTTTTCTTCGAGTCTAGACTGAGCTTCATATGGGCCAAGAAATGCAAAAACCTTTTTAGAAAATTTCAAAACAGAATTATAAAGAACTGGCTCTCATTCACAAACTTGAATTGTGGCTCTGTAGTAAATTAAATACTTGCTAAGTATCTTTTAAGGAGTGACAACTAATTAGTTTTATATGAATTGTTTAAATAAATTAGGAGTTATAAAGCAGTCTTGTTGCTGAAAAGAGTGCAAGTGAAGTTTGCTGTTGCTTTGTGATATGTGTTGTAAACTGTCATTTTACATCACAAAGGACTTGACTGATAGTACTCAGCAAAATAATCTCGTGTTTAGTTTTTCTTAGTTTGTTTTTTTTACAGTTAAGTGCTCCGAATTGAGGGGAGCACTGAGGAGAAAGTTCTCACTGAGACAGAGGAGGGAACCCAAGTATATATGGTGTTAAACAAGAAATATAAAGGCCTCAGTTAACAGGTGCAGTTGCAAAATACTAAAACCATCTGAACTGTTCTTCATTTAGATGTTTTGTAAGCTGTTTAAAGATACAAATTATATTCTTTATTTTATCTTAGCTCTTCTCTTTAAAAAACAAAAGCAAAATATCCAGACTTTATTTCTGTCAGAAATATAGATATTTTGGTTACGGGTGCTGGACCCAAGAAATGAAGCTGAGGTGTCTTGTTTTGAAAACTGAGAAGTCTTCTTTTGGAATTGGAATGAAATTTTAAAGAAAAATAAAGAGTAATAGAAATACGATTCTTACTGTACTATTCCTTAAAAACTTGAGGGGGGGGAAAAGCTATTTCTGACTGTCATTTACAAATCAAATATTTTCTTGCCTTCTAGCACTGCTTACATAGAATAAAGGCTTGGATAAACCTTCCTGCACATCACCTGTATTGTTTTTGTAGCTTGCTACAAAATTATGTTGTTTTTTTTTTAAATTATAAAATCATGAAATTCTATGTACATGTTCTCTGACAAGAATAATTTTCTTAGAATAGAAATTACAATAAAAACTTATAGAAGTCTAAAACTATAAAAAAAAAGTACAAAACCCCAAACCTTAAAACCACAAGTTTCCAACAAGCAGAAGAAAGCCAGATTTGCTATTAAAGCATGCAGGCTTCTCAAAAAAAAAGAAAAAAGCAGCTTACCTACAGATAGACCTTAGGCAAATAACATATTCTTAAAGCTGAAAAACTACTATTTTTCCAATCTGTTCTCTGCTCCAATCACTCTCTGCTTTTGATCTTCTAATCTGTTGTGTAAAAATGAGTAGTATTGTGTTGATGTTTTTCACAAGAATTTTTTGCTAATGTTTTAGACCGGGGTAGCTTGTTCATGGAACTCTGGGAAGTCTTGCAGATGTGCACAGAAGTGCTTCTCACCCATTGCTGAGCAGATCTTTCTTTCTTTCTTTCTGTTCCGGACAGGGAGCAATTACAGCAATTAGAGATCGTTGTAACACATCAGTGGTTGTCTTTCTAATTTTGTTATAGGTGAATGTAAGCTGAATGTAGAGAAGACTTCCAAATAAGCTGGCCTGATGTGCGCAGAGAAGGAATGAAGTATGGATGTGAAGGAACGTAGGCCTTATTGCTCCCTGACAAAGAGCAGACGGGACAAGGAACGTCGCTATACAAATTCTTCTGCAGAAAATGAGGAGTGCAGAGTGCCTACTCAGAAGTCTTACAGCTCCAGTGAAACCTTGAAAGCTTTTGATCATGATTCCTCTAGGTTGCTGTATGGAAACCGGGTAAAAGATTTGGTCCACAGAGAAGCAGATGAGTATACCAGACAAGGTAGGCAAGATGTTTGAATTCAGAGTGTGCAATTCCTTAGTTCCAAGGCATTCTTGTGGCAGGAAGAATGTGTTACTATGCCAGTTTCATCAGTTTTGGTAATACTCTACCACATAGTACACTTCCCTTGTATCTCCCTTAATGTTTTACAAAGATGGGGAAGGATTGTACACCATCTTTGGAATAAATAATATATGATGCACAGGAAATAAATGGCCTGTGTTGGGCAGTGCGTCAGTGACAATATTGCCGAGTCAAGTGTGAAGCATTCAGGCCTTACAATTTAAAAACTAGACCCCCAGTTATCCAGCTCATTAATAGGTTGCCCAATTCCATTTTGCCATTCCAGTATATCTAAAATGTAAATAGTTTAAAAATTAAACATAAACAAATACAGGTGTTCCAAGAAGGCCAAGCCCTCTGAATTTGTTTGTGGAAACATAGTACGTATGGACAAGCATACAAATAATGCATTGGCTCAGTGCTTTTATATTTTAGCTTACAAAGGCAGTAACAGAGCACTGTAGGGTGAGTAAGGTAAATTAGTTTACAATTTGTGCATTTGGGTGTGTTGGATGGTTTTTTTAGTGGTTATCCCTGATATATAACCAAATGGTAACAGGTTGCTAAAGCTCACTGTTGAATTTTTGAGTTCAGGGCTGGAGTGACATGAGAGGTCTAAATATCCATCGAGATGCTCAGAATTTGACTGAATATGGTCCTCTTGCACCGTGATGTAGCTGATTGTGCTTGAGGGCTAGATGATCTCGAGAAGTCCCTTTGGATCTCAAAGATTCTGAGTGATTGGACTCAGCTTCAGTTAGGGTTCAGCACTTATGCATCACTTTTGGATTCAAAACTGTAGTTTCTGGAATTGATACTTCTGTATTTCCACAACTAAGCTACTTAAGGTAAGGAGGAAAAAAAAATGTTATGAAATATATAGAGTACAGCAGCCCAGCTATCTAAAAGGATAAAGCTCGTCCGAGACTGTATGAACCTATGACTCAGTCTTCTGTTTAAAGCTATCTCCTCTTTTATAAGGAAACAAAAGTAGATTTAGAAATCTTCCTCCTGGTGAGAAAGCCCTTAGTTTTAATTTTAGAATATCTAAATTATTTTCTCCGTTGATGTTTTTTCTCCATCCCATTTAGAATAACTTTACATTAAAATTAGAGCTGGGCAGATGGTGTTGACTTCTTTGCCTACTAATGTTTGCAAGGGAAATAAAAATATTTCTCTTATTCTCATGTAACTGAGGCTTATTGCTACTCTACTCTACTTTCTGCTGTTTATTTTTGGTTTCTGTGATGTGTTGAAACTTCAGGTTTATCACTATTTTCTGGATTTTGAGTCGTTAGTCACCTTGACATCATTACTTTAATGAGGCAAAATCAAGAGGAAGTTTTCAAGACCTGTACTGTGGGCACTTTCTTAGTACTAGTGGTGAAATTATGTCAGAACAGGCACCATTTATTTAATGAATTCATAAACTATTTCCTGACTAGGTTACTATTCTTTTTTAAATAGCAGTAACAAACTGGAAGAAGTTACGTGGTCTGGCATGTCACATATGATGGTGCACTGGGGTTTCATTTTTATTCCTTTTCACTTTCTTCAGAAAAGCACACAGTATTTAGCTAATACATATTGTCCAATATGCAATAAATTGCATGTCTTCAGGCCTAAAATGGCAGTCTAGGATGGATAATGCCCTGTTCACCTTTCAGTGGTCTCAGCACTGTCTTCTGTGCCCATTTAATTTCCCTCATTGTCCTTTCAATTCTTTTTGTATGGCTTATTGCCTTCCTGTACTGCATACTCGTTTGGCCCCTTTGGGGACTCCCTGCAGGTTTGATAGGGTCACATAATAAAGGGCTTGTTTTAGGTAGTGTATTCCTTTGATTCATCTTTGGCTGAGAATTTACAGCTTCTGGCATTGGAGGTATTTTGTGGAAAAGGTCCTCAAGGTCATTTCAAAGGTTTTTAAATAATATATAAAAGATGCTTCCCTGTGGGTTATTTTTTTCTCCCTCTGCCTAGAAATAGTGCGAGATATGTGGCTTTGTTGACGGTATAATCGACAGCCTCCTAATTCAACAGGAAATTATTCTGTAAAAAAAAAGGCAACCTTTAATAAATATCTTTAATTGGGATTGAATTTAAAAAATTAATCATGACCAGTGTTTCAGTTTCTGCCCTGACTGTAAAATAACAATATGAAATTTCCAGTGTCAGCTGGAAAGTTACTGGAGCAGTTATGCAAGATTCTCAAGTCTCTCAAATGTGGAGGAATTAAAATTATAAAATCATAGACTTTTCTGAGTTGGAAGAAATCCATCAGGATCATGGAGTCCAACTCCTGGCCCTGTGGAGGACACCCCAAGAGTCACACTGTGTTCCTGAGAGCATTGTCCAGATGCTTCTTGAGCTCTGTAAGGCTTGGTGCTGTGACCACTTCCCTGGGGAGCCTGTTCAGCCCAATCACGCTTTGGGTGAAGAACCTTTTCCTGATATCCAACCTAAACCTCCCCTGGCACAGCATCAGCCCATTCCCTTTAGTCCTGTCACTGTCACCACGGAGCAGAGATCAGTCTCTGCCTCTCCTCTTCCCCTCACGAGGAAGTTGTAACTGCAGTAAGGTCTCCCCTCAGTCTTCTCTTCTCCAGTCTGAACAGACCGGGTGCTCCTTGTATGGCTTCCTCTCAAGGCCCTTCACCATCCTTGTTGCCCTCCTCTGGACACTCTCCAACAGTTTAATGTCTTTCTTATATTGCGGTGCCCAAAACTGCACACAATATTTGAGGTGAGGCCGCCCCAAGGCGGAACAGAATGGGACAATTCCCTCCCTTGCCCAGCTGTGCCTGATGCAGGACATAGTTGACCCTCCTGGCTGCCAGGGCACTGCTGAATCACATTTAAAATGTCAGTATATTTTTTATGCCTGATATTTTAGGGTAATCCCTGGGAAGCTTTCTGCTAGTGAATCAGAACTTTCCTGTCTTCCTGAGTTGTTTCAGTATACATTTTTGTGCTTCCTCTTTACCAAAATCCAGTGGTAGGAATTCAGAAAGGATTACTGCTGTTGGAGATAGGTGTGCTTTATTTAGTGGTAACTTTATTCCAGGAGATGTTTTCTTGTGGAGAGGAGATTCTCCAATTTTCAATTCCAGTCACATGATATTTTTTCCTCATGAGTTGAATTTCTGTTGCTTTAGATTAATTGCATAGATAGAAATAAGAACCCAAAAATATATGTTTGTCATTATAATTCTCAAAACAACATTTAAAACATATTGTAAAGTATTTGAAAATGAAATTATTATATAACTGGGGACTATCTTGTTACTTTTGAAACCCAGCTGACAAGGCTTGAAGAGCAAGTAAGCGTTTTTAGGAAATTGGAACTACATCTAGGCAACATGCTTTCAGTTAACATCCATGAGAGATGGTGCAGTCTCCTCTTTTTCTCAAGCCCCTTCACCTGTTGCAAAACTGGTTTTGTTTTAAAAATTCTAGATGAGGATTATTTAGCCTACTGTTTTTAGAACTTTTAAGTTAGTTATTTATTTTCTTTGTTTATAAACCTCACAGGACAGCCATGTAAGTGAAGGTCATGAGCTTTTTTTTTCTTAAAAATAGTTTTAAGAAAGATACTCAATTTTGTATTACATCTTTGAGATTCCTGATCTCATGCTCGACAATGGCTGAAGCTCCATGAAAGCCTACTTAACTTTAAAGGTGTGATGGTATGATAGTCGCTTGTTTATGTGTTAGGGAAGAAGATGACACCTGTTTTCTTATACTTTGAAGTATCCAGCTATGTAGAGCAGCCTGATTTAAATGTGCTTCTCTACTTGATTTAAATGTACTTCTCCTATTGAATTCAGCAACCTAAATGCTTGTAGTTAGATAGGGGCCATTGGTTAGGGGTTGAAACTAGATGATTTTTAAGGTCCCTTCCAACCCAAACCATTCTGTGACTGATTCTATGATTGTATATTGCATTATGCCCAAGTCTCTTGCTCAATTCAGGATTAAAATTGACAGTATAAAGTTGAATTTCTGTGTTGTACGAAGAAAAGTACCTATGTTTAGAAAATTTATATCACTTCCTGTGTGAAGTGATATTAATTTTGCTATGCAAAAATATCTGAAAATGTGGCGTGACTACAGTGTGGGTGGGAAGGATGGTAGAAATACAGAAAGTAAGCAGTATTTTTAAAATTGTATTTGGAAAAAAAATTGAAGTAATATTTTAACAATAGGAATATAATTTAAAAGAGATCGTGAATCAAACCTGGACTTACAAGAACTGAAAAACTTTGTATTAATTTAGTAAGAAAAATGCAGGCGTGCAAAAACTGTGTTTTAGTTACCATCAGGTATGTGTTAAAGGGAAGAGAGGAAAAATAAATGCCTCTTAAGTAGTCATTGTTCCATTTCAAAGAATTTTGCAATTGCAGAACAGTATAGTGGTCCTACAGAGAGATCCATGTATCGTGTCAGTGAGGTTTTGCACAGGAACAGGCTGACCAACAAGCATGGGTGGCAGAACGCAGTGCAGGTTCGTGCGTGTTCATCTTTTCTTACAAAATAGTCACAGCACCATTTGCAAATGGTGTAAATTGAAAAACTGAGTTGTAGGACACCTTTATCTATTAGAAGACCTGAGGAGGTAGTGCAGATTTTGTTAAATTTTTACTTTTTGGAAGTTTGAGTCAAATATGATTTAGACTGCAGGTCAGGTTATTTGGTCTTTTTAGATGGCAGTGAGAACAACTTCATTGTGTTTATCAATCAGAACATTTCACTGTCAGCCAAGCCTCAAGATCAATTTATTTTCATTCTATTCCTTTCAGTTTTGAAGGAGAAACTATTCCTATGCACAGTTTTGTACCTTTACTCTTCTGGAATACTTAAGTGCCTAAATTAGATTAAATGCCCTAAGAACTCCTTTAAGCTGCTAGAAGAGAGGCTGAATGTACCAAATAAGTAAAGAAAAAATTCCTTTCCTTCGCAGTATGCTGCACGACTCATACCAGGGTGCTAAAAAGCAATGCCATGTGCCGTATGTTACAGTGTGTGGATATATCGCAGCTATTGTTCAACTGCTGTTCCCATGAAAATTAGATTTAGGTGCTAGAAAAATATGACCATTCAGCAAAAGAGGGACCTGAAACAGTGATATATATGCTTTGACAATTTTATTTTATTATATAAGACATTAAATACTGTCAAGGATACATTTTTAAGACCTTAGAAACCAGTACCTTAATTGCAACTACTATCCTAATGTAATATGACTCCAAAGTCTATTGCTTTAAATACTACATGCCCAAAATGAGTTATTTGGATAGCAAAATGTTTAATCTTTGTAGTCACCATAAATGTCAACTGTAGGGTGAAAGGATTTAAATGGTCATGTTTTTAAACCTAAAGCTTGAGTACTTTTACCTGTCCGAAGCAGTGGAAGGATAGATACCTAAGAACATTTTTGACTTTCCACTACCTGGGCTTTATTGATGAGCTGATTTTGCTTATTGAGTAGGCAAGTGCTTCTCAATAGAACTGAATCAGCTTGCTTTGCAGGGTATTTATATAAAGGTATGAAATAATGTATTAGTGACTTTGTGATCTCCCAATGAGCAAATTAATTACCATTGAGCAGCATGGCAAGCGCTGTCTCTCATAATCTAAGGCAGATATTAGAATTAGTGTTTTATGTTTCCTGGCTGCAGTGCAAGATGTGTCCTGATTGTCATCATGACAGATCCTTTTTTGTTATGCTAAAACATGGCCACCTGCAGTGTCTGCCTGACTTCAGTGGGTAACTTGTGTAAGCAGCATACGGTGCCAGTATGTTCTGGATAATTTTGTGGCCTTGAGCTAAGCACATAACCTTCTGCCAGAGGTGTTTTTTTCTTTTTTACCTTGTGTAATACAGGAATAATAACACCTACCTACCTCACAGGCATTTTTGGGAAGATTAATTAGTTTATGTTTGCAAAATGCTTTGAAGATGAAAAGCACTGTAAGTGCTAAGTAGTATTATCATCTCTCATTGCTGTACTAGTAACTTCTTAAAGCAACAATAAGAAGTTAATTGGTTTTCAGGTTCCAGGTGATAAGGATCTGTTGACTTTTAAAGTTATTCTATTAGCTGCAAAGTGGTACGAAGAAAAACATTTCACTTTTATTTGATTAGGAGTATATTTAGCTCACACTCAGTGATATGCACACATGCTCTAAGGTATTTATCTAGGTGAAATTGGCCCCTTGTGGGTCATGGCCTGTAGATGAGCTACAGATCTAGAGACAAAGGGTAATTGTGATTCTCCAGGGAGAAATCAGCCTTGGTTATTGGCAGTAGACTGCTTGTTCAGGCAGTTCTACGCAGCCACTACAAGTCTATAGAGTAGAAAACTTGTCTTCAACAAGTCCAGTTGCAAAATAGGAGAGTTAAGTTCTTGATCATAATGATTAAGGATTTATAAGATGAGCAAGAGGCCTTCACAAAGATTTTCAGCCTTATGGAAAGGAAGATACTGTAGAGGGTCTGTAACTGCTCTTATATCTTTCCATAGCTCATATACTGAGATGTATGTGCTGCTTCTGTTCGTAATAAAAACTAAACAGTGGACTGGGGAGATGAATGGATCCCTTGGATGGCTATGAAAGATGACTTCAGTATGTTAACATCTACGGAGAGGATAAAGCTAGAAATGTGTGCAGTCAGAGATGGGATGAGGGGAGAAATGAAAGAGGCTGAAGAGTCCTGCCTGTCCTGTCTGTTGATGTAGTGCTTAGGACTGAGAGTCAGGGCTGGAGGCCAAGCTGTGAGTGATTGCTTATTCCATCACTGGCAAATAAATGCGTAAAGTGAAGCAGAGATGTAAAATGGGAGTAATTTCTCAGAAAGTTCCTTGATGCTTTCTGAAATTAGTTTGTAAAGTGTCAACTTACAGGCTTGAGAGCCAGTACTTGGTGTTACTGAGCTTATTAAGGCCAAAAGAGGAAATGGCAGAGCCAAGGGAACGCATTTGCTTCAAGCTTTGTTTTTCTGCCTTTTTTTTTTTTCTTTTTTTCTTTTTTTTTTTGGTAGCGCCATAAATACTTCTGAGTGGTAAATCTTTTCATGTCTTCAGCATAATGGACATTTTGCTAGAACATCTAAAGTAAAGCATTGCTACAGTACATTTTTTATGGGAGTTTACAGAGTGGAAAGCCTTTTGGGGGATAGTGATGGGAAGTGTGAGTGACAGGGTGAATAAGAGGTTTTGATTTCTGCAGAATTTTTTGGTCCGTATTCTGTGTTGGTGCTTGCATTTAGCTACAGTGATGGTCTGAGCACTTCATTCTGTCCATGCACTGGAGAGTCAATTCCCATACATGGGGGATACTTCTGTAGGAAATTCCACTAACTGAAGTGTATACACAGCTTTGAATAGGCACGTTGGGTTTTTATTTTGTACCAGTTCATAGCCTGTAGAACTAATCAAATTTTCTACTACGCTGAGAGGCATATCCCTCCGGGTACATCTGCTCACTTTCCCTCATGGAAAGGCATAAATGATAGTAAAGTTTTCTCACCTCCCTGTATGGAGGAATAGCAGTAAACCTGAGCTCCAGTTTGCGTGCATGTCTTCATGCTGCCTCCTTCCTCCTCACCTTCCATCCCCATTTCAAGCTGTGTGTCATGTCGTTAGCACCGTACTGACTTTAATGTGGCAGTTCATACCTGTCAGATCTTTGTAGGCTCTTTGCAGACTGGATATCCATCATCTCTACAGTCCTTACCCTTGGGTCATATTTTCTTCACATCTATCAAATTTGGGCTTTTTGTAATTCTTAGTTCGTAATAAATGAGTGCTTGAATGCTGATGTTTTGGTCCCAGGATCCAGAGATTAAGACAGAGGCCTAAAATGTCTATACTGTCATTCTGCCCATGATCAAGACATTGTGTTCTTTGCTACTCATGGAGTTGTATTTCTTTTCTAAATCCACAAATCCTTTTTTTTCCCTCCTCTTGCGGCCCATGATTGGGACAGCTGTGCTGGTTTCTCTTAATTTAGTTTGTATATTACATAACCATGTTCATAAAATGAGATTTTAATATAAAATCCTCAAATTTGGAACCATAATGTTTAAATTATTAATTCATTTACTGGAACATGTTTGCTTCGCAGCTTTGAAATGTGCAATTGTGAAATTATCTTCAGCTGGCTTTAATCTTACTCTGTGGTAACTTCAGAAGGGCTTGATGAACAGCCCTTTATCCTTATACTGGTTTAAGAAGTGCTTCTTATATTCTAGTCTGAGGATTAGGACCGAAGATCCCCTGCCACCTCAAGCCTAACAGGGAATAAAATTATGAGTTTCCCATACTGCACAGGAGAGACTGCATGTTTGAAACATTATTTGGAAGACCAGTGACAAGAAGATGACTTTGTTTTACTCACATAAATTCTTCCCTATATCTGAAAATAAAAACTTTCCCAGCCTATCTTTTCAATGCCTCCTTGTGCTTTTGTAGTAATAAAAATACTTATCAAGTTTGAAATACTTTCTCACAAATATGCAAATGTATGTGTGATTTTTAAATTTTTTTTTTTTCCAAAGAATTGACTTGGATTTTGAGTCTTGCTTAAAGCTTTTCTATCAAGAGTAGCACAGTAAGTATAGCTCAGAAAACTCACTGTATCTGGCACTAACCTTTTCAGAAGTCGCCAAGACCATGACTTATGTCCCCACGTTTTTAAAAGTCCATAAGGAATGTGAGAACTATGTGATTAATGTTTGCTGAGAATAACGAGCATTTGAAAATTATATGCACACTTGATGAGATTTAATATATTTCAATGCTCTTTGTTTTTGTAGTTTACTGGATATATTAGAGAAGCAACTGCCTTTCATATGAATCTTACAGCTCCTCTCTAAATCAGATAATGACAAGAAAAGGAGGTTAAGATGGAAAAGTGAATGGAGCAGAAAGGTCAAGGAAAAGAGATTAAAAGGTGACAAGGAAGATGGTTGTGATGAGTGAAAAGAAAAACACAGGAATTAAGAACAGGAGGAAAATGTGATACAGTGGATTAGGATGGTTTAAATTTCACAGATAATTTTCACAAAAACAAAAGAGAAAATCGGGCTGAAGTAATGACAACAAAACACTACACCAAATCAGAAAGAAAATGTTAACATAGGCAAAGCTCATTACTTGTCAGTCTTCACTGCAATTTCTTGCATCCTAACGAACAGAATTCTGCACGTACAGCTTTGGAAACTCTCTTTTACTAAATGTATTATGAAGTTTGTGTGACAGAATGGATGTATCACATCTATTAGTCATTCTCTCTTTTGTGTAATTCCATTCTACCCACCTAACAGTCTGACTTCTGGAGACAGTGTTTGTACACTTCTTGTCAGAGTTTTCTAGAGCATCCAAGGTAACTGTTTTGCTATTTTTAAAAAAATCTTTACCCTTTTGTTTTCAGCGAATTTGTTGTACATTTATTTTCACGTTCTTCTTCTCAAGACCTTTCTTTACAAAGGATCTCATTGTAAGTGTGAGCTCTGCATAAAAAGCTTCAATAGGAAAAATGTATCCACTGTATAGTGTCTAAATATGAAATAAAAAGGAAGTAAGTACTTGCTATCAGAGTAGCAGAAACCAGTATGGTCCTTGCAGGAGCACTTTGATACCAGTGCTGTTTATACAATAAGCATATATAATAAATGTTCTATTATTGAGGACATATTTGTATGCAGTAATCAGCAGACAGAAAATAAAAACTAGAGTAAGATCTTTTATCTCATTTGCTTTCTAAATAAATGAAGCTGCTCTTAATTAAAAAAAAAATAGGATTAAGTAGCAAGTCAAGGAAATGTAAGGGAGAAGATTGGTTCTCCTAAGGACCATGATCATTGTTTTGCATCTATACAGCTTTAGTTGTTTCTCAGTTTTTCTAAGTTTGGTATTTTTTTCATGCATTGTCACATAGTGATTATAGGGAAAATGTGCTTGCTTTATGAGTGTCGCAAATGTGTTCTAGGCAGGTAGAGGAAGGTAAAATACAAAGGAAGGAATAGATTAGAAGGGAGACTGACAAGTAATGAATGATGCAGAGACAGAAGCTATGTCATGAAAGGTTATCAAGAACCAAACTGAACAGAATTTTGACTATGAACATGGATGTGTTTAGGACCTCTGCCTTTTTGGTACTGTGTCCGTCCTATTAGGACAAAACCAAAGTCAGCAAAGGCAATCACACTATAATTCCTCTGGTTTAAAAGCTAGGGGAGTTGGGTGTATTTTTATGCTAACTAGGCAGGTGCTTTGGAGGCTTTTCAGACTTTTTTTTTTCTATAGTCTATTGTTGCTCGAACCTGACTTGTCAGTTTATCAGTGGTTAATGGATTAGTAAGGACAGTGCTGATGGCTGGAGATGCTGACAAATTTTCTTTTTGAAAACTTTTGTTCATTCCTTCTGTTTGATTCTTTCACCTTTTCATGGTTTTTAAGATAATATCTTTGTGTTTATATTTAGTATAGATCCAACTTAAAGCAGACACTGACAACTGAAGAACCATGGGACCTTTTCTTTTGTTTAGTAGTCCTCTTCAAAAACCCATTTCCACAAATAAAATTTCCAACTTGAAGCTTGACTTACTATGGAGGTCATCGAAGGACTTCCCCAAACTGGGCCAGGGAAACAAGCATAGCACAAGTGCAGCAAGTTTCCATTTAATTCCAGCTTTTAACTTACGGCTTTATACACAACGACACCAATTTCTGCATACATCCAACTTTCTTACAGCAGTATTTGATTAAACTAAAAAAAAAAAAAAAGCACATTTCTAGACAATGTAACCTGTGCAATTCTGGCAGAGAAATATATATATGTGCAGATTATCTTTTAAGAATAACAATTCTGATATAGACATATATGTATTGAAGGTATGTTGGTGTCCTTTTTTGTATAACTGATGCAGTTAAGGAGGTGCACCGATCCTGCGTGGGTCATTGCTTATACAGAAAGTTGCAACGTAACAGGTAGGCATGTATGGTCACTGTTGGCAAATGCTGTGTTTTTAACAGTCATTGCTGCACAAGCTTTTGAAAGTTATTTTAGAGTTATTAATTAATTAGTTTTGCTCTTGTCTGCACAAATGGAGGGTGTCAGCAGTCCTTACCTATAAATTGATATTCCTAGCCAAGAGAAATGCAGCATGTAATAGTTGAGAGGTAGTAAACTGCATTATTGTCGGTTTTTAAAACTTAACTCCATGATATATCATCCCAAATAGTCCGAAACCCCCAAAGGTGTCTCCAGAACAAGTCTCCTTGCAATGTTGTGTCTAATTTTGTTTCTACTTTTCACTTCATACGTTTTTTAAAGGAAAGGAAAAAACACCCACAAAGAATTATGCATATCTGTTTATTTTGGACCTCCATTTTCTTCTCAGGAATTGGTTCATTACAATGGCCAAGCTGGTTTTAAGTCTTTATGAACTCTTGAGGCACTTAGTGTCAGTGGGAAAAATTCCAAATGGTAAAGTGTAAGAAATCGATGAGTAAATCCCTCACATGAAAGTCATTCTGGAAAGATTAATTAGAAACTCTGTGAACGCAGGAAGAACATCCTCACTTCATGCTCTTTTTGTCACTGATCTCCTACAACCTCCTTTTCAGCTTTTAATTTGATTTCATAGTGTTCATTGCCAGGTAAAAGCTCCCAACTAGTCTGCTACCCACTAGGTCTGCATCCCCTGGATCCTGAACGATTTCCTGTTTTCATTGTTCAGAAATCTTAAGGTGATGTAACATTTTTCTATCACATATGTATGATTTCCTTTGGGATCTGAATTTTTGAATTTCTACACAAATAAACATTTTATTTTTCCATGTCAACTTTTCAGTTTGGGTTTTGTGGGTTGTTTGGGGTTTGTTTTGTTTTGTTTTTTCATTTGTGTAGGCAACTTACGTGGACTACAATCCTCTTAGTCAAGCTCTTAGGAAGGCTTTAGGTCAGAAGATTATGTAGCCTGATGATTCTAAAGCTGTTACAACATTTCTGGGCTATGTTGTAAAACTTCTCAGTGTAGTGAAAAGCTCTAATATATTGAATGGGATAAGAGAGCAATATTCAAACCTGCCCCCCTTTCCTGTTTTGGTTGCACAATGCCATTTTGTGGGGTTTTAACCATTCACGAGAGGGGAAAAAGAAGATATTTTACATGGAGGTAGGCTGTTGTAAACTTTGAGTAAAAAATTCCGTTAATAGGTGGTAGGTGGTATGTTGTGCCTGAGACCACGTCTCCTAGGAAGCTCATGGAAGATGCTCTGGAATGCCTCAGGTAGTTACTCTTAAGTGCTTATGACGAAGAAAGAAGTGTGTATGTAACAGTCTTTTCAAATGGTTATGCCTGCACGGATGGGTCTGAGTGCAAAGGGCGTTTTTGCAGTGGGGGGAGCATGGGGCTGTGAGGAGCAAGTTTGCAGGAGGAGCTGCAGGGTGTGATGCTCTCCTGCTGCTGAGCTGGTCTGATTGTGGCTCAGGAGGCAGCGGCTGTGTCTGTCTGTATCCTTCTTTGCCTTCACATCTCAGCCCCATGAGGTTGTGGGGACCATAGGCATAACACCTTGTAGCGCTGAAGTCAACAGCAGTTTTGTTACTGACTCAAGCAACCTTGTCTTTGGTCAAAATACCTCTTTCCTTTCCATTTTTCTTCTTAAAACTCTCTTTTTAGAATGAATAAGATGCTGCAACTGCAACTGTGTATGCACCTTAGCTACTCCATATGTGTGTGGAGACACCTGTACACATACACCTGTGCACAGAGGCTTCTTCTATGTTTGTATCTGACTTTAGGCAACAGTTTGAAAATGTAGATTCACATACTAATGTACCAAATGCATAAACCAGTCTTCTAAACTGTCACCCTTAGCATATATCTACAAAAATGTAAAATAGTAAGCATTTTAGACATTTTACTACTTTCAACTCTGACCCTATTACCACTGGGTGGTTTGTTTGGCCTGTTTCCTTCGCTGATCAGCTTCGGCTCTCCTAAAACCCGGAAATTCACGTGGCATGACAGCTTTAAAAAATGGCAAGATACTATCAGTGTGCATGGTAGTCCCCTTTCTTATACCCTTGACACTGTTCAGACATGGTCATAGATATACTTACTCCTTTATATTTACCTCCTCAGCTGTATTTTCATTCAAATGTCTATTCACAGCCACATAATAAGTAGTTTGATTTGTACCTAATTGTAGTAACTGATTTTCATTATTTATGAAAGTCATTGTCAGAATTCATTTATGGTTCTGACTGCAAAGAAACTTGCAGCAACAGCTTCAGGTGACTGCAGCAATAAAATAATTAACCAGATCATTTTAAAAAAGTCAATGACCAGTCTTAATATTTCGGGAATTGTTTGCACTTCTGTATTCATACTTCTGCAGTTCTATTACTTTCTCATGGATAGAATTCTGTTCTTGACATATTATAAGCTTTAATTATCTTGCTAGTGTGTTTTTATGTTAAATGACTAATTATGGAGAAATTAGGATGCCTGTCAGATTCAAAAATTGAATGTGTCCTAATTTGTTCTCAGAGCTATAAAATAATTGTGGGCTAGGGTGGAAAAGTATTATGGATATAGGTATGCCAAGGAGCTTGCCAAGTGTCTATATATCATAAAATGTCTTAAATCTACAGACATAAAAGTAGGATGAAGACACAGCCATTAAAAAGGCAGTCATTTTTGAGTGTCGCATAATTTAGACACTCTAAGTTATTGAAGTGTCACAAGTTTATTGCACCTAATTTATTAATACAATCATTTGGGATTCACCTATGTCTCTTGCTCTGCCCCAAAACAGGCTAAAAGTCTGTTTAAATGCACAGACTCTGCTTCAGCAGCAAAAGTGTAAAAAGCTTCTTAAAATGCAGTGACATGAAAAATAACAATTTTACTGTAGTACTTGCAGGTAACAGGTGGCCATGTTTCTGTTTATTTGTATTTGTGTATTAAAGTAGGGCAGAGAAATCAGATGAAAACCAGGTGAGTTTTGTTCCTATCTAGTTTTTCCATTGCCACATCAGGTGATATTTGTGTGGGGAAAATAGCCTCTTGCTTTGGCCTCTAATGAGGACAAACGAAAAACCCTCCCCAAAACCAATTAACCAGCCAAATAAAAATCCTGACAAATACCTTATTAAGTGTTTTTATGCTTTGAAAAATAATTATTTTTAAAAAATGAAAAGTTAAAAATTTATTTTTAATCCCTTCATGTACTGAATTGGCTTTTCTTAGTTAGCAGGTTCTGTTTTGTTTATTTGCTACCCAGGATCACTTTTGATGTGTTTAAGCAGTTGACAAAATAGTGCTGAGGAGAGCTGGAGACAAAAGAATCCACCTGATTGTAATCAAGAGGAGCTGGAGTTTTGACAAAACACCTTATGTGATAACTGAGACAATTATACACATGAAGAGTTTATACTTTTAAATTCTTTAAAATAAAATAATTGAAAATTTCTCACCTTTTGTTATCTTTTTTTCCCCTAATCAGGACAGAATTTTACCCTAAGGCAGTTAGGAGTTTGTGAACCAGCAGCTCGTCGAGGACTGGCATTTTGTGCGGAAATGGGGCTCCCCCACAGAGGTTACTCTATCAGTGCAGGGTCAGATGCTGATACTGAAAATGAAGGAGTGATGTCTCCAGAGCATGCCATGAGACTTTGGGGCAGGGGGGTCAAATCAGGGCGCAGTTCCTGTCTGTCGAGCCGTTCCAACTCAGCCCTCACTCTGACTGATACCGAACATGAAAACAAGTCCGACAGTGAAAATGGTAAGTTCTTATGCATATGCCCATATATAAATTAATGTTTATTTGCTGTTTTGGCTGACACTCAGTAATTTTAAATCATTAAAGGAATGGCCTTGAACTATTTACCTTCTTTTTTTTTTTATCCTCTCCCCAGAAAAGTCAATATTCAGTATCAGTCCTAACGAATGCAACCTTTGGGTGTGATGGTTTAGCTGTAATTTTGAAAGAGTTTAATCACAAAAAAAGATTAGTTCTGTATTATCTCAGGCCATGTCACCTGTTACCCTCTGGGGAACAGCTAAGTGGTGATAAAGTTATTCCCCAGGCTAGCTTGCATTCAAAAGTTTCATTGTAAACTGTTCTTCAACACATCTTGGAGAAGTTGCAGAATCTTAGAATGGATGAATGAACTCAAAGAATAGCTTATTAAGAGGGCTCATGGGATTGAAAAAGAAATTTGATTGTGCTTTAAACTTCTTAGCTGATGAGAGCAATTGGAGTTGTGGTGAAGAGGCGCATGTGGCCTTTGATGTGCCTGGGGGCCTGGATTACTGTGCAATTAAAATCTGCAACAAAAATCTTAACAGCAGCTTTGTAGGATGTGGGGTATGACCATTGTATATTAAGTCTTAGAGTTTAAATGAAAATAGGTTAATACAATTGACTGATTAATTTTTAAAGCTTTTCAAAGTTTTTTACCTTCTCTTGAGGTTATGAACAGAATCTAATGTGGTGTTAAATGCTAACTGTACTAGTCTTAACTTTTTATTTGCAGAAGATTTTCAGCTTTGCTAGAGTTAAAACAATTGTTCTATTAACTTCATGACTTCTATGTGAAAAATTCAGAAGAGGAATATAGAAAAATGAGTAACAATGAAAATTAGAGATGGCTATTGCCTGCATGTCTACATGTCATTTTATTAATTTATTATACCTGTCCGCTCAGCTGTACAAAAATTAGAGCAATTTTATTGCTATCCTCTGGCAATGACTGTAACACATGGTGGGAAACAGCTATGTAGGTATGTATGTATGGTAATCCTTAAAAAATTAATGCACGTTTATTTTAAACTACAGGCAATAAAGTTTAGTCCTTCCTATTTATTATTTTAACTTCAGTTTGAGAAAACAAACCCAAAGCTATAATTTGTTGTTATTTGTACTTGTTTTTCCTCTGGTGGCTGTTTCTACCAGAAGATGCCTGTGCAAAACCCACTGTTTCAAATGGGACTGTCCTTTTGTGTTGGACTTAGTGCTACATGGTACCTGAGCAGACAGCTCTCAGTGTTCACAGGTGTTTTGTGTCATGCTTGGAAAATTTGTTTTGAGTCAGAGGCAAGTTCTGAAAGACGAAGACGGAAGTACTTGCCTACCACCTTTTGGCAGTGGAGTTTCTGTGAGATAATGCTTGATATTTCAGCTGCAGAGCAATCTAGAATAAGTTGTTGAGCAATCCTGTGATTTTGAAAGGTCTATGGTGAAACAAATTCTCTTGACCCATTTGTAAAACCCTTGGTTATTGATTTTGAAAATACATGTTTATATATACTCGCATGCACGCACAATTTCCGTAGAAAGTTGTATCTTTACGTTAATGAAGAGGTGACTGCTTCCAAGGTACCATAGGTTTGGTATACTTTTCAACAAATTTTATATTTACAATATTTTAAAAAGGAAATTATCTGATTAAAATATGCCAAAACATCCTCCATCAGCTGAAAGGTAGAATGTTTTGTTTTTACAAGTGTGAGAAGACTGAATATGTTAAAAAATACATTATTCTGCAGTGGTTAAAATTATGCAAAGAATGTCTGGTGTTTGATACAACTTCAACAAAGAGTTTAGCCCCTAAAAAGGATTACAGTTGATTTATTTATTAATAGGGAGGCAAACAGTCCAGCTTAAGAATGTACTGGGACTGCTGTGAAGCTAATGAAATTTTGATGGCTTGAGAGTTCCCTAGGGTTATGAAACATCTATAACTCGGACCATGTAATGGGTCGCCATTTCAGTGGAGATGTTAAAATGGTGAAAAGCTTAATCTTCTTTGGTATTTTTTCTCTGAATTTTTGTTTCCACTGAACATGGAAGACTTGGCTGAGAAATTATTTTATACACATCGTTGGAACTCAGTACGTTTAATGCTCACAGTAGAATAGAAAATATAATTTAAAGCCAGGGAAACCATATCGCCCTGGCAGGCGCAGGTGCTCTAATCAAAGGACTAAACTGCAGGTGCAAGTTTCGTTAATTTATGGCCTGAAGTTAACAGCTGTGCCAGTATACTGTTAAAATCTGACAAGTCTGATAAGGCTTTGAAACTAAAGTGAGAGTTACGGCAAGTCCTCTATACTGCATCCCCCTCTGCTGTGTGTGAAAGATTCCTGACTGAATTTTGATGGAATTGTTTTACAGGTAAATGCATTTCAATGCAGCATGTTTACCTTTAAGGTAAAAAAGGAGCAACTGGTTATGATGACCAAAACTCAACACCACCAGATTGTACTTCCCTCACCTAAAGGCCTCAGTGTTTCAGCAATCCCAGTGTTCACCCAGTAAAACTACTCACTGTTTAAATAGTTCACTGCCATTAGCAGACCTTGGTCTCGTCAAAATGATGAGAACTTTGTCTTATCCTATAGGTTTATGATCTCAGGATTAACAATTTGCTGAATGTACTTGGGGTTTTCTTTCTTGCTGATTAGACAGGAAGAGAAGCTCAGCATCAAAATAGCATTTCCTTTTCTTCCTTGTAATCTTATGTATTTGCTCTTCTGAAATACTTGTGGATTGCATATCCCTCAGGAAGGCAAAACTTGCAATTCTGTTGCGTAATTACAATAAGCAAGAAGAAATAGTTTGTTAAAAATACTAACCTTTTATTTGTCAAGGTCTTAATAGTGTGTTTCTAAGATCCTAAAAAAGTGACTTAAATTTTTAAATAATCTTGGAAGGTTTAGAAGTTTCTTTAAACAAATAACATTGCACATGATCAAGTTGCAAAATTTTAAAAATACTAAGAACATACTGTGACTGCCAGCAGATAATTTTTTTTTTTTAAAGCAACAGAACATATCAAACATAGGGTTAATAGATGTATTCTCACATCAAAGGTTATTTTAGGATATTGCTCAGTAAATAATTCTGAAGAGGAATTATTTTCTTTGACTTCATTCAAGTTCTATGTATGACTCTTGGCATCATATTCTGAGAGATTTTTCATGTCAGCCTCCCTGAAGGAGGACCTGCATCTGTTAATCTGGGCAACCAACCAGTGTCACGTACAGTATGATGTATTAGTTGGAGCACACTGAGCATGCACATGCTTTTTCAGGCTTTCTTCTCCATTCTCATTGCAAGTTATTTCATAAATGCTGCATTGAGAAATTTATGTTGGTAATTGTTGTAGGAGCTGTTGCTTTGAAATACAAGCAGCCTGTCTCTTACATGCTTGCCAGTAACTTTATGTTGTTAAGCTGTTCTAAGATTACTAAAGCTTGTCTTTTAAACTGGATAAATATTCCAGCAGAGTATGAGCTAGAAGTTGTAGTTAGGCTTCAAATGGCCCATTTGCTTAAAGGGTCAATATATTTTTAAGGTATCTTAGAATCCACTTATACATTTAAATTATTTTTTAAACCCATTAAACTGCAGTCCCTGACTTAATGAGACATCAGAAGGTTAATAAGCAAAACGTGAAAGTTACTTGAGCAAGTTATTCTGGAAGTGCAGCACCTTATTATTTATTTATTTATTTGTCCCCGTAAAATTATATAACTGGTTTTGTATGCAGTTTTTGTGTGCTGGCCTGAAAGTCAGGCTGTGGCAATGACTCTGATTGGAAAGTCACTTATATAAGACTTTGGTCATCCATATCACCTTCTACTCCTTTGGAAGCAGTAGTGATGGTGCTTCTGAAAAAGCATGGGGCACTCCAGATACATGCATGCCAGGCAGCTGACTGCCACAAAAGCTGTCTGGTCATACAGAAAGTAGTTCTGATGGTACTACTAAATGTGGGGATTTATTTTTTTGTTTAGTGAAAGTTTTGCACTGATGGGTGATTTCTAGAAAACGAGAGGAGCTCGGGATGTAGCAAAATAAAAAGAATAAAGAGAGAGAGTTCATGGCCTCAGGCAGTCATTCTGAATTGGTTAGATAAATGGTTTGAAACTTGGACCAATTTTTCATGGATACAGAAAAGTAGATATTGCTGGTAGAGCGTTTATTGCTGAGGGTTTCTGTAAGGAGAAAATATCACTCTATCAGCTGCGTGGGCACCTACTTGCTTCCTCTCCAACTTCAGACAGTTTCTGAAGATAGCATTCTTGTGAACCTAATACTCTCTTGTCCTTCCAGAATGATGAATTTACTGGCATTCAGATCTCTGAAACCCAAGAAATATGTTGGTAAGATACTTGTCAAGACGTTTTAATCTGTTGTCTCTAACCCAGTTCATCTATAACATATAATTGAACTGTGCATTATTAAATAATGCACATAATTCAGGAAGCAGTGTTACATGTTTTCACCCATTTAACATCTTTCTTTATGCTAAGGCACAAAACTTGATTTAAATGAACCCTTTTGAATAGTAGCTGCACCTGCTAGCCAAATGCTGAGCCTGCTGATCAAAACCAGCCACATAGCTGGTGAATTAATCCTCGTCTTACTGCTGTACCACCAATTACAATTTCTTCACTCTTTCCCACAGATTTCCATCTCGCAGTTGTCTATTCCTCATTCAGCATGCCAATATGTCTTAAATCTTGCTTTGCTGCCAAAAGATTTCATGACCAGGAAATCAATCTGTTTTATTTTTGACAGAAATCAGCTCTGAAATAATACTTAATATTTAACAGGCATACAAATTTTTCTTTGGGTACAGAGACATGGAACAGAAACCCATAAACAGAAGTAATTATCTGGTTTTCTGAAATATTATAAGTTTTCCATAGTTATGCCAGTTTTCAGATTATATTATAATAGTAGTCCTGTGGATATATTTCAGTTAATAATCTAATTGTTAATGCAACTGAAAATCACATTCATAATTCCTTTGGCAAGTGGTAGCCAAAGAGGCAACAGCTGGGCTGACCTTTTTGCAGTAACTTTGTGGGATCTCCTGGGTTTCATAGATTTGAGTGTCACTGAACTTGCTGTTGAGGAAGGGCATGAGATTCTAAAGGACCATCTTAATTATGCTTTCATGATGGGAGTCTGGTATAGACCATCAGGCCAGAGGATGAGGCTCTTTGGCAACACTTGGACAAATTTTCTGATGTGCAGGAACTGTAGGTTTAGCAACAGCTGACAGCAATAAAATTAGAATTGGGATCTGCAAGGAAAAACAAAGCAGAAAATTTCAGAGAACTCACTCTTGGCTCTTAAGCTTATAAATATTTCTAATTTTAAGGAATGGTGAAAGAGGTGTTTAAAGACCAGCTGTCATATCTCAGGATTTCTCCAAATATCTGAATTTTAAGGAGAAAAAAAACCATGCAGAAAAAGGAAGGAAGGTCAAATTTCTGAGGAGGAGCTTACAAAGATGCTTCAGGAGGACCCTGGGGAGGTCCAAGCATACAAATAAAATTGAGACACAATCAATAAAAAAGTAGAGTTGTACAAAAGCATGAATATTAAGAAAAAGTAAAAGAGGGAGTTGATTTGTTACTTAGCCGTAAAGGAAGACTATATTGCTGATATGTTTTCTTCTGGTTGGTTTTCAGCATTTGCTGCCTGAGTAACTGATCACAGAGCTAATATTTATACTCTTAAATAAAGGATTAGAGGTTGCTTAGATAAATAAATTTTGTTCTGCATGTATAGAGTGTCTACAGCCACTGGGCTTTTTATGATTCACGAGTGAGAAATCATTGATGATGGATATGGTTCTGGAAGGTAAAAACAAACAGGATAACTTCAGAAGGGACAAAGAGAAAGGAGGAGGAACCTTTCTAATCAGTTAGGCAGGAAACACCCTAGGAAAAAAACTGCTGAAAGTTTATGCTTTATAACAAGCAAGAATAGACATTCTACATCACCGTGGGGCAGCTGTTCTGGTGCTTGACGAACTTCACTGTGAATTTTTTCCCCTTTATATCTAATCAGAGTTTCCCTTGCTGCAGTTGGGACCATTGCATCGGGTAGTGGAAGACCAAAGTTAGATTTCCACCTTTTGCCTTTCAGGCTCACTGAGCTTCTCCTCGATTTGTATGCTTCAGCACTCCAATCATCATGGACAGTCTTCACTGAATTCATTCCAATTTGTCAGTGTTGTACTGGCAAGCCCCAAACAGAATATTATCGTCTAGATGTGGCCTTCAAACGCTGAATAAAAGGGACTGATCACTTCCCAGGGTATGCTGGCTCCATTGTTCTGAATGCAGCCCAGTATGTGGTTAGGCTTATTGTTGAAAGGGCACACTGCTGAACTTGTCCACATTGGATCCCCAGGTCCTTTGCTACAAAGCTGCTTTCCAGTGGGTTCACAGTTAGTACTGTTAGATGTTGTTACTCTGCCTTTGGAATTCATAAGGTTTTTTCGGCCAATTCTTACAGCCTGTTGAGATCACTTCAAAAGGCAGTCCTGCCCTGCAGTGTGTTGATCAATCTTTCCAGCTTGGTGTCATCCACAAACTTGCTAAGGGCACATTCCATCTTATTCATTCTCAGCTTTTAAATGTAGTACAGACATAAAACAACATCATCCCAACATTAGCTCCTGACAAATGCCATTGATGTTGACCAACAGTTGCTCTTTGTACTACAAAACAGTAATCTTACAGCTCCTTCATACAACCAGTTTTCCACAAAGTGTTCTTTGCAGCTCACCCATGCAGTCATCTCTCTCCGGCTTGGCTACCAGGATACTATGGGAGACCACGTTGAAAACCTTGCTAAAGTCAAGGAAAACAGTATCTGCTGCTTTGCCTTTGGTTAGCTGTTCTCATTCACTTTCTTTTCCTGGAGGCTCATCCCAGCATATGAAGGATACCTCCAGCAATATTTGTTCCATCATCTTCCCTGGGAGCCTCGGGCGAGGCTGACTGTCTCTGCTGCCTGATATATTCCTTGCCCATCTTGAAGATGACATGACCTTTATATTCTAGTCATCAGGAGCTTCCCCCCATTGCCATTACATTCCAAGGAATCAGACAGTGGCCTTCCAAAGACATTGGTCTGCTCTGCCAGCACCAGTGGATGCTGCGAGTCTGGGCCCCTGACCTTGTGTATGTCCAGCTTGCAAAATGGTGCTTAACAGCCCACGCTTCCTGTGCAGTGCAAGGGCTTCTCAACCAGCATTGAGCTTTGGCTTCCCAATCCCCCATCCTGCATGTCTGGGAAACATTTCTGTTTCTTCCAGTAGTCATCACCTCAGGGTCACACTGGTTATTGGGCAGTGGTGTTTGCTGTGGTACGTGAGGGTTTCTTCCACAAATTTATAATGTGTCTTTGTATACATATATACTGCTACTGAAATAATCCTGCTGCTGCATTCACTGCAGTGCTAAGACAGGAGTGGTGTGTCTCCATGACTGCTTTGGGACTACATGCTGAGGCAAATGCCAGCCAGTTGGAGGCCTAGAGAAAGGTTAACGAGCATGATCAGAAATTTGAAATACATGACACTGGAAGAGATTGGGAGAGCTCAGCCTGCTGCAGCCAGTGTGTTCTCTCTAGATACTGCTGCTGTTATAAAGGCCACAAATGGCAAATAGGACCAGAGGCAAGCAGTGAGAATAGCAAAAAGTGGAAGTTAGCTCAGATAATGGCATTCCAAGAGTAACTCAGTGAAAGAGATTCCTGGGGACCATGCGGATATTTAACCATCTGATATATTCTTCAAAACAAGTTTTAAATGCTGGTATAGTTGCTGTCGGTCCTTGAGGAACAGGGTGTGAAATAGAAGTTCTTCGCTTCCTTTATGGTTTTGTTTTTTGTGAGTCAAGTGTCTTATTCAACCCAAAAATTAGTCAGCAGAAAGCATGTTGAGAAAAGTAAGGCTATAAAAATGTTGCTCTGTAATTTAATATATTAATATTTATATATTGTTTTTATCTTCTAATTGGAAATGGTTAACTTTTCATAGACTTTTTTTTCTCCTCATTTTAGGTTTGGTATAAAAATACTGCTCTTCAGTTCCCCTAAACAATAGGTGTTCTTCTGGATATACTTGTACAAGGATTTAAATGTGAGGTTTCTGTAAGAGTAAAGTATGCTTTGCACATGTGTAAACTGATGATCTCTGCTGTTTCGATTTGGAATGTGGTTTTGATGTCCTTGAAAAATCACAGTCGTAGCAGTAAATTGTTTTAATTAATGAATTAGAGAGCAACAATTTTGCTGAATCAGGCTTATTGATGTAATTACTACTGGAATAAAAAGGAGGAAAAAAAAGTCTGTCAAAGCTGTGAGATTATTTGGTTATCATTAGAAAGCAAGTTTCTCAGCTGCTACTTTCCTAATGTCCTGTATAGGTATGTCAATACCGGAGCGGGGGCTGTATATACACGCATGTATTTATATATTCATCAGCTGAAACCAAATGAATGGCAGAGATACAGTCTAAATAGTAGTGACTCAATATAAAAAGTAGGATTATTCATATTCAGTTGTTTTAAAGGTGTTTTTTAAGCTTAATCTAATTTTTATTTGAAATAAGATTTTAATTGCATTTCCTTGTCTAATTATGTCATATTGAGAAATAATCTAATAATTATTTAAACTGCAAAGTAAATACCAGCTGTGCAATTGTACGAGTATCAATAACAATTATAGGTAACAGCCTTTGTATGCTGATCAAATAACAACTGGAGAAAATTTGTCAAGATTTTTTTTTTTCTTTTTTTTTTTAGAAAATGCTGCAAAGGCTTTTGGAATAGACAGGTTTTTCATTCTTATTAAAGCCATGTAAAACTTACTTTGATGTTTTTTGGATAAAGGTGTTTTTCCCTGATTCAGATGAGAATTCAGTACAAAATTAAGTTTCAAGCCAGATTTTAAAATTAATTCCTTTTACAATTATTAATATGTGGATTGAACTGAGCAGAACTTTTTTGGGTCTCTATCAGATACTGCCTGATATGTTGGTAAAATTTAAGTGTTTTTTTCTTGATTTAAGGTAAGAAGAGGATGAAGTCTCCACTCTAAGGAAAAGAAATGCTTGTTAAGAAGCTGTGGGTTTCATTTTTTTTCCACACTCTCCCCCTCATTCAGTATACCATTTTCTTCCTAAATTATATCAGGTTTGTGTTCATCTGTCTATTGTTTTCATCTGTATGTTGTAGAGAAGAAGAAATGTGGTTTTAGTTCATTGAAACCAGGAATTGTTGGGTTTTTTTTTTCATTCTACCTTAGAAACCTCTCAGTGGAAAGGCCTTTGATACCTTCTGTGACCACTGTAGTTTAGTCCAGGTTTCTGTATAGTACATAGAAATTTGCAAAACTCTTTTCAATATCTTACTTTGGTTTTTGTTTCCTTTTTCAGATTTTACAATTATGAACCCACAGCATCAAGTTAGGAAAGGTGAACAATGTAAATTAATTATGGATTAAATTACGAATATGCAAATGTTTAGTAGGTGTGTATATCTCATATCTGCTGCAATAACATCCATAATAGATAATACTTTTCTCAGAGTTTGAAGATTCTGTGCAGCTGCTATGCCAGATCCATACTGCTGCTGGCAAATCCCTCCCTGGGGTACTGTGGCTGCTGACTAGGTACGTCTGAGACAAAATGTGAGCAATTCCATCTCTAGTGCAGCAAATATTTCTATTCACAATAGAATAGAAGCTGCTGACCTGGGAAGCCCTGGTTCTGGATTGTCAGGCCACAACAGAGTAGAGACCGACCACAGGCTGTTTTTCTAGCAGACTATTTAATGATTACTTTTTGTCCTCGTGGTGAAATAGATTCATAAATGTGTGTATATAGCCACATATATGCATACATAGTCATCCTTACAGCACTTTTTCATATCAGGTTTTTATCATACACCTCTTATAGAGTAAACATACAGGGCTGAGGACCAGTTGTTTCTTCTTCAAATGACCTAGAAACTTTGAAGCGTTTTCACAGCGAATACATGTGCAGTCATGAGCATGGGCAAGGGAAAGTTATTCTGGTGTTACACATCTGCCACTGAATTACTGTATGCTGGAGAGATTGACTTTCCTCCCTCCCCCCCAGTCACTGGGGTTTTATTAATGTAATATTTCTATAAACTACTTCGAAGTTACAAATAAATTGCTTTGGATAAGTGCTGATGACTAATGCTATGGAGTCTCACTCTGCACCTGTGGAAGACAGTCTAAAGAATTTGGGTTGTTTTGTCTGTCTACAAACTTGACTTTTTTTTCCCAATGCCTTTCACTGAACTGTGTTGGTCATCTGTGCAGTTTGAAGAAAAATAGCAAAAGTGAGAAGTCTAAGATACTTTGAGGGAAAATTTAGTTCTTTCAGAAGGTTTCAGAATTGTCTTTTCTTCCTGCTGTTGAAGATGAATATTGAATTTATCAAGATAGTTTATAATCTTTGAAGTTACTTTTGAGTATTCAAAGTTTACAAGATAACTGGGTCAAAATGACTTTGAAAGAAAATGGCCTTGGTTAAATAGATAGTATCCAGTCTCCTTCCATGTAGATTTAACTAGAATTGTTCAAGCTGCTAAGTTCTTCATTGCGTGATTGCTGTGTGCTCTATAAGGAGATTTATTTAAAATTGCTTAAAAACTGCACTCAGTGGGGAATTCTGCTGCTCGTTCCCTTAACTACTTTAGCTGCAGAGAACATATGACGTCTTTTTCGTTAACTGTCTTTGCTGCTTGTTTGCTTTCTGTAGAGTTCTAGGAGATTGTTATATTGTTTTGTAAACTCAATATTGCTGGATCCTGGCTGCTTATGGCAATTGAGATGAGATTAGATGCTTTTGTTAACAGGCCCCAGACTTTAAATTTATAGGGACTAGGCACCATCTGTTCTCAATTAAAGGTCCTGAGCTCTGAAATTAATTCCTTCCATTGGTCCATTAGACTCAATCTTTTGACCTGAAGTCATGATAAGGTTATATTAGCCTCTCGAGTCTTGGAAAAGTGAGGAGTTCATGCAGGGGCAGTGCTGAATATTCTTTTTAGTCCTTGTGTCAGTGTAGTTAGAGGACAGAAAGCAATGATTGTTTTTCCGTTTTACAGGTAGAGTGAGATTTTTCTAAAAGCCCCCTGGAGATTTAGAGCTCACATCCTCGTGAGTTGTAATAGGACTTGTGCTTCTAAATCACAGAAGTGCTATTGAAAATCTTTCCCAGAAAAATCAAATTAATATAGAGAATGTTGACTAAATTCACAGGAAGACTTGACATTCAAGTGGGCTGAGTGTAAAAGTCCATTGTTCCAGGCTTACATTTGCTCATTAGATTAGCTGTGTTGTGCTTCAGCTGTCTTTCATTGATTCCTTCTGCAGCTGCAGAAGGATGGGGGATCTTACCAGAAGTCCCTGCCCTTAAATTATTAAGCCAGTACATTTGCCGAATTTATATCTGTCCTGTGGTGTGTAGAAGTTGCAGAGAAGAAATGGATGGATGGACAAATGGGTTCACATTTTTGTGGTTCTAATTCTCCCCTCTTTCTCATTTGCTTTCTATATTTTACTGAAAATTGAGGTTTTCTCTGTCAAAATACAACAGGAGAATACTGTGGAGTGGAAAGAACCTGTAGCCGTGAGATTTTTAGTTTCAAAGGAAAAGCTCCAAGGTATCAAATAGCTATGCTGGTTGTTTAAAATTACTGGCAGTTCCCATACACATGAAAATGTATTTTAAAGGTTTCAGGATCTGGTAGTTCCTCAACAGACTTTGGGTTTATTTATACAGTGCTAGTAATCCTCTGGAATACAGTTTGTAAGAGTTTTTGAGACTGAAGGCTCTTCAGTGTCCTGTGAGTATTTCTGTCTTACCCCAAAATGCAAGTTTTTAGAATGTTTTGGGATCTGCTGGCTAGTAGGCTATGAGTAGAAATCAGCAGAGAGAGTTTATATGCCTGTTTTTATTCCTATGCAACAATCTCCATGACATAAAAAATGCAGCAGTATTTGCCTTCATACAGGGAGCAAAGTCAGGTGACTGCCATCTCAGTGGGAAAGGAATGACTTGTGGCCAATCCACCTAAGAGTTGCTTGTTGGTGACCTGTCACCCAGAGGTTAAACTCAGGAATTAAGGTTTTTATTACTGCTCAGTATTTTCCTTAAGTTCACCTAACTCCTTGTCCATAAATTTCTTATTCGCTGGACAGTGAGGATACTTCCAGTGCTGCAGAGGTTTATACCTTCAAGGCTGACTGCAGTGCCATCTCCTTGTGCCATCTTCAGGCTGCCAAGGCAATTTTATGTAGTTGTGTCATGCCTCTGTTGTTTTTTAGGTTGCCAGAAGATGGGTTGCTGAGCCTTATAACTACTGGCTGAGCAATACTGAAATATTTTTTCATGTCCATGGGGAAAACCACTCTTCTTACTATTCTAGCAGTTGCAATGCTTATTTCCAGCAAGGCCGTATCTCAAGCAGGCCAGAACCTGTTGCCTTAAAAGGTGGGTTTTACTACACTCTAGGTGTAGCCATGTGACAGCTTTTTAACTGGGTTCCTAAACAACTAGGTAAAAATAATTCTTTTGTCTGCTGCCTGCAGTTGGGAGTTCATGAAGATTGGTAACTTGGAAGTTAGCTATTTTTCAACATTACTTAAACTGGAATAATGTTGGAGTCCCCATGATACAAGACATTATTTGTCAAGTGTGGCTTAGATGGCTCTGTGACACGTATATAGATTTCAAAATTCATTTTCTGTTATTACAAATGCCCAGATTCATTTTTGAAAATATAAGTTAGAGTTCTTACCTTTTTCCCAAATGTAACGTATCATATAAAACTATTAATGGAACTTACCCAGAAAATACTGGTGTCCACTTTGCAAACATTAATAACATTCTCCTTATCCAGAGAGTCATCTTTGCACTTCTGGGATTTAGGGAATACATTTAAACTACTATAACAATACTGAAAATATGGTAACAGAGTCTGTGTACTTTTAGTTAGCAATTTGCTTTAAAAAAAAAGTTCGTTTCTTGTTTTCTTACAAATTCTTTGTTCTTTGCAGTATCAAATGCATTGATTTTTATAAAAAAAGTTAATCAGCTTACCTTCATTCAGAATGGATTTTTGTTCCTCTGATCAGCTCTACACAATTGAATTTTTCATCCTCTTTTCTGAGGTATTTCAATGTTATGAAAAAAGCATTAAAGAGAATTCTGATAAATTATTCCTTTAAAAAAGATTCTACTGTAATGTACTTTTGTCGAAGCTGGAGAGTTAATTGAACTGAGAGATTTCTCTTTTGTTTTCAATGATAAAGGTATCTATGCTTGGTAAATAGAAGAGACAATGTCTTATGGGGAACTGGTTCCCTACTGATTCTGGTTACCCCAGAATTTATAATATGAATTTGAAGTAACCATTTAGGTGATGTGATAGTTTTGATTATTTGAAAATCCAGTTTTCTTTGTGATTTTGAAGTAGAGTAAGTACGCTACAAGGTATGGGAAGAAACATTTCCCGGTCATATAAACAAACAACAAAAAGGCTTTCTGAGTTTTTTTTATCATACTGTCTGATTCTGCTTTTATGGAGCAATGGTGGTTCTTCCCAGAACCCGTAAAAAAGCCAGACAGTGTAGTATGTTTTTATGCAAAATGTGTGATTATGCTGTTTTGCCTTAAGAAACAAACAAACAAAAACCAAAACAAAACAACAACAAAAAAAACCCCAATCCCTCTCCTCCCAAAAACCCACAACCTTTTTTTCCATTGCGGTTCTACTTTATTTTTCCTTGTTAAATCAAGCTGACCTAATCTTTTATGAGTTGTTTTTGTGTCTGTATTACCTCAGGCTGTGCTCTCATCAGACTTCACAAGCTAAGTGGACTTGAGTTTCAGATAGTCTGTGGAAATAATCAAAGAAAATGTACTATACTCCTGGATGTGATGATAATGGCTCATTATGTCCATTAAATTTAGTCCTGGATCGGTGCTGAGTATTCTGCTGTGAGTTCAAGTTAGACCCGTTAGACTCTGTGTGCTGATCACTTGTAATTACTGAATCACAACTGTTAGCTCAGCTAAACTCCAGTTCCAGTGTCTTTCATTCTGCTTATCAATTTCTTCTGAACTTTACATGTGGGAAGCCTTCAAAGTATTTGCTTTGAAGTAAGAGACACTTCAATGAAACCTTGATTTGGTCACTAATTTGCTGTATCTGCATTTGCACTCTGCTTAATTTTTCTGGTTTTGTTTTTGTATTTATAAATTACCATCATACTGCTTTTTTTCTATCAAATTTACTAACTGCCTTTTTTGACTTCTTGAACTTAGTAAGTTGAAACAGTTGGGAATATTTTATATATGTGTGTGTGTGCATAAATAAATATATATAAAATCAAAATACACTTCCAGTAACTTTACAAAGGGCCTAACTTGTATAAATTAGAAGTGCTTCTGAATCCTGCAGAAAATCTCTCTAAATTTTATATGATTAAAAATACCAAGGTGGGTGAAAAAACCTAGACAATTTCTGGTAATTTCAGATGAGATGCACAAATTATAAGCATGGTAAGATATTTGTGTGTGCACATTCTGAATAAATGCAAATATTTTCATATGTTCCTGAAGTGTATGTCTATTGCTACCGCTAATTGCCGTTACTGGAAATGTGTTCTTTATCTACTTGTACTGGAGTAAAAAAGCAGAGATTGTGTTGCTGCCCTTTCTTCGGTTACATGCCACCTCCCATTATAGCAGAGTACAGCTGAGCTGGTATCCTTGTACAGGCTTTGGCTAAATTGCTACGAACTTCCTGAATTGATTCTTTTGATTTTTGATTATATCAGTACTCTTAGATCAAGTACTGACATTTTTCACACTCCCCTACAATACCATTTTTACGTTTTCTCTTATCTCTTGTTCAGGGCTCTTCAACCTGAGGCTTCAAATTTTATCTATTCAGTAACAGATTAATTTCTTTTTTTGGAAAATGGGCACAAGTGTCTCCATCTCCTGTTTTGGAGAGCTGCTCATACGGCCGTGCTCAGTGTGCTTGATGTGTTCTTATAGGATGCACAAAGCATGAGGAGAGGAGGCGAAATCAACTTTCTGGAACTATCTGAACTGATCTCATCACATCTAAATGAAGCAATGGCCTTTCCTCCACTCTTCTCTCATTCCACCAAAAGCGTGGGAACAATTTGTCATCAGGTAGACAAGCCAGATTCCATTCTTGCCCAAAACAAACATGCCACATTATAGTCAACCACTGATTCTTGGAAATGGAGGCAGATGCTTGCACTTTTGGAATAATAGGTGGGTATCAGGAAGAAGCACACTCAGCCTTGCAGGGAGATTGGATGGAGATTTACTCCTTTCCTGCAGTGGATTAAGGAAGAGGAAAAGCCTCCACATTCCACTGGTGATAGAAGGTCCAACATGGCTTGCATCCTACCAGCTGTGTAGTACTGGGAAAGCTGAAGCAGCTGCTGGCACTAGAACACCTGCCATTACGTGTGCTGGTCAGGTGTGTATCACTGCAGCTCATTCATGTTTGCTCTCTCTCCCCACATGAGTTGGTCTGTCATAGAGTAAGGAAATGTCTGCCCTAAATTTGGTCGTTGAAACTGTGGAGAGCAAAGCCGGGGTTAACAGTGCGAGTAGAAGCCCTGTCTGGTCAGAGCATTGCCTTTCTCTGCTTTTCTCTCTGCTCTGACACCACACTAAACATATCTGCCGTGCTGAATTTTCTCTGCAGTACCTTCCCAGGACCTCCTCAGAGTCGGCTGTAACCGGAAATGGCCTCACTTGTTTTGCGGCTGTAGATGATGACACATCAGAATTCAAGAGAAAATGCTTGTGTTCATAGTATTTCCTCATTCTGAAACATAGGATGACTTTAGCCTGTCAGGTGTCTACATTTGAAGAGAGTCAATAAATCCATACATTTCTTATTAGCCCTTCTCATTTTGGTGCTTCCATTCTTCAAACTCCTCTGATGCACAGCTTTTTAACTTGCAAGGCTCACTTCTGCAAGAAGTATTCCATTTGCAATTTCATTGCATGGCCTGTAACACAGGACATAGGAATAAAAGGATTTTCCAGACAACTAAGCATTACAATATATCAGTTGTGGAAATGTTCTTGAGGAGGGACCAAATCCTTATGCGTATTGACATTGCCAGAATTCACGTAAAGCATGCAGCATCAACTAGGATCTCATGAAAGCTGTAACAGCTCATACTATTCTGGATTATAGAGTTGGCTGGAGCCACTACCAGTCAGGACTAGGAGAGGAAAAAAAAGTGCAGTCCTGTAGATATGGGTAGCTGAAGATGTGAAATCATGCATGCATATGCATTGCAGATTTAAGACTTCACTCCTAACATCTACAGGTTTAGCTGGAGTTTGTGTACTGCCCTTTGAGATACCACTTGAACAGACAGATATTATGGATCAGACTGATTTAATGGAGCAAGATGCAGCTTGGTGGCTTGATGCCATGAACATGTGGAGATTTTGGTTTTTTTCCTGGTTGTGACTATTCGCATCAAATTCACTAGGCAGGCTGAATAACTTGCAGGTACAAAGGGAGTGATGTTGGAATGAACACAAATTACCTAGTCTTTCTTCTAGGTTTTGAACTTTGTCAGACTGTCCTACAAAGTGTTCTGCATCTCATTTTTATGCCTTACTTCAGAGAACAAGTCCTGAAAAACAACACACTTTCAAGCTAAAAGGATGTGACATTGATTCATCTCATCTTTGCTAGGAAGGAGTCTGCCTCAAAGGAGATCTTATCATATAAACTCTATTTCCGTGGGTTCTGCATTTTCACAGTAGTTAAATGATGACTTAGGTGTGGCTGTTAAAGGGATTTGTGTGGGCGCTGTCAAGGATTCATTTGCCACGGAAGAGAACACCAAATTCATAATTTCTTCTCTCCGTGTTATTTCCTAATTGGCATAGGAGTGTCCAAGCTTAGCTGGACAAGGCTGCAGGGTTCTTGTTCCAGAAAATTTCAAATACCAGAGGTATCATCAGTTACCTCTTGTGCAATTGTGTGTTGTATTCAGAACCAAGGTTCTGTCTGATCCAGTCATTTGGGCTTGCCTTGAATGTCAGTGCTTGAGCACCACCATGAGTTGCAGGTTCAGGGAGTTCCTTTTCAGAAATCATAAGACTTCTTCCCTAAAGTGGATGGATTTTACAAGTGAGATTTGAAATGTTTGGATACAAACAGAGTTTCTGTAACAGAACCTAGCCAGGCAGGAGCTAGTTTCACATCTTCAGTATCTGAAAACGAAACTCTGACACCAGGATTCCATAGGAATCTCTCTCAAACAAAATTGGAGACAGCTAACCTGTGGAATACTGTGTATGTGCTTAGTACTTTTTTCCTAGAGTTTGCATTTTCTAAGTAATATAACTAAATTAAATGTGAAGACAATGGACTTTTTTATTCCACTTCAGGTCTTACTGCTTTCCCTGGCAAAATGCAATTAAAATCAGTAAGCATATAGATAGATTTGAAATACATCAGTTTAAAGTCTTTGTGCTGAAGAACTTGCAGCTAGAAGTCTTTAAAGTAGGCAATAGACTATTAAAAGTCTAAACAAACTGCTGACTAAATTCATTCAGGAACTAAATTATTCAACAGTATCCAATACACATTGTCATAGCATGAATTTATAACTACCTACTCTTCTTGGGAGCATTTTGTGTAATTGCTATAACTTGAATAGTAGGAACTAGATTATTCAATCACTTCAAACTGATCTGCAGTATCTGCAGAAATTGGATATGCATGCCTTCAAGTTCCTGGCTTTTCTCAGGTGGAAAGGAAGTATTCACATATGTAAATGCGAATATATGCAGAAAACTTTTCAATTCTGTAGCCTGTATGATTTTCATGATCTTTTCATGATAGCATACTTCATAGAAACACAAATATGAATTCTAAAATCTGGAGAATTCCTGAAAGGTATTTAAAAATTAGTATCTACACCTTGTTTTATTCAAAGACCTGTAATAGAAATCTTGTCTTTTAGAACATTAGTCACATATCTGTGACTGTATTTAAGGAATTTTAGTTGAAAAGCTTTATAGAAAGCATTTTGATATGCCTGGATGTATTAAAAACTCAATATTGAAGAATGCATCTAGGAGTAAAAAAGTTAGCAAAGCACTCCCCTGTGCTGTGATTAATTTGTATATTATCAAGGTCTTTATTATGAATGCAGTTCCTAATGTAGGCCTGTAATAAACAGAGTGTAATTGAATTTTCAATATTTTGCCACCAGGGAGTGATTTTCTTACAAGACCTCTGCTCCATCTTCTGGCTAATTGTCAGCAGTTACTCAGTATTACTGCATTAATGTCACCAAACAGTGAAAACAGAAGTTACCTGCTTCCATTACGTGAAAGGATGTGTGATTCCAACCTTTGCCTATTTACTGATTTTGATTAGTGTTCCATTATCACTTGCACCTATATTAACATCATGAACTTCTTTGAAATTACAGCCTTGGAGGCAAACCAACCTTCTCATAAATTTGTCTTCATATAACGTTTAAATCAATTTAAGTATTCCACGTAGTAAAAGCAGAAACAGCCACAGCATTGCGAATGGATTCTTACAATCTTAAAGGTGTTTTCCAACCTAAATGATTCAATGACGAGGATTTTCAGACCCACTAGTGAGAACAGCCTTTAACACATGAGTGTTTTGTTTTGTGTCTTAGCAAATGGAGTGATAAATTTGCGAATTGTAGAATATACATTGCCTCTCACTTCCATTACACGTTGTGTTACACTGCAAATATAGGAACAACAAAATTACTGACTGCTGTTTATGCAGAAGAAGGGTGATCAGTGTACCAGCTAAACAACCAAGGGCTGAGGTTTTGTGGAGATGTGGGTTCCACTCCTGGTCAATATTTCCATGAAGGTCTTTGAATGTTTGGAGTAGTTTTATTAACTTTTGCTAGCAGTGCCAGGGTTGGAGGAGCCACAAGCACTTGGCTGGAAGGGATTAGCATTACAATCTTCAGATACTTGGCTTTTGAGCATAAAACTGTAGTTAATAAACTGCAATTCAATAAGAGAAGGTACAGGTGCAATTTTAAAGTAGCAATAATTAATTCATAGCTTCAGGATGGGAGAACCACTTGACTGGCAAATGTTCTTTAGGAAAGAAACCAAGTACTGCAAGGGTTTGTTCATAGACTGTGAATCCACACAGTAATCATTTTGTGAAGGGAAAGAAAAAATAAAATCTGTTGGGATGCAAGCCTGAGTGTCATATGAAATAATCATAAAACAATTCCCACTGCATCTCTCAGCACTTGTAAGGCCTCACCTATAGCGCCACTGGGATTCACAAACCAATAAAGTTTTGGACCCAAGACATTGGAAAAGAAATAGAATGAGCTTAAATCAAAAGTGCCGAGTATTTCCTCTGAAGAAACAATGGCCTAACTGCTGGACTTTTTCTAAAGAAAGGAAATTGGTGGAAAGTTCTTGTGCTTTTCTTTGAACCGACGAGGCTAATGGTAAGGGGCAGGGAACAACATTGTGGGTCGTTCTGTCAGCAGGTCAAGAAATAATTTGCTAATTGTTGCGAGAGGTGTTGCTTTGGCATTAGGGTAGCTAAGCACTGTTTGAGGTGTCTTGGGAAGACTGTGAAATCTGTCTCCCAGAGGTTTTCAGACCAGGTTAGTGTTTTATTAAGAATGGATAATGCTTCTCACTGTCTTGTTCATTCCTGCGAATCTTATCCCTACAGATTTCTACAAACAATGTGTAAAAAAAAAAGGCACATTTTGAAAGCTGACAAAAGTAAAATTTCTAGCATATTTCACTTTTCTTGGTTATCTGCTCTTAAAATAGTGTTTAATAACAATGCATATCTGTTATTTTTAGCACTTTTGCAAGCTGGACTGTTGAGAATTGTTTTGATAATTTATTTATTTTCTCAAACACCTGCTGGTTTGAGAATTTGCCAGGTTTCTTGGCATCCAAGTGCTTTATTTCAGATTCCAGCCCGAACCTCTATATTAACACGAGAAAAAAATAATCCCAGACCAGCAAATCTTTTTTTTATAGGATTCTACTGGCAAATATGCAAATGCTGCTAAGTGTATTTGTAACCCAGCAAATGAGCATCGGTGTACAGTTAGGTAAAATCAGTAACTTTCCTCCCACTTCCTTCCTTGTCAGGGGAAACACAAAGAAAAGTGAAGGCAGAAAATGTGCTAGAGCAGGAATTGCTACCTATACTACAATCATGCTCTCTTCACCCCAATACAATCTCTTTCCAGTGCTTTTTCAAGCCAGCCACCATTCAGAAATACTATACTGGGGCGGGAGCAGTCAGATGAGTGCTGAGAAAACAGGGCATAAACAAAGGAAGAGACAATTAGTTGGAAATGCTGCTGGGTGGTTTGGACCATTGACAAAATGGGGGCTGATACTTGTGCTTGAAGATGTGAATGGATTCAAAACTGAGGCAGGAGAAGTTTTAAGTATGCGCAGTCCTTGAGAAGAGGAAGAAATTCAGGCACGTTTATAAGATGAGAAAGCTGACAATTCTCTTTCTAATGAAGAATTGGAATACTAACTTTGCATGCAGTTAATCAATATTATATGGTGCTATAGTTGTTAGTCGTGTATAAAAAATTAACTTACATAAGACATGAACTTGCACTCAGTAGCTGGATCATAGCTGTAATATCCTAAAAAATGTGTCCAAGGTAATTTTGAAGGTCAGAATTAAGGTACAGAGGCCACAATCTATCTCCTTGTCCGTCATCCATTAAGAATTACTTGCACTTTGTTATTCGGTATAATCAATATAATTGTAAAACATGCACCTGAAATTCCATGTACCATATTGTAATTGTACCTGAGCTCTTCTTCCAGCATGAAGAATCTGCATGCTTTTGATTCTTTCGTGTTACTATGCAAAGAATATTTGCCCTGAAAAGACATTATAATAACTCTATAGCATTCACATGCCTCCTGGAAACCTTACAAAAAGTTCAAAGTGAGGAAATGCCTTCATTTCCCCCTGGTCTCTTTTGGCATGAGCACTAGGACTCTGCTTTTAACAGACCTGTCAGGTCTCATGATTTCGGTGGGAGACTGATTCCCTCAGAAAGGCTTCTCTGCCGTTGCTTTTGTATCCCCTGTACAGGAAAATAGTGCTGCAACATCTTATGGCGCTGTAATGCCTTGGCTGATGCCTACCTTTAACAGTCTTATAGCAAGTGAAAAGCCCTTGAAATGGTGTGATCCTCTACTTTGGCCTTGCATTGCCATTCCTCTCCCCTTGATATGTTACTGTAATCTGCCTTTTCTAAGAGGTAGCATGTTTCATGAGTTTCATCTTTTAGATTGCCTTAACTTTATAAATCTTCTTCCCAAATTTCCATAATGACAAACATAGCTTTTCTGTTTCCTACCTTTTATCTGTGAGTTTTGAAGTGTTTCTAAACTTTTTTTTTTTAATGTGTCACAATTTATCAGCATTTCTACGAAGCAGGTGATGGTGTGGCCCTTCTTCAGATGCACAGCAGAAATGTAAATTCTGGTTTACTAATTGGGCTAGGTATTTGTCATGTGAAAAGCAAGTGTATACGAAGTTAAAAGTTGTATTTTTCAGCTAAGGAGGTAAGAATTTCTTGGCAAGTAGTACACAGACAGGTGGAAGGCGCATGTGAAGATAAATGTAAAGATTTTAGTATCTAGTTCCTAGATGAAATGTGCTGGCTGTATGAAGAAGAGGGAGTGATCTATTTCAGTTGAGATCTATCCACTTAATACAAAAAAAAAAAAAAAAACAGTAAAAATAACTTCAGTGTTTTGAGGTGCATTGCTACAGCTCCTCAGCAGCAGGATGGTTTTGGTAGCTAGTAGGTAGACAATAATTGGGCTGGAAATTGGACAGTGAGGTCATTTACGATGACAACACACAGTGAGAATTACTGCTTTGGTTGTAAGTGTACAGTATAGTTTTTGAGGCAGATGTAAGTTGGAAGAAAAATTTGCAAGTGGTCAGAGGCTTAAAGTGGCTCTTGTTGTGCCAGCCTGGTTCAGTTCCATGAATGGGGGAAATGTAATGTCAAATCTGCTGGGAGTTTCTGGGAATTCTCAAACTATAATTATATCCTTGAAGCAAATTCGCATCACTCCTGTTGAAATAACAAGGATATGCAAATATCAGTTTGAGATTTAGATGTGTGCTGTGTTTTTTGCTTTTCAGGTGGATAATGAGTCTCTTTTGGCCCATAGGGTGAGAATACCATGATATATAACACAGAGCAGACAAGATCAAACTAGGAGTGAGGTACAGGTAGGGGGATAGCTGAGCTCCTCAGGGCCAATGCTTTATAATTTAGGTCTAGTGTGTGTAAGGGACATGACAAAACCCCAGTTAAGAACTCAAAATGTAAAGGTCAGCAGTTAAGTGAATACATTTTTTTTTCCAATGTCACTTAAAGCTGCTACAAATTTAGCACACAATGTGGACTTGGTATTCAGCTTCTGAAACAGAAAGTATATCTCAAAAACTGTCAATAAAATGTGTAAAAAACAATTCTGTAACAAATAATCTTGCCTATTGAAAGGATAAACTGCTCTTTACTTGTCATTTTGAGGCTGGAAAAGGTATATTGAGAAAATACAGAATATTGAGCAATTATATCTATCTGTTTCCATATATTGTTATAAATAAATATACAAATAGATCTTGTGCATTTCTTGATTGCCTTAAGAAATAGTGTTATTAAAGCAGTAGTGAAGCTGCCTTGAAAATAAAAGCAGCACTGACTGTTTTCTCCATCTCCTTTATTCTCTCTCTTGAGGAATATGTTAGTGTAAATGTAGTCTGTGTTTTCTTTGGTTTTAAGGTTTAAGATGTTGTCAGTAAAGATGTGTTTGATACCATTTGCAGTTTTTTGCATTGCTTTTTCACACTTTTTTAAAATGCCATCTCATTCTCTCACAGCATCCCTGAGTTGTACTGCTTTTCTAGGTCCCTGAGATCTTGTCTATATTAGCAGAGTACCTCTGATAGGTGTTTTTGTTTAATATGCTTAACTAATGCTTTCCAAATGCATTGAAGCAGATGGATGTATTCTGTTTGACTTAAAGGATCAGTAAAGATGGGAGTCATGTCTTTGCAGTTCTCTGTCAAGTCTGTGTTCTTCAGCAGATGTTGTTAGAAGATCCCCCAAACACAACCTTTTTTTTTTTAATTCATTTTTGTCTTTTCTGTGAATATGCAATGAACTGGAATCTTTATATGCTGCATCCCTACCACAAAAAATAGACTAATGATTTTTTGGTCATTAGATTTATATCAGCTGGTTTGGGTTTTTTTTTCCTTATAGCTATTGCTATATTGTTTTGTGTTACTTCAGAAAAGAAAATCAGTGATTTCTTCGATTTCACATCCAGAAGTATTTCACAAGCATAAGTTCTCCATGTGCTAATGTCAATCTTATTTGGCAAAACTAGCTCAGAAGGATTTGTCTGAATGGACTCTATGCATTCATGATCAATGGAGAGGACCTCTAGAATGTGGATCAAGTACTTTGGGGCAGATGTAGATGCCAAGGTTAATTTTAAGTGAAATGTTTCTAATTGTGTGTGTCATTGACTGTAGAGGAAGCATTAAAAAGCATTATACCTCAGTTTCGTTGTATGTCTGGACTACCAGGATCTTAAGTCAATTTAGAAGAAATACACTTTTTTGTTTGTTTTATTTTCCTAGTGTAGACTGTCCTCTTTTTCTTGTATGGGCAAAAAGTTCCTCCACAGTTTGGCTGGGAAAATGTGATCTTCAGAAATTACACTAGAGGAGTTGAATAAATCTGTTGTTAACATAGTGCAGCATAACCAAGGAAGTCAACCACAAGCCTTCTCCCTTACAGCTACCACCACTGACAACAAAACTGAGAAAGCTGTGGAGCAAAGAAAGGGTTAAAGGTAGTACTGATACTGAAGGGAACATGTATATTTTGCAGCAAAAGTATTATTGAGGTGTAATTGTCCAAAGTGTGAAAATAGCAAAAATGAACAAAAATCATAGTGTCCAATACAACTCTTCTTATAATTGGTTATTTCCTAAATAATGAGGAGTAGTGTATGTATTTGCCTTTTTTTCCTAGTTCACAGTACATATTGTAGGGGCCACAGACACTGTGCATGGCCCAGAACGTGATAATAACACAGACACTGTCCTGTAGTCAAATGTGTCTGTGTTTTCAGCCCTCCAAGAGCAGTCTGGATTATGGTATTGTGTGCCATTTTAAATATTAAAATTAGTTTGGCTATTTCTTTGGTGTTCAGAGATGTAGAGCTAAAACATATTTATGTGACTTTGCTATAGTATTTAGCGTACTGATAGTATTTTTTTAGTAGGAGAATGAGTTTGGTTGTTCTTCTAATAAGAGTTAAGAAAATGCTTCCACAGGCAATGCAAGTCTGATTTTTAAAACAAACCAGCAATCCAAATAAGTTTCTAGGTTTTCAGTTGTCACTGAAAAATCACTGACTGCTATAATTTTAAATTAGTCTCTTTAGCAACTAATACCTGATGTGCTGAAGTGTGAAAATATGAAATGCAAAGACAAAACAAATACATATGCATATATGTTAGTTCAGCAGAAAGAGTACCAACGGAGTGCATGTGTGTCATTAGGAACAAATCACAAGTATCAAGGCATTTCTGCAGATGCAGGGAGCTGTAGTTAATTTTCTATCAGAAGGTGACTGTTTAAAGGTCATTTCCGAAAGCATAAGTCAGATTCTTTGGGGATGTATCCTTTAGCTTCATCTAATGTTTCATTGACTGTATAAGCATTAAACTCGGTGAGAATGACAGGCTGTAGTAAGTGGATCCCAGGTGGGCCTTGGGATCTGCAGAGGCAGCTGTTCCCCAGCTCCGATAACTCTTTCAGATTTGCAGATCCTTTTGCATCTGACATGGCATGCCAGGCCTTTGTACTGCCCAGTGCTGATGTTTTAAAGGAGACTGGCTTAATAATTTTTTAACTGCTACATTTCCTTTGGGCTTTATCTGTGTGATGCTGTTGAGTCACTGAGATGTGTAAATAATAGAAGTTAACAGAAGCACATTTTTTAAGAAAGCCAAAGCTTTGAAACTTTTTTTTTCTTTTCTTTGTTTTCCTATTTTTTCTTCAAGGAATCCTCTGAGAATTTATTGCTGGCTTTTCTTTCATAACCAGGTAAAAAGTTCTCCATTTTAGATCTGGGCTGAAGCATGTTTTGAGCTTGTTAACATCATGCCCTCCTCAAAGTAATGATAATTAAGAGTATAATGACACAATATTTTTCTGTTTATACACATTATAAGCTACTGATATTTTTTTGACTTACTACCAGTTGTCAGTCTTTTTTAATGTCTATCTCAGCTTGTAGTGTGTACATTTATCGGTTCTTTCCCTTCAAATTAATGGAACATATTCTTGTCCACTACCTGTGTCTTTGTAATATGTTAGTACAGGTTTTCCCCAAGTTTTTAAATCTCCCAAAGGCCAACTGCTTCAAAAATCTAGAAGAAGGTGATGAAGAAACTGTAGTACTTCTTCAGCGTTTCTTGGCTAAGAGAAATAAAACTCTGTCTTCTGGTTCCCGGAATAAATACAGTAAAAAATGCCTAGGAATGAGGCATTTTGATACTTGCTTCCTTAATCTCTCCTGTCTACTTCTGGAAAATCAAAGCATAATGCAGTCTTATACATGCATACAGATTTATATCAATTTAAATATCAGTCTGTATCTTCTGTTCCATATTTAAGAGTTATGACACAGAATTACAGAATATTTGATATTACTATTTTCAATAGTACTACTCTCATAAGCTAGAGTAGTGCAGTAGCGAATTTGGATCTTTGCAATATTAATTGGTACAGATACAAAACCAGTACGGTGCTGTATTTAAAAAAACCTAATATTTTTGTTTAGATATGTAACATAGACCCTCCAAAACGAGAGGCATTAGAGCCTGCCTTGAAATAAGAGTTTCATGTCATTCTTCATCCATATGTTTAAAAAAAAGAATTACCAGCTAGGAAGTTTTATAATGTTCAGTGTGTTCTCTCTTCTCTTCTATCAGGACTCCACTTAAATTACGTGGAGGCGCCAATAGGTACTGGGAAGCAAGGTGACAGTTCTTCTACAGAAGAAGTGAAATAAATGGGCTTTTTAGGTTTGTGAAAATCGGTCAAAGACTATCTGTATACCTGAAAATATGTGGTAAATAGTGTGGTAGAATAAAATGCTAGAAGTTAATCCTGATATGACTGAGTTTTCCAACTCCAGCTGGTGCACTCTCTTGCTCTGTGTCCCTAAGTTTGGGGACAATGCTGTGCAGATTTTCACATGCTGTGATACTGCTTTTATTTTTGTGAAATCGCCAATGCTTCATTATTAAAAAAAGAGGAGATAATGATTATGGGGTATTTGCAGACTTTATGCTGGTTTGAGAATCAGGATATGATAGTGTGAATTATTTTTCATCTGTTCAGCAGCATTCAGGCTCCGTGAAGGCTGAGAGCATTGTGAAAGCTTTTCATATCTGGAAAATAGTAGACCAAACCTGATAAGTATCAACATTAAGCAGAACTGGTTCCTCATGTAAAGAATGATACATCCTTTTCTGTAGATAAAGCAAGTGAACAAGTCCTGCTGGTGAGACACATTCAAGATTCCCCTGAACAGGCTTAGGCTTTCTGGTGGAGGTTTGATGTGTAGCTCCAGTGTGAAAAGGGGCTCTGTGGAAATGACTGGTTTTGACTCAACTATGTATGAGTATGCACTATTTATATGTGCTTACAGTTCAGGTTAGTAATGGAAGTGCTGATTTATAAATCCTTTGGTCTTGCAAAGTTAACACAGCTTTGGATTACTGAACTGTGTATTGGTCTGTCATGGTCTTGCTTATAAATTAACAAAATTAGATAGCTTTAAGTAAATATTTAAACTCGTCTCTTCATTGCTTTCCCGAAGGTGTTCTCAGTGGTGTTGCACTGATGCAGCTGAGACAGAATTTACCAGAAAGAACAGATCTGATTTAGATCCAAGAGGAATTTATAGCATTGGTAGATATAAGATGTTTTATTCTTTGTAAAGGCAACAAATCCAGCAGTGAAAATAATGAAGAACAATTAATAAAGATTTTAAATGTGCATCTTCAAAACAAAATATTTTAATCTCTTTTTTTTTTAAACTCTCATCAAATCTCTTTGGGTTTCCACAGTTTCCAAAATTATAATTGGCTTTACAAACCAAATGAAAAAACAAAACTGTAAAAGAGATCATTACTCATTAATGTATTTGTTCTTTGTGTTAAAAACTTAACAAACTTTTTTTCTTTGTGAATGAAGTTTACAAGCCAGCATTTTTAAAATAGATTTTTAACACTGTTATAACAAGCATCACTTCAGAGGAGATTCCCCCTACAGGCATGTGTCTCATACTACCTATCCCCAAAGCCAAATAGAAACTTGGTAACACAATTAAAAAACTCAATGCTTTGTGAACTTGAAGTAATTTTTAACTTGAGGCAAGTTTTTGGTTTGAGCCTCATAAAGAAAGCAACATTTACTCATTTTTTCATATTTGAATTAAATAAATAATTTTAATACATATTAAAATGGAAAACTGTGCATGTACAGTAGAGAGTGAACTATAAGAGAAGCTGCTGGCTGATCACAGATTAGCTTGCCCAGGTAATTCTTGGACAGACAACAAAAAGGATGGAAATAGTGAATGACTGCTCCCGAATGTAGATACATTCTGGGGGCAGGGGAAAAACCACCATGAAAAAGGACAGTACTTTACTTTGACTGAAGTTACTCTTCGTTTCAGTAGCTTTGCTACTTTAAAAGTACTGTCTTAATAAACAGAAAGTATATATGATGTGTATTGTGTAAGTGTTGTAAATCAATCTCACCTTATTCAGTAGAAGACTTTCATTAATTTAGTAGACTTTAGATCATGTTCCTATCTTGATGTTGCTTAACTGAGTCCCTTAGAGAGCTGATATTATGGAAAAATTTTATGGAAATAGAATATACATTTCTTTAAGAAACGAATTTTTTCTCCGGTTTGTTGTATCACCTACAGATTATTAGTATGAATAACAAAGCCCTTGTGCACTCATTAAAAATTAGCTTTAACTAACTAGTATGTTATGCCTGGATATGTCTGCATATACCACTCTCGTTGTCTCTTGTGGGAGTGATCAATATACACTGAATAACATAATTTGGTCCTTTCTTATTTATGTCGCAGTAACACAATACTGTAAACCAAAGAAGTTGTTTTGTCATTTTTAATAACATTCTGTTTTGATTTAGGCATGCTTAATTCTGTTCATTTCTGATCCATTGATCTGTAACTGGGCAGAAATGAAATACACTCATGAAAAAGAAATAAAGTTTTTATCTTAATCAGTCAAGTGCAGCCACCTCTGGACCACTCGGCTTACCTATTCTACTGCCACATCAGTTTTAGTCAGATAAAAAATTTAATTAGTTCAATGCACAGGAATTACTATGAGAGAAAAAATAGAATTGTAAGATCACAAATTTAGAAGCACTGATTAAGATATATTTTTTGTGGGTTTTTAGAAATTATTTCAGTTAATCTACAAAGAGAGGATGAATACCTGCAGTAAAGTCCAAACACCAGGCTTTTTGTGACTAGTTTAATGTTAAGAGATCTTAGAATATTTCCTTGATGAGACTGGTTGGAATTTGTCTTAACACATGCTAATAAATCCTACTGACACCTTTTAAATAAAGAACAATAGTCTCAGTCAAGAAAAGCATTGTCCCTAAGTAGGGATGCTAATTTACAAAGTCCAATTAGATACCATGTAATAAATGGACAGAAAATTGTCCTGAAGTCAAGCGTGGCTGTGTTTTCTCTTGAGATTTGGGAGATTTACTTGTAGCAGGTAAATCAGTGATATTTATTGTTAGCTGTTTTCTGTGTCTCCCACCACGCTGTCATGTGGTATTTGCTAGTTTATGAGTTTACCTAGCACTACCACATCAACCTTAGCACATACCTTCAAAAATTCTTTGGTTGTGACAGAGGGCATGAGCAAAAGATTTGGGTGGTCTCTGAGGTCTTAATGGCCCTCAGCTCTGTCAGTCTTGGTATCTCTATGTGCTTACTATATTGATTTTTTTTCTTTTGCAAGGAAACAAAGACATTTCTTTTGAAAAATTGTAAAATAATCTCTTAGCAAGTCTTAAAAGTACATCAATCTGATGAGTTTTTTGGGCTGACCAGATTTTCAGAGTATTTTATTTGCGTTTTGTTGATTAGCAAAAGCTTTATTTCTAGTCACCTTGCCACTGTTGTCTAGAAATGTGTTTTTGAAAATGGAATTGATTTTTTATTAAGAAGCCTTTACTTTCAGTTACAGATAAGCCAAATTGACACAGAATATTCTTAAAGCATATGCAGTGGATTGTCTGAATTGCTAAGCTGTCTTCTCAGGTACTTTGCTAATGTGGCATTGATCAATCTACAGATCCCGAACTGTAGAGAAGTGATAGGAGTATTGGCCACAGGATGCACTAGAGCCAGAAAGATAAATTGTTTGGGTTGTCTTTTTGCAAGTTTAAGGTCACAATTCATTCATCTTGTTACTTTTCTGTATCCCTTTAGTGGCTTCAATTGAAGGATTAAATATTGAATGGTGGCAGATCATTCAATATATGGCTCTTCTACTTTGGCATTAGAAGGCTTTTCATGCTTAAAATGGAACATTGTGCGCACAGAATGCCAAAGGTAGTCGTGACGATGATCTATTCTGTAAGATTAATCCCACAACAACATTATCAGGCAATTCTTAACACATCGATTTATTCCTGATATGACACTTCTGAAACAAATGGATAAATGCTTGGCATATACTCAGCATCCTAGGATGGAGAATGTGGAATTGAACCCTCTACAGAAAAGATCCATATTTAAAATTAACCCCTTAAAAGCTTGGTCAGGAAGATTTTTAGACTGAAATTCATGGCTACTCATGCAAAGCTGGTCCGTAAGAAGCAAGAATGGGGTAAGAGAGGATTCTTTCCCAGAGACCAGATAATAGTCTGCAGATTTTCCACCCACCTTGTGTACAATAATGGTTGTGCCATTATACTTTTCAAGTAGAGAAATGCTTCATGTTTCATGTTTTAGTGCCTGTGGCTTCCCTCAGAAAGGCTCCTCTGTGCCCCCCTGCAGGGCTCTGCTCCAAATCTCCCAGGAAGGTTCCAGATCCCTTTGCCACAGATCTCTCCTCTTACAGTTGGTGAGCAAGAGCAGGCTTTGAAAGGCTTTTCTTTAGTTTTCTGAACTGGCAAAAGGAGCAAGAGAATTTTGCCTCCAATGATTGTCACATGTACAAACTGCATAAACACCCTGTGTGCTTTCAAAGAGTATTACATATGGAATATGAAAAGCAGCACAGCTGTTGAAGGTAGGTGCATTTGCAGGTTTCCAGCTAGCATTATGATTGTAGTACAAACCAGCTAAAGGGAGCTCTATTGATTGTAGCTTTAAAGCTCTTTTCTATAAGGTTTCAAAATTGGCATTGTATTTTGTATGTTACGTGGTTTTTTGTAAAATCTGTCTGCAAGTTGAGAGAGCCCCTGGATTTCAAAAGCACATGGTAACTTCAGCAGGTGAGACATATCTTCAGAGGTGAAAATATAGTTTTGCCTTTTCAAATTGTATCTAATGATTGGGTGTGTGTTACATAGGAGTTTGGACAAAAGTGAGATCCAGTTTCAGTCCTGCGTCTGACTTGTGGACACTCTGTCATTGGGTGGAATCAAAAGCCTAAGGTTAGGTGCCTGCACTTCCTAACAATGTATCAATATACAGCTTGTACAGATGTCTTACACTGATATTCACAAAAGGCTGAGCCATCAGCATCACTCATGTAGCCAAGAAGGTGCTGCAGAAGTAATATCCAGGAAGGAACTCGTGCCTGGGGCTGTAATGTGACACCTGGACATTTACATTCATCATAAGGGACATTTTCCTTTGGGTCTGAGTGCTCCAAGCATATCTACACTGCCTTGCAAAATTAGAAAGAAGTGCCCTCTCTGATTTTGTCTTTTATCATTCCTCAAAAATAACCACAGGTTATTGGCACGTTAGATACATATATCTAATACATGTATGTATTAAACCCCTCTCTTTCCAAAATTGTTTGAACCCAGGTATCTCATTTCACAAGGAACTTTTGAGACTCTTGGAGTTTCAGTAATTCTGGCAGTCATCCAGGTATGATATGGGTATGGAGGAGTCTGCTACAAGTGCCACATGTGACTAAAAGTTTTTTAGGCAAGAAAGAACAGTTTTAATAAAGAAGGCTGACAGAGACCTGCCCAAAGATGTCCAGTGTTGTAGTCAGCCTGAGCACATTTCTTGGAACTCAGAAATATATTTTTTGAACACTTTCATAATCAAATCCTCACAAAGAACCATTTTAGTGCCATGTAAGTGGTATAAGAAGGATCCTGTTGTTCACTTGTTTATGATTCAGTCTGTGTGTGTCCGAAAGTGAAGCACACCCCTGGTGCGCTTTTCAAAACATAAGTTTGCTTTGTTAAATGGACGAGCTTAGTGGCGCTAGCTGACTAGAGATGTCAGGACAAAATTGTTTCTGAGGTTTATTCAACCATCAATTTGGGTTGTGGTCTTAAGTATGAAAAACATACACTAGGCCAGTTTGGGTTCTTGGATGAGTGATTTTTACCATGTTGAATTTATATAAATATTAAGATGCATGAATTCTGCTTGTCTGTCTGCCAAAACTTCATCTGGATATGGTTAATAGAATCTATAGCTACTGCTCATGTGCTAATGTCTGCAAATATTCAGGCTAGCTAACAAGACTATTGCTTTCTTTGCAGTTTCTCCATGTAAGTGATTCTTTAAACCAACCATCTTAATACATTTGGATTTTAAATATCTCTTGAAATGAATTATTTGAATCAAGAGTTGAAGCTTTTCAATATTCAGTATTTTTTCTTTATGCCAGTAAAATGTTTCTGTTGTATGCAGCACTTTTTACAGTTTGTTTTAATCTGGTAATTTGTTTATTCCTAGTGCCAGTATAATAAAAAGCTTACTTAGCAGTGGTTTTTACTGGAAAATAGTGTGTAGGAAATGCTCTACAGCTGTCCATATGTATGTTTGAAAATGTAACCGCTGTGTGAATAGTGGTCTTAGTTACAAAAAACTGTCATCCTGATTCCTTTGAATTTGGTGACAAGTAAGTGATTATATTCAAAGATTTGGTACAAGAATCACAAGTGGTATTGACCATAGAATTAAAAATATACATATATTATTTGGGAATTTTTTTCTTTAGCCAAAATCCTTGCTTGTACCAAAGGGATATTTTAATTAATTTGGCTGCTGTTCACATCATAATACCATGAAAGTCAAAATGAATATGACCAAAAGGTCTTTTTTGTGCATCAAGAGTCTGTTCCAGTATTTGTGCTGTAGATTCATTTTTCATACTATCCACCTACCATCATGCAAGATTCTTTTTGATCTCACAGAGAATTAGACAGAAGAATTACCTGCAGTAATGTAGTAATGTGGTAAATCAGATTTGAAAGCAAAATTTCTCCTTGGTATTTGAAATACTTTTTTTGGAATATCTTCTGTTACAATTACATTCTATACGAGGACATTCTTAGATAGGTACATGTGCTCCCTAAGTGCCTGCTTACCTCTAACATAGATTGCAGATAAATTGCTGCATAGGTGTCATGGTGTAGACACCACAAATTTTAATGAAATTCTCTTTTTTTTAATTGGTGTAAATGTTTCTCCTGGGCTTGAAGATGAAATAGCAAAGATGAGAGAAACAGCATGTTACATTCTTAAATCTACAGGATGATAAAATCACCAATTACTTGAAAAGTTGGCTGGAATGGTTTTCCTTATTTAAAAAAAATAAATGTTGATTTTTCTGCTTATAACGAGATTTAATATGCTCATTTCCTTTTTCTAGATTTTTTTTTGGCACTGTAAAATTAATAACTTCATTGTCATGTACTCACTGGCCTTATATTTTGTTGTTTCATTTTTGCCTGTTAGATTGGCATAAAATTCAAGGTGCAATTTTGGAGGCGAAAAGCATCACTGGCCTGGAGATTTTGACTTCTGATATATGTGAATATGTGAACCAGCATTCTTCTGTTGATAAGCAATATATGTGACCCATGACGGGCAGCTTGCTGTTTAGGTGGAGCAAAATATTACAGCTAGAGCATGCAGGCTTCTGCTCCACTGGACTTGGAATATATTAGTAAAATATTCTCCCAGCTTGAAGGGCTTTACTTTGGGGGTTTTTTTTCCCCGTGATGGATAATAGATAAACTCATATGCAAGTTTATTACAAGATTCCTTTGAGACTCCTAGCTTTTTATGAATGGAAAGGTCATTTATAAATGTTCAACTTCATTTTATTTTATTATTTTTCCCATAGGACAAGATCAGTGTGTTTTCTGTAAGATACTGCAATCAGATTTTACAACCACACAGATTTAATGTTGTACATATTACTTGTGTTCAATAACTGAAGACTGTGTAATGAAAAATACTTTTGATTTCAGTCCATGGAGGTCTCTCTTATTCATACACTACAATCTTCAAACCAGAACACAGACTTTAACAAGGCCAGGAGCCTTCAATTCTAAGTTATTGATGCAGGGTCAATCTTTGCCTAGACTGTGGTTTTCTGTAATGCTAAAAACTTCTGTACAGTTTTCTCTGAAACATCTGATATTTCTTTGTCACAGTGGCCTTGAGGTCCGCTATTGGTAGATCTCTATTTGAAACGTGGGGTGGTCATATTGATGCTTGGTTTGGTCACTTAATTTTACTTCATATTTGTATTTGCTGAATCTTACTCCTTTGGGCATAACACATCTTTTAGTCTCTATGTCTAGTTTGTTATCATCTATTTTGAAATCATTAATGTTAAGTAGAAAAATCTTTACCCGGGGAAAGTCCAGGACTTGAACGTGTGTGGCCACAAGCTGAATTTATTATTGTAACATAAAATATCAATTAGTAAATTTGAGAGTTAAAGCCATAAAAACAGCTCTGTGATCTGATAGACAGATTCAGCATCAGGCACTGAAATCCTTCAAGCATTTTTTCTCTGGTTTAAAGCTCTCAAGGCAACTTGGATTTTTTTTTTAGTAAGGCTTGATAGCAAACTCCATCCCTTTATATGCATTATCACTATTTCCAGAACCCCCACTCTCCGTCTCTCACCGGGAGAGACACTATTTCCAACTGCAAAGCTCTTGATCAGCATTTAAAGGAGCATCACTAAAGTTTAGAAGCAGTTTCCCAAAATCTTGGAAAAAGTATGGGAGTAGGATGAGTTCCCCATCATGGAATATTTTGCATATAAGAGGGGAAGAAATTTTTTCCGTATTCCAAACTGGACAATTGATGAGAACCCCAACTACACCTGAGAAAGTTTCTAAAAGGTTTGTGTGGAACATGTTCCCCAGCATGCAGATGTATCAATGACAAGTTCCATGTTTTGCATTTTTTACATGAAAAAGAATGGTTAGAATATTTTCAAAGTCCAAGGTGCAGCACTGTATTCCTACCTCAAGGAATTTTCCTACCTAAATTCAGAGTAGGAAGGAGAATAGGAAGTGTGTCACTTCACACACATCAATGGGGGAATAATGTGCAGTTCAAACTCATGATATTTCTCCTTAAAAGGCTTAGGATAGTTTCTCTTAAACTAACAGATGTTTTTTTCAGTAGTGTACGGCTCTGTGAAGTACCAACTTCTCTGTAAAGTATTCAGGGGCCCATGAAGCTTTATATTTGTAGATTCAGCTCAGTGTGTAGTGTTGGACACAGATGTTGGATAGCTCTATCATATTAGTATTTAAGTGGTGCATAGGTAGGACTCGTAATATACTTTACCAGAAGCATCGAATTGCTGTTTTGATTATTACAAATTGCACCATACTAGTGCATTCAGCCTACACAAGACCATATTTTTGGAAACTATTTAACACAATCTATTGGCCAAAGAGAAGTGTGTCTGCTGTTTTCACAGTGGGGTCTGTTACTTCACAAGGTAGTACAGTGGTTCCTTGTTCATTTGTTAGTGTTCTGAGACAAGTTGATTTATTACCCTGAAGGGAGAGCATTATGGGCCTGTAGTATATTCATTAGGTTCAGAAACATCACCTTATCATGTACAAAATCTAGTAGTTTTTTTCTCTGAGAGGTGTCTCCAATTTTTGTGTCAAAGTTTTGTAAATACTGGGAGTAGATGAGGTTCTTGTAAGTCCTCACAAAAGATTATTTTGATAAGACGTTCTGAAGCTAAATGGTTTTGAGGCATAGCTTTCGGATAGTATTGGCAATGAGAGTACAATGAGATCAAGGCAACTGTCAGTTGGCAAAGAAAATCGTGTTATTCAAGAAACTGTCACAAGTGACAATATTTGATAGGGACAAAATGAACTGTTTTCCTTCCTCCTATGCATTTTCCGTAGTTCGTTGTCATCTAGTTTATGTTTCCCATCAAAGGCCTGAACTCCACCTTGCACAGAGACACATGCCCATACTACTTTTTCCTAGTAAGTAGCTTGAGTAGACAGGATATATAACAGCCTTTTTGGAGAGTTCAGAGAATAACTGTCCATATTCCCCTGAAAATAACGTGGTGCGCTTTCTGAGTAAGGACAGCTGGCATTCATGAGAAGGTGCAGAATAAAATTTATGTATACATGCCTGTATTGTATGTCTGTTTGAAGAAATCCATCATTCCTCTAGTCTGCAGTTTGTGTCTCCTCTCTTGTTAGAACCCTCAACTTTCAATATGGGCAGGTTTACAGTAGGTTGTTATATTGCGAATGTGTAAGTTTGTTGTTCTCTCTGGTATTTGCTCATGGTGTTGCACAGAGATGAATATGGGAGCAAAAGAGAAATGACGTTGTGTGTCACAGCTTAGTTTGCACATTAGTTACCATCAGATTTCTTCCCCTCTCTTTCCCTTCCTACGTACTAGTGAAATTTAAGTTTGTTGTCTGGGGAGTTTGGTGGGAAAGTGAAGTTTACCATGGAACAACTTTACATATGAACCAGAGTGGATGTTCATGAAAGTTCAGGCACGTAGTGACCGTGTAAACTCTGTCCAGAGCTGGTTCACTGCCTTCTGTGTGTTGTTCATCAGTGTGCTCTAATAAGACAATGTTAGGCAGGGCTCCTCCTTAACACTCCCTCACACTAGGTAAGGTCTGTTTTAGCTCTGGTTTTACAATTCTGTTTTCTGAAAGTCAAGTTGTAATAAAACCAGCCAAGGCTTTCTCACGTAGTTCAGCTGCTTCTACAGTGTACTCCTCAGGACTGCTGATTCCACTCGGCAGTCTGTGGTTTTCAATTACTGGCCACAGATGACTGGCAAAGCTAACCAAGAAAATTGAGCCCAGCAAGATTAAATTTGCTGTATAGGAATCTTCATCTTCACAGGAAAATTCTTAAAGGCTCTGTGAAGAAAAAAAAAGAAAAAAAATAATTAAAAAGGCTGAAAACTACACTTACCTCCTCTAAAAGTGACTTTTATATCATCATAGTTCAAAAAAATCATCTGGTCTCTAGCCACCAGAATATACCAACCTTTGGAAGGTGGAAAAAAAGATTCTTTAATATGTTATTAGAGTTACACTTATCACAGTTACATAGGTGTCTTCATTCTATATGAATTCATGTCAGCTGAATTCATATTCACTAGATGTTGGCTTGTTCTGAGACTGAGTAGCACATTGGTGCATCTGATGTCTTAAGGTGAGACATTGTGTATCTGAAATGTGCTTTGTCTTCCTTGCCCTTTCCCAGTTACAGGTTTCTCCTTCTTAAAATGGTGAATATAAGAACTGCTGTTTTATCTCAAAATGTTTGTATAGCTATTGTGCATGTGGTATCACGTTTATGGAGTGTGTCCTCTGGATGCTTCTAAACCAGTGACATGGACAGATTTTACATTTTTCCATTAGTTGTTTCCACAATTCTTCTCTGAGCTATTATTACAAAATACAAGAATGTATTTTGACAGCAAGGCTGCAGGAAGTGCAGCTTGCAGCTTATAGCAGAGCTGTAGTATTTTGCCCTAACAGTCTAGAAAATTACATTCCCAGAAATCAGCAAGTGTAGTCAGAATGCAATTTGCCTACCTATAGAAAGCTCTGCAGTTGTTTTTTTCAACAGCTGGCAGCCTGCAGGGCTGAATCGTTATGTCCTCTTCCTTCCTTTGTCCCTTGGGCGTGACCTGCCTTGCTTGGAAAGCCTCACTCAGTAACACCCGGTGTTTGTACCTGCTTATTCACTGGTTCCACCAGCATTAGTCACCAAAGACTCTGGTCTACCATACTACTGATTACACTATTTATATTTATGGCTGAATTTAAGGTAGAGAACTACAAATTGAACTTAAGATACCCTCAGACACACCTGCCTATAACTCCTGAAATATCTGAAGTGGTCATTGCAAGACTGTATAAAGTACCAAGAGAGACCTCTGTGAAGTCCTGAACTGTGATCCAAATAGACCCCTTCACAGCAGTTTAAATACAGGTTTTTGTAAATATAAAATCAGGTTTTATAAAATTACATTAAAAATGTTTTTCCTAAGTTGTGTGAATATAATCTTTATTAAGTTAAGTGAACTATGATTTGATATAAAAGAGCTATAGGTTTTCTTTTAAATCATGTGTTCAACTATCAGGAACAGTAGATGCTTATATATCATATAAAATAATATCTTTATTCCCCCTCCAGTTAGTGTCCTAACTAACTGGCTTTTTGTACATTCATATTACTGTACTTGAAGTTTAATATTTAAACTGTTTAACATGCTAATCGATTAGTAGAGGACCAGACCCTGCTACAGGTTTTTATCATGTAATTTCATAGACCTGTTTGCACCTAGTTAATCTTTTTCTCTTGTGAATGCTATCAAATTGTCTATATTTGAAGTACTTGTATTTTGTTAAGGGCACAGATTTGCAGTGAAGATCTGTATTGGTTAGATATCTTTACTGGTTGATAATTCTGGCAATTTGTTTTTATGTGGTGTAGTCCTCTAGTCCATCAGGGCAGAAGATGTACGAACTAGGGTATAAGGTGAAGATTTTTTTGTTGCTTTTCTAGAAATTAAGGTCTCCAGACTCCAGGTTTTGTGTATTTGTTAGCTGGAACATAGCTGATGATTTGCTAAGTTACCCGTTAACAAACCTCAGGAGAGTCGGGCACTGTTCTGCTGTGTTAGAAACCCTCCATCATCTACTCCATGGTGAACCCAGCCTGCCAGAAAAGTTGGGGTCCCAAGGCAGGTATAAGTCTGAACATCATCAAGTATTTAAGGCAGTGTAATTCCCTCATTACCACCAGCACACCAAAGGTCGTTTTAGATGGATATAAGCACTGCGATATCTGGTGATCCTTGCTCAGAGAAGCTTCTTCCTGTTGGCAGCACAGAGATCCTGATTCAAGGAGAGAGTGGAGATATATATGGAATTGGGCCAAGAAATTATATTTAGGGTGGATTGGTTTTCCTTGGTGCTCCTAGGGAAGCTGTGGGCATGAAAGCAAGTTGTGTCAACACAAGGGACATGATGTGGATGCCAGTGTGGGGACTTGGAGGAAGCTGTGGGAGTGGTGTGGGCTTGGGAAGTCAGAGGTCAGACTAATGTGACATGGGGGAAGGAAACAAGGGCTATACGTGAAGTAAGAACAGTGTGTACGGTGGAATGGCAGAAGTAGGGCTTTCTTCCCTTTTAAAATACTTTGTGCTTTGGAAAAATGAGGGTATTAGACTGAGCTAGCATGGTATTCCTTTCTTCTTTCCTAATTCAACTTTCTGACCCACAGGAACAGCAGAAAAAAACATCTTTAGTGAGTTGTTTGATTGTTTTGTGGTTTTGAAGGATGAGACAAGAAGTCAGGAAAAATGTATTTTAATGTTTTGATTTCAAATTTAGCAATTTAATTAGCCAGGCTTACTTTTGAAACTGAAAAGGATGGCTGTTTCACAACTTGGTACCATTATTCCTTTCCAAGTATTATAAGGCTCAAATTCCAGGCCTATACTTAGCAAACTGTTCTTCTTTACAAGAGCTCATCATATTTTTCAGGCAGCAAGTCGATGTGAAAGCATTTATGTGACTTCCTCCTCAATAAGCCCATTATATCTGTCTTTGGCCGTGGATTTGCTCATGTCATAGACAGAGCAAGTGGGTTAGTAATCAGAAGGTTAAAGGTGACTTGTGAAATGGAACTACACGAGCCAGACTTAATGCAAAAAGACAAAGAAAAGCAGGGAAGAGACAAAGGAGAGAGAAGAGTAACAGCTTTTTTCTATGATCTGTGAAGTGCAGGTGAGGATAAGCCTGCACTTTCCCCACCTTTTTTGGTCCAATTTGCCTTATTTCAGCATACGTGAAACAGACCTATTCCAGCATGGGTTATTTTGCTAGGTTTCTATCTAAGATTAAACATTTCCTTAGGTCTGATTTGTGTTTTCTTCACTAGATTATTTGTAAAAGTAAATGAAATAAAGGTAGCAGTGTTTCAGAGAAAGCCGTGCAAAGACAGAGCGTGTTTTACAAGGCTCACGCAGCTTGTGCAGAGCCTGGCTGATGGATCTGTGTGTTCCACAGTAACACTGCAGTCATGCCACTTTGGGTGCAGAAGTCTGCCTGCATTAGCCAGGAGCTTCACCCAGACTAATAGACCTTGTCAAGAGGTACGGCACAGTGCTAACATGCTTTGATGTTTTGCAGCTCAGAGGTACTTGCATACTTGCCAGGTCAGGTATTTCAGCATCTGTATGAAGACATCCATCCTTAGATGTGCATAGTTTGAAAGATGTTTATATAATAAATGGAAGGAAGGCATGTCCCCATTTTACAAAACAGTAGCACATTCTCAAAAGTAACTAAGTTTTTTGTTAAGCACATCTGTTGTTAAACCTGGTCTGGTTTTGAAAATAGAGTAATCAAGAAATTCAAGAACCAAGATGCGAGTTTCAGATTCTTATTACATTTTAATTACCAGTTACTTGTATATTGGTTATATAGTAATTATTGTTAATGTCCCACTGATTTTACCGAGAAATGAGATTTGTTTTCCATATAGGACTTTAATAAAACCCAGCCTGTTAATACTCAGATAGAATGAAAAACACCCTTACTCTTTTTATCATGTGATATAACATTATTAAATTAGCACCCATGTGACTAGTGTCTATAATATTTTTTCAGTCATTAAAATCATTACTAGTGAATAATGCATTGTGAAAAAGCATTGTAAAACAATCTGGAGCCTTTCAACTAATTTCTTTCATGTCATTTCATTCAATTTAAATCAGTTTGACATTGTCCAAGTTAACAAGTTACTCTTTTCTGTTCCGCACCTGCGGGTGGCAACCCATAAATCAGCATCTCATCCAGAAGCATGAAAGACCTCATTAAATCTATTTTTGTGTGAGTTAACAGATCTCCAAATTAACCCTTCTTTAAAAATAAAATATAATAAGATAGTAAAGGTCAGCCTTTTTGTACAACAAAGTTTGCTGACCACAGAGATTTTCAAGCCTGATGGCACATTTGAGTGCATGGTTTTCTCATCATTTTGGCAGTGATCTGTTTGATGCCAGTGAGGAATGCTAAGACTCTATCTGTCTGAAATGTGTTAACATGTACATTTTATATTTTTTAAAGTAGGAAGTGAGAGGTGAAAGAGAAAATGTCCTTTTTTTATCTCAACCAGTAGTAAATCATTGATGTCAAATGACTATTGCTAACAATTTGTGGGGAGAATTGCTCATCTCTCTATTCACTTGCCAACTCTTTGAAATGCAATACAATCTTGCATTCTACATTTGATTTATTGTGTTACAATTCTCTTTATTTCACTAATAGGTAAATACAAATAAATACATTTTGACACAATAGTTGTAGAAGGGCTACATGAGAAAGCCATGCCTTACTTGAACATGGACTGTTACCAGTTTAAGGAAGAAAAAAATAAGCCCATATATCCTCATAGGCCGCGTAATATTCAGGTATGTCTGAAGATGAGGGGAAAATTTATTTTAAGCACATTACTTTTTGAGTGTAGGGTATAGAAGCTAATGTACTTAAAACAGAAATCACAAATATAATTCACTTACATTATACATAAAAGGCAAGTGACAGACATTTCCAAAATTGCAAATAGGAATGTCTATAAATAAAAACACTTCAGTAACATCAAATAAAGGTAGAAGAAAAAAAGACAATAAACCATTAAGAAGAAAAATGAGTATGCTAAGAATACAAATAGCATTTTAGTAGCAACATTATTACAACAATATCTATACTTCTTAGTTCGTGTGTGTCTTACAGAGAACTACAATCTGATTATAAAATATGTCAAGTAACACGGTGCAGAGTGCCAGTATTTCTAGTAAGGTGCGTGACAATTTATTTATGACATTGGTTAAAATTACTGTTTCACTGAACAAACTTCGTTTTTTCTTGTCATTTTTATTTCAGTTTACACAATTTAAATAACAAATAATATGTTTCCATTGACAGAGTGCGTTGTATGGCCAAGCTGTTTTTTTTCACCTTTTTGTCACTACCTAATAGAACATGTTAGCATTAGTTGGGGGTTGGTTCTGAAATCATGTTCAGTGTTGAACTGGATCAAGTATCTATGACATAAAATCACACCACGGGACAATATGACTCTGTAAGAACTTACCTATAATATCCAATTGGAAGAAAAAATTATGCGTTATCATGGGGACTAAATGTTCTCTATGGCTTACGCTGACAGTACTAAAATGACTCAGACATTCAGAAAAAATCATAGATATCTAAAATATTGATGCAATAAATTCTTCATTAAACATATATTGGTGGCTAAGAAAGAAGAAAAAAATCACAGTGTTGGCTTAGATGAGTGAATAGATTAATTTATGACTCTTACATAGAGGAAAATGAAAACCAGGAAATATTCTCTGTATGAAAAACTGTAATGTAAAATCTCTCTTGGTAAATTAAAAACACACTTTTCAAGCTCAAAATAATATCAAATCCAAAACTGAAATGATTCTTTCACATTTGTGTCGAAAACTGCCTTAGATAGGAAACAAAAAGCCCTGTTAAATAAATCTGTTTGAGAGGATGTGTACTGAAAAACAGCTGAAGGAAAGCATAATTTGATGATAATTAGTATGCATCAGCTAAGAAGTTCAGAACACTGAAAAAGCAGAAGGAAAAGTTAGGGAGAAAGCCACGAATACAAAGTTTGGTGGGGTTTTTTTCTTTTTTTTTTCCTTTCCTTTAATGGGGCAGATGTTTGGCTTTTTGTTGTGGCTGTTAAAATGAAATTGAATGAATCCCAACAATGTTAACCAAATCGAGATGAGATAAAACAAGAAGAATTACCCAGAGTAAGGCAGAAAATGCTGAAGTATTCAGCATTTAGATGGAGGAAAAGGTGGCAAATGTTAGATCATATGATAAAATATTTACTTTTTCCAAGGAAATATTAAATTGCAGCCATTAGTACTGGATGTTTTCAAGTGCTCCAGACAGATAACTTCATTCAGGAGTGCAAAAATATGTAGTGAAACAATAGGTAGACAAAGCAGAGGAGTTAAGACTGCTAACATCAATGCCAGTTTATAGTAAAGTTCCATTAAGAATATTAAAAGAGCTGGCTCAAAGGATCTTGCAGTTGTTAATGTTGACTTCTGTGCAGTTGTCTAACACTGGCAAACTTTTAAAGACAGTGCTTCTTCCTGTGCTTTATAAACACTGGCTAGTTATAATTTTACAAGGCTGACTTACTTTCTGGTAAGATAAATGACTAAATGATGTAGAAATCATTCATGTAAATTTTAACGTTAATATTTTACATTCAGTGGCATTTTAGCATCAAGACTATTAACCACTGAAACCATCCTGTGGCTTTATGAAAGATTTCCAACTGCCAGAAATTTTAATCATTATCTTTTCTCCTAAAATGAAGTTAAACCAGAAGTGTAACTAGTGGTAGCTCTGAGGCCAATGTTCTCCATGCTTGCAGTGGGATCTTTGAGTCTGGCTTCCATTTGTAGCATGCAAGACCATGAACCAGCCAAAGTTTATGCCATGTTACAATTGAATTCTTTATTTTAAAATCTTCATAAAGAAAGATACTAGGAAACTTTTTCTGTACTGTCTATTTTATTTCCAGCAGCTGTCTGTAGGCTGTTCTTTTAGAGCCACAGTTAGAATAATTGATATAGAACCTTTTGAGATGATAAGGAATGTGATACTTCAGACCATCTGCAAAATGGTGGCCTTACAGGAAAAATGAAATGAATAAAAAGAGCACTAGGTACTCACTATATTAATCTTTTTTTCCTCTCTCTATGATCTTCTTTCTTTAACCCATAATAGAGCTCTAACCTTTAAATGTTCTCTGAGTTGAACAATTTTTCATGATACAGCTGTCTCAGGATTGTTTTAGTTCAGTTTAATATATCTTTTGATTCACTGTTGGGTTTTGGTTTTTTGGAGTTATTTATGGGATTCAACTCCTTTGCCAGACAAGGGTTAATTAATCATAATTTGAATAATTACCAAATTATTCCAGTTGAATAAATGAGTAAGAACCCACTAGAAAAAACTCTATAAACACCACTGTTTTTTTCCAACAAATAGCTGTTTGATGTTACTTTTCTGTACTCCTTTTCTCAATAAAGTATAAACATGCCAAATCTCTGATTCAGATTTTTTTAAAAAGCTGAATCACATATTGATGTTTTCTTGATCTATTGATGTAATAATTTCCCCTCCACAATATCCAATCCAATATCCATATGCATTGAAAGGGGATGATCCCATCCCACTTGACTCCAGTCAAAGGCAGGGGCCATTTCTTTTGCAGACTTAGCACTTAATTGCACAGACACAGAGGTTGTCAGTTCCCTGGATGATCCAGGAGCGATGGCTGATGGCAGTGGAGGCTGTGCTGGTGCTGCCTTGATCCTGAGTCTTGCTATGCGGTGGCTGTTACTTCTTTGTACTGGGACAGGCTTTCATCCAAATTCTTAATGATCTAGCTGAGGCCATTGAGCCAGGAGAGTATTATTCCCTGATCCACACCCCACCCCCTCTACCCCCAAATTCTTTGGATAGTTTCCCAAAGATTTAGTGGCTTAAACTTGCTCCCTGCAGAGTCAGACAAACAGCACGGTTGACAAAACACAGGAGGCAGGTTTTGGAGATGGACGTAACTACAGCAGCACTAAATATTTTAATGTCAGCTTTAATGGAACTGTATCCTAACCCTGAAAGAAATTACTTTACATCACCAACCAGCTGAACCAACTCATCCTGCAGCTGCACAGGCTGATCTAACAAAAGGGATGGGGGGGAGGCAGGCAGGCCTGGGACCTCCCCTTTTGGCATCTTTGGACTGCCATAACTGTAATACAAAAATGCTTAAGGTTTACTGAAGACTTGGAAGTGTCTGATTTAGTTTTACATAACCTAATTTGTGCTTGCATGTACTTTCTCATTGCACTTTGTATTTACATGACAAAATTAGTTGTGAAGCAGAGAAAGGAGGAAATTAATTCAAAATCAAAATTTAGAAGTGCAAATAGGGCTTTCCATAAATAATTAACCAATCAAAATATAAACATAAATGTAAGTTTATTTTGGATCCTGATAGTGTCCCCAAGACCCCTGTACTCCCTTTTCTAGTACACCAAGCTTATTGTACATTGGTACCTTCTTATTTGACCTCCCTTTCCTAGGGAAATGCACAAGGCATGACAGGAATTCACTGTCTGTTCACTTATTTGTTCCACCTTTATTTTCCCAGCCTTCAGATGAGTCTCAAGTTAGAGAGAACCATTTTGGTCTGGTGCTTGGATCAAGCAGGAAAGGGTCATTAAACAGGAGGGAGCAGGGCTATTATGTCTGATGCAGGTTATTCCTCCTGAGAGTGTCATTGCCTCTTTCCTTTACTAATTCTCTTTTTTGTCTGTTTAACGGTGGTTCAGCTATTTCAGGACGACACCTTTCTTTCCACAAGCTTTCTCAGCACTGCTGATGTCCAGGTACGCTCCCAGCTGAGGGGGCTTGCTGTCAAACAATCCAGTTATTCCCACATGTGTGAGCAATGCATGGGACTTCACAGGCTTTGTTCATTGAAATGTGCTGGAGTTGATCTGCTTTGGGTAAATCTGATGGTGTCAGGACAGATCTGAGGAAAAGCAGCTCATTCTGTTACCTTGTTTATTCTGGGAGCGGTTATGACTTTCAAGCCATGGAAAGAGTGACTGACTTTAGCCTAGTCTAGCTCACAAACCTTGTCTGGTTTAAAGTATCTTTTTAACCAGGTTTTTCTGGTTCTTCTTTTTTCAATAAAAGAAAGGAGCCTTTTATTAGGGAAGGTAAAGAAAATCATTGGAAATTATGGTTTTAACTTCCTATCAAGCCTTTAATACTTAGCTTTTAATACTTAAATTTGTAGCTTTCCAGATTACTTCTTCCCTGTCCTGGCAGATACTGGAACACCCATTTTAGAAGTGAGATAGCTGTATGTTAGTCATCCCATATACATTGATGAGTTATGAGTCAATGCTGTGTCATCTAAAAGCAGCCATAGGATTTGTGAGATTGATAACAGTTGCTTTGTTTCCTTCATTGTTCATCACAAGTTTGAGTAAGGAGGGAGCATATGGTGGTAATTGTACTTTCAGCCTCAGGTTTAGAAATTAATGGTCAATATTATATTAAAATAAGAAGGTTACTTTACAACTGAGAACAAATAGTGTATCAAATCAAATATAAACTTGTTCTCCTGTAAGCTCTCTTCAAACAGTTTTATTGGTGGCTTTGTGAAGCTTGCTGGGATGTGCACCGAGTCCTGTACCTAAAAGGTAATAGCCACTTACCCTCTCGAGTCCTACTGAAGAAATAATGTTAAAATTATTTCTTCTCTGCTAGTTTTGTCAAGCCACAATAATTACCTGTATGTCACCTGACAGCATTCTTGCCTTTTCCCTAAGTTTTGACACCATGACAGGTTTTATAGTTAGAAAACTCAATGCTCTAGCTCTGCGATTTTGAGAATTAAATGTTTTCATTTATCTTAAGTCTGAAATTCAAAATTAATAGAAACAAAATCAGTAACTTCAAAATTAGTAATACAAAATACGATTCAGCAAGTGATGAATTTTTGTCTCCAGTCCATAACAAAGTAACAAATTCATTAAAACACTGCTGCAAATATAACCTCTCCTCTTATGTTTTCAAACTTAAATATTATTGCTTTACACATTTCATTTTCTGCAAAAGTGTTAACGTGATGTATAGTCATTATTTATACTGTTAATATCACTGGTGTAAGGGTTTCACACTGGTAGGACCCTGCCAGTTGGTTCAGGCACCATATAGAGGTTTTGGGTTAACTTGGACTCTCCTTATCTTCTCATAGAGCATTTAGGAAGGAGTGGCAAAATCTGAGCTAATCCTCTGGGTTAGGCAGTCTAACATAACTGCACCATCTTGCTATTTTCTCTGGATCCCATATTCACCTACCTCTGCCTGAGGCCTGAGCCACTATGCCACAGAAGTGTTTCTGCCCTTGCTGGGAGCTTATATGGCCCTATCATGCACATTTTTTCATGTGAAAGGACTTTTCTGCTGGTACTGAATTGCATCAAGAGATTTCCCATGATAGAGAGGGATGATGTAATTCACAGAGGAAAGGAATTGCAACAGTCTCAAAGCAAGCAGAGTTCCATTTTTACTTGGTTATGTAAGGGTACTCCTGGGCTCTGGAAATAAATATTTTTTTTTTCTGTGTGTATATATATATATATATATGTAGGTATACACATTTAGGTGTCTTAATGTAGCTAAATGAAACTTAGAGCAGTAGTGTTTGCAGCTATACACATTTGGCTATGAGCTTTCTCAGTACCATGAACTAAGAATTCTTCTCAAATGGTGTGCACCTGTATGTGCTTGTAAACTAGTAGAGCTGAGATAATTTATGCTGCCTGTCACTTAGCTGTTTTTATCAGTTAATCATGCTTTGTCATTAGTTCTCTACATATGTCACTCTATATCGTCTCCTTTTTCCCCCCGTTTCCCATATTATTCGCAGGAAATGTAGATTTAACCCACTGAAGAAGAGTACTTTTACTCCTTTATAGAAAAAATAAAATGAACATTCACATTATTACAGTCCACATGCTCCATTAAAATTAAACTTTTCACTGGCAATTCAGCACAACACAAGGAAAGAGGTGTAGATGAATCTAGGACATCCTGTAAGTTTATCTGCATGTAGGCTACTGGTTCACAACTAGATTCATTTTGCTTTATTTTGCAGTTCTAGCCAAAAATACAGTAATTTTGTTAATGCACCATATCTTTTTAAAAAACCCAAACCCTTCCAAATCAGTTTTCATTTCTCAGATCACTTGAGCACCACATGAATGTGTAAGAGAAAGTAAGTAGGTAAACAAATAAAGAATATTGATATCAGTATGACTGAACTCTTCATCTTCTTTTTCTTTCTTTTGCATGTATGATATTTTGTTTGGAAAGATACATAAAGAAGAAATGGTAATTTGAGGATGAGAAGCAATGATTCAGGATGCAGGGCTGTGTCTTAAGCAGAGATTATTTCTTAAGCAGAAATAATTTCCATCAAGGGAGATCCCACCTCTCAGCTTTTTTTTTTTTTTTAAACATCCAGACAGGAGCAGCTTGGGCCTGCTGACTCTTGTTCTTTCACCATGCACCATTATGAAGAGAGTACCTCCATCCTCCCTCTAAACTCTTTTTAGGTACTGGGAGACTTATTACTAGGTCCCTATGAGTCTTCTCATCCCTATCTTGCCCAAATCCCTTCTTCAAACTTCTCTTCATGTGACAAGTTCTCCAATATTTAAATCATCCTGGTGGCTCCTCACCAGACTTTCTCTGATTTGAACTGGAGGGACCAAATTGTTGGTATTTGTCTACAATCATGACCTTGAAAATATTTGAATGTATATGAATTTTTGAAAGCTGTCATTTTAGTGCTGCACTCTGTGTGTTATCATATACGTGGGTTTTTAAACTTGTGTTTTATGTTGTCTTGTATAAGAGATTGTATTAATTTTGTCTAAAGACATCTATGGTTTTTTGCAATGTTTAGTAGCATTAAAGCATTTCAGTTATATATGTCCTTACTTTTGTACTTTATATGGTATGAATTTTAGGGTCTGGAGGAGTGGAAGACATAGATGACCCTTTTTTTTTTTTTTTTTTTTTTTAAACAGAATTAAGGGGAAAAAATACTCATTTGCTCTTTTATGTTTCCCACAATGCAAAACTGCTCTTGTACCAACAAGTGCTGAACAGTGAGTGGTAGCTTTAAATAATCAACGCATAATTGAATGTATTTTGAGGCACGAACACAGCATCAGTAGAGTTGTGTACTGGAGTTGAACTGCAATTCCAGAAGGGATAGAAAACATGTTTTTCAAGAAAATCCAATGATAAAATTGTGCTATTGTCTTAAGACCATGACTGACGGCATTTGTATTTTTTTATATATCCTACACTCTGATGTTCTCAGACTCACATTAACCTCTTTCACAAGGATCACAAATCTTCAGAGGATCTCCTATATCTATGTAATTTACTCTCTGTCAAACGTATGAAACAAATCTCAGTAATACTTTCTGTAAGGGGAAGAAAGGAAATCTCTGTCATGGCTGGCCCTGGTAGTTTGACTGTCCAGATGAGACAGATGTGAAAATCCATGTTTCAACACTCATAACCATGGTTAGACAGACTCTTGGTTAAATGTTCATAGAATGACTCTTGGTTAGCTCATTGAGTCTGTTTTCTTTGGGGTTAGTTTCAGCTTTTTTTTTCTGAGGGCGGGTCGATTTACCCTGTCACAAGATTATTAATAGTTCTGTTTTTAGATTAGATTAAATAATCCAGGGTAAGATTAGACATTCATTAATTAATCAGAGTAAGATTCATTGTTTAGTTTTAGCTGCCTTTTGAAAATAAAATCAGCAGAAATCCTGGGCAGCAAAATGTAGTTGCTCTTATTTCTTTCTTGTTATTGTGCCAGGCTTCACTTTGTAGCATATCCTACTTCAGTTATAGTTCTATCTCTCCCCTATATCTTCTTCATATTTCTTGGTTTGCAGTGCAGATCTTTGCTTCTGAGTACTTAATTTTTAACTTCCATGTTCTTACATGATGTTAGAAATATTTCTGTATGATGATCAGTGGTGCAGGTAAGCATTTTATCTATCTTCTTGCCTATGAGTTTATTTTTTGTCCTTTTTGCTAAACAAGAACATGTCTATGTTTGCCTTAAAATGCAATTATTTTAACAATATGTTCATGCTTGGTTTTGAATCTCACTCTGTTGGCATTACAGAGTAGAATTTGACAGCTGGGGAAGTCCTATTTAAGAGCACATTTTGCTAAGAACTACTTCCTGCAAAGAAAAACAGAAAATATATAAAGTTCCATTTAAACCAAAAAACTGGAGAAGAACAACACCAGCTTTCTTAAACTTCCTTTCCAATACACAGTGAAAACCTAGGAAAAGTCATTGGAATTTTACCCACAGCTTTCATTCCCGACTGCTGCATTTTCCTTTGCATTTTCTCTGTATTAGGAGGAAGCCTGTGCTTAGATTATGACTAGTTTTGGTAGTGGAGTAGATGTGGGGTCTCTCAGCACTATGAGGAGCCCGGTTAACTGCCTCCGTCAGCGAGTCTGACCTGTCTAGAATCCAGCCTTTAATCTCAGCCCTACTTACACCACTTGGTTACAGTATCACCAGACCAATTATAGCAACATCCAGGCTTATCAGAAGTCTTGGCAGAACAACGGCCAGAACTATTCACTTACCCTCGATGTTTCAGTAGCTTAAATTTGAGAGTTCTGAAAACAACCTCATTGCTGCTGCTGCTGTTACTGTAGCTGGGCTGTGGACAAATGTAATTTTAGTGTCTGATGCTGTCACTCTGGCATCTTTCACAAGCAGGAATTTTATTATATAGAAATTTAATCTGTCTGATGTATCTTACGGGGTGGTTGTGTAGAACGTGATGCTTCCTAAAGAAGAAAAATAAAAATTGTTGTTAGAAGAGACTTAGGGCAAAGACTCCTAAAAAGTTGTTAACTCTGAGAGGACAGACTTTTGAAAGCCAGTGCACAGTGCCAAAGTCTTGTATTGAAAAGTTTTGGCTGAAATACTGGGATAAATAGATAATATGGTCTCAGAAATTTTGCCAAGGAAACTGCTGTCAGAAATGTAGGAAACTGTCCAAGATTAGGCTTCAGACATGCTGCATTCATTACCAGCAGCTGTGCATACATGAAGTGTTTCTTTATACCACAGAACCCAAACCACTGTTGCCTGTCACTGTCATTTTTATAGCAATTTTCTGACTTTTTAAGAAACAGGAAAACATTTAGCTAAAACAGAAGTTGAAATGACTGACAGAAGATAATTTAAGGGAATTTTAATGGCTACTGAGTGTGTACCTTAGAACTATGCTGAAAGGCATATATATTTAAGACTTTATGTAATAAAACTCACTAAGAAAACAAAATTATGCTAATAGTAGTTTAATGTTTATTTTAAGTCACAGATGCACACCTTAAGAGATCCCTTAAAAAGCCAGAAAGGTGAATGTGATATAACAGTGATATTGTTATTTTTAGCATTAGGATTTACAGTTAGTGACATTTTCTTTTAAGATAAATTCAAATATGCCTCCATTAGGGGGAGTTACACATTCAGCACTAAGTGCTTCAGATTTTCAGACACTGTTTCGTACAATAGATTTTCTCTTGGATGGTTTTGTTAACTTTTAAAATACTCTATTGCTACCACTACCCCATCTTCCTCTGTAGTGGGACATGTTTTTAACTTGTTTAATCAGCATGCAAAAATTTGCAGCAAAGCAGAAGGTCCAACTTTATCAATTTCTGAATGCTTCAGGGGAAAAAAAAAGCTATTACAATAGTAAAGATATCTCTATTAATTGGAGGATTTTCCAGAATGAAATATAGATGATAGGATTTAGAAAACCTGAAGCAAAATTCTCTCTCTCAAGCAGTTTTTCCTTTGCCCATCTTTTTTTTTTTTCCATCTGTGAACGGCTTCTGCCTCAGGGTAGTTCAGGAAATCTATCAGTGTCGGGTGTGTTTACTTTAGTACAGGAGGGTTTTAAACAGCAATGTGACCCTTGTACTGCATGTTAGTATGAGTGTTCGCAAAAAAAGGCAAAGAATAGTGATGGACTTCAGTTGATAAATTCTTGTGCCAGGCTTTAGAGTATAATAGTTTTAGATGAGGTATTGAAATCATGTGGTTACATGCTCTAGCTGTCCCGTGCAACGTGGATAGCAACAAATCCCTTTCCTTTATACCGAGAACTGAAAACCACAACCAGTTGGATTCTTTCTGGAATAAGTCCGCTGCGCATTTCCCCTACAATCACAGCAAGTGCCACTGTGCCTCTGCATAGCCCTTGGAGTATTTTTTCCGGTGTCTGTGGTCCAGCTGCAGGAAGCACTGGCTCCTGGGAAATTTCAGAAGAATTTCTGGGAGGCCGCGTAAGTAGAAGGGATTTCCGACGCCAAGATTCTGGTATACCACATTTGAGGGCCTGTCTCAAAATGACTTCCAGTATCAGTGCTCAGCTCTTCAGCACAGAGCTCTACTGCAGCCTTTCTGTATCAGCCCCTCAAAGTTATCGCCAAGGTAGGTGGACAAGATGAGAAAGGGCAGTTCAAGGGAGGGATGAACTCATGGCAGCAGTTCCTGAAGTTAATTTTTCAACAGTCACTGTCTCTGCCTAGATAGATGACCGAGTTGTGTATGTATATATCACCCCCTTTGCAGAAAAAAGTATTTGGGTCTCTCAGTGGTGGACACAGAGATATGAGAACAACATATCTACAGAAAGTGAATTGAGACATTAAATGTGGACTAGAGGTCTTGTAATAAAATTAACTTTTTTTGCTAGATTTTCCATCCAATTTTAAAAATAAGGTGTTTTCCATACTTTTCTACACTTTTGAACTCACCAGCCAAATACTAAGCAAATGCAGTGAGATCAGTATTTGAACTCTCAGGAAGCACAAGCATCCCCAGCAAACTGGAAGGAGGGAAGAGTAATCTCAAAGTAAGGGAACATCCAGATCCTTGAGAAAGGGCTGACAAGGCTTCCTGCAGTATAATAGACAGCAGGGAGAAGCAAAGGCAAGTTGAGTGTATGTGGGGAAATACTTCAGGAAACACTGCTGTAGAAAGAAACATGAACACTGAGACACTGGTGATGCTGTATCTGCCCGGTTACCAATACTAAGGATAGATTTTATAAATTCAATTATCTTCAGGACTTTTGCAATAAAAGTTGCAATTTTTACTGAATATTGCCCTTATCTTTGAATCCTTCTCCAGCAGGCTTGGCTCTGACCTTCTCAGATTTTTGGCCTCAAAATTGGCTCAGTCACAGTAGCATTATCAATGCTAAATGCAGCTCCAGTCTTCCATGTAGTTTGTCATTTAGGGTTACACTTTGCTCTTAAGTGTTAGCATATTGTGGGTGGGAAAAGTGGGGAAGGGAGGGGGAGGGGGTGTCTTTCCTGTGACTTGCACTGATTCATCAGGAGTCTAAAAACCTGTGTCATGCCATTATCTTTTGTATGCCCTCTGTATACACATATTATATTTAGTTTCTTTATTTTCTTTGAGAAATACATTTTAGGCTGAATATTCTACTGCTTGTTCATGTTTTAAGGGCTCTTGTGTGAGAGAATTCAGCTGGACTTTGAGTTCCTTCTCTTGGCAAATTACACCAAAGCTTGCAAATCTGGCAGTGCTTGTGGGAAGGTCTTTAGTGAAATGCAGTTAGCGAAATCATTTAGATGATAGAATTAGGAAATGATAGTGATAAAGTTGGCTGCTGTGAAAATAGTAACTGACTGACAGAGCCAAACTATGGTTTCTGAAGCTGTTTAACACACATGGATCCATGGCGGTCTGACATCTATGCAGAGGCATGCCAAGCAAATAAATAGAGTATGAGGAAGAAAGTGGGAAGAAAGACTTTTGGGACTATTGCATGTGATAATTTCTATGTAATATGCTGTGTTCTGGAAACTTGTGCAATGGTTAGCCTTGCTTGAAGAAAGTCAAGCCCAAGTGATGCTTGTAAGACCTGTGGTACATCCTCATGCTCTGTGTGTCAGCAAAAAATATAAAGTAAAAACTATTTTCTTCTCCTTTCCTCCCTGTTAAGTAAATGATAACTTTAAATTCTTGGAAGTGTCTACACCTTGTTTCTGAATATGCAACACCTGCTTGTATAGAGTTATTTCACTAGCAGTTTGGCATGTTGGCAAATATTAGATATGTTGGGTCAAATGTAGAAAATGGTCACCTTCTCTCTAGGACGATCAATATCCAACAAATCACTTCAAGGTGTGCCATAAATGCAATTCTAGATGCCCTGCAGCATGTAGTCTTGTGGTTAACAACCCACCTATCACCAGGCATTCATCCTCTGCCTGAATGTGTACCACGGGAAGGTTTGTTTATGTACACAGTTCTGAGTGGACTCAAAGCATATATAAACCCTATTCTTATGCCTTATGAAAACCTCTTTTTTTTCCTCCAAGGAAATGTAATAAAGTGTCTACTTAACAGCAGCCCAAAGTGGGGTTTTTTTATATATATAAAACCAATTCAATATTTTGGAAAGTATTAATTTTATTTTACATGTATGATTCATATAACCATTTTGTATATAGACCACTTGCAGGGATGTGGCTCACACCAAGTGTCAGAGGAGTGTGAAATAATTTTTATGCCACCTTTCCAAGGCAATAAATGTCATATAAGCATACAGAAGTGCAGATAGAATACTTCTAGATGAACATTCTCAAACTGTATGTAAGAAATCTGTTTGACTGACTTACCCAAAGGATGACACTTTTTTCTGATCTTGCCAAACCAGCAACTGTGTAAAAAGAATATTTGTTTTGGTGGTTGGGTTTTTTTCCCCAAAGAGTTATGATGTAAAGGGAGCGAGGAGAAACTGTAATTAGGAGAAAATAAATGGTTACTTTCTACTGAACAAAAAAGAAATTTCTAAATGACGTAATTTTAGAAATTGCTAAATGACATAGCAAGTTTTCAGTCATCTTTCCCATAATAAAAAGACAAAATAGAAGATGGACGGCAGCAGCTGAACACACAGTCCCAGCCACATAGTTTGTGTCATGATCAGTACAATGCTTATTCCAAGAAATATGTGAAGTATTTTTTTGTGAGAATCACACGGATATTGATTTTTTGTGGGTGTGTGCCGCTGTTTTTAAAATATATTTTTAAAGATATAATTTCAGAGAAGTACATTGAACCCTTTTTTTCCTTTTTCTTTTTTTTTCTTTTTCTTCATAGGATCAGAATACAAGTTAAAATTTTCTAGAGGTATGAAATTCCAGATTCATCATTAAGAATAGAGTGTTTTTTCTTAAAACTTATTCTCTTATACTTGATAGGATTGCCCTGCTGGTGGTCTTTACCAATTCTAAGAGATTCACAATAGGGTAGTTTGTTCACAAAAGCCAATTCTTTTTGACAGACCTCTATACAAAACTATTTTACTCTAAATGGATTGTTTCAAACAGCCTATACATACCTTGTTTGTTATGAGATGTCCTGTATCTCATGAGTTTACATACTAAATTGACCTCTTTTTTCTTACAGTTTCATTTTTACATCATTTTCATTTGCAGTAAATATTTTGCTCTTTTTCTTTCTGAAAAAAGTGTAAATTTTTAATTAAAAAAATAATCCAGTAATCCAGAGGGATTTAGAGCTGTGGACCCAAGTATTAAATGTAAATCAAAACTTAGTCAGTTGGAAGCTGCTTATTATGAAGATTAGACACTCAGTCTCCAGTTCAGAGCATTAGCTGTGGAAACAACGGCTTCTTTGCCTTCTTTTGCAGATGAGAGCAGTGAGTAGCAGCTGCTGATAGAGGTTACTGAGAAAGATGGGAAAATAGTGTGATAGATTGAGGGAGGAAGGGATGCAACTCTGTGTATTTTAGGACCTTTCCTTTCAGGGTCCTGATGATGTGTTGAAGTGAGTCTTGCAAATACAAACAGGTTTCAGATTCATAGTTCAGTTTAAAGAGAGATACAAGGTTCAGATTACAGCTGGATTTTTCTTTCTTTAGTGAAGGGTTTAAGCTTTTTCCTAAACTACTACTGTCTTTTCCTCAAGAATTAGGTAAAATGACCTGGAAACTTTAGAGCATTTTTTTAAATCACTTCATCTCATTACTGTTATTCATATAGCAGTTCTTCTGAAACAAATAGAATTAATTTTTTTTTTTTTTTTTTGGAGGGGAGGATATTTCTTTCGAATCGCTCATTGATACATCATCTAATCCCCCAGAACTTTCATGAAAATGTCTTTCTCCTCCTCCTCACTTAGCTGTACTATAAGATAAGGAAAGCATGTATGCTTTGTGTTTCCAAGAACTGTGTTAATCATTCAAAGCATATGTGCCCTTTTTCTCTGCTGGCTGACTGGTACTGTAGGTATCAGTAAAAAAGTACCTAAGAAATATATAAGTACTGTGAAAAGCATCATGACTAATAATTATGTCTTTGATATTTCAGATTTTGGAGATCGAGGTATTCCATCTGTAAATCTGTGCTTTCCCATATCTTTATACAGGAGCAATTAGTGTAGAATAGGATGATTCTGATCAGGGCAGTGTACTGTTAAGGAGCAAAAATCTAAGTACTGATAAACAAAAATATTTTGTATTTTTTACTTGGCCTTGCACTGCATTGACTTTGCTGGGAAATTTGTCAAGGAACAGAGGAACATTACTTATTTCAATATATGCATCTACAGCATTCAAAAATCACAGTACAAATGTACACTGGGTAGTTTTGGGCTGCTTCTTAGGAAAAAAAAACCCACACGTTACCCACTTATATTCAAGAAATGTGTCATAATTTAATCCTTTTTTTGAAAGGACTATATTTTTGCTATAACTCTTGCCCTACCCCAGTTACATCTACTTGCTTACAATTTCCACTTGTATTTTTAGGGAAATACTGATCTGAAACGGCAAAATTCTTAATACAGTCTTGGAAGGGTTTATAAAAAATAGAGTTATGCTTTATCTATGTAAATGAAAAGGGAAAAAAAGTTTACTGTTTTCAGATTTGAACATAAAAAGGAAAAAAGTTTATTATTTTCAGATTTGAACACTGAATCTGTCAGCTCATTATGGTCTTGGTCTGTTCTCATTTAAATCAGCATCATTACTGCATGAAAAATGGCTCATCTTAATCCTCACTTGTGAGAAAAAACTAGTCAATGTAGCATACTATTTAAATGCATTAAGAACTACAAGATGTTCTCCATTAAATACATTTGGGCACATGTGCTTTCTCATGGGAACACATTATACTGCTAATCCTGTTGATATCAGATAGTATTCCTAAGACTTTAATTTCTAGACATGAATTTGCCCTTTTTTAAAAAAATACATTTCCAGCAGGAACTGGCAAGCTATATTATAACTATTTTGCTTGATCAAGTCTGTTTTGTAAAACAGACATGAGAATATATGTTGCTGTTATAAATGATACCTTATCTGACAAAAATCTTTCTCTTAGGCAATGTTTAAATTTCATAACTAATACCCTGATCTTTTGTAGGGTTGTAGGAAGAACAGGTTTCAAAGTGATACATTGATGCTGCGCAATTTCGGCTCCTAGACGGATACTCGATTTTTACTTCTTTGTACTGAAGACAACCCTCTCTCTTTAAAGTATACCTAACATCTCAGTAGAAGTGGTTGTACTAATTAACTATTTATGATAGGACATCTTAGTAGGGCACTTAGGCTACTACTATTCAAATAGGTGAATGGGTATTTGGCTAAAAAGGTGTTTGTTCCCTTTTAATAAAAGTCACTGATCATCATGAATGTTGATAAATAGCTGAAATGATTACTTTGATGAGGAGAAGAAAGGCACAGTGATTAGGGTAGGCCCCAGAGCACTATCTGAGGTGTTTTCCCTCTCCTAGATACTACTTTTGTGGTATTGACAAGTCGGCTTTGTGCCTTCATTTGCCATGTGAAAAACAGGCACAGTAAAGTTTTCTGCTTTGACATGATGGCACTCAGCGAAGGTAACAGTAAGGACTGAAGGGTTATGGGCTGCAAGGAGCACAGCTACTTGTACCTGAGCCACTCTGGTCTAATGACTACCCAGTCACCTCCAGTGGAACCTCTTAAGTCCTTTCCAGGCATCAGCTATGAGTGATGGAATTATTAATGTGTCAGTTCTCTGTGATAATGCATATCTTTATGAGAGAGTGAATATGTTTGTTACTACTTTTAAATCCTGAATATCTGACAAAATTCAAATGCAAATATCAAAATTAATCATTGTGACTAAGCTGCAATAGGCCTCCCTCCTCAAACAAATGCATACCAGCCAGTTTAAAAGCTGAAACACAGCCCTGCCTCCAGAAACTAACCACATCCACAATTCTTCTGTTTTCATGCACTCTGGAAAAATATGAACTGTGCAACATGCTATGAAGGCCATAAAATTTGAGCTCTTCTGGATCAGGGAAGAGGAATCAGTTCCAAAAGCTTTGAGTTCCCACAAAGAGCATCCTGTTGGCAGTTCCTCACCCTTTTATACCAGCAAGGCCCCTAGCTCACTTGTTTCCACTGATGAAAATTGTGGCAATATGACAGAGAGAGTGTGAGAGTGACAGAAAAATTCTTTCACATATGTCAAGGCCATCTGTGTGGTACCTTTCAGTTCTTTAAAAAAAAGGTAAGTTTTTAAGTGACCCTGGCAGTGACCTGAAAAGGCCACCATGACTTGAGTTCAGCAGGGGATGAGTGTTTGTTGCCCATGAAATGCAGCCACCAGAAAGGGGAATAAAAGTGGCTACAGTAGTGATAAATGTACCTGCAGATAGCTGCATGGATTAACACAGCTCTAATTTATTCCACATTAAGAAAAAGGACTCTAATGAGTTATTAATAAAGAAAGACTAAAGATGGGTTCAAATTCAGTGGTTAATGCTCTGCGTAATTTACTGCAATAATCCTTCTGACCAAATAATTTTTTTTAAAGTGCTTCTCCCTTTTTCTGTGAATGAAACACATATGCTATTCTTCCCCCCAGCCCCTCCACCTATCCCCAAGGTTTTGTTTGATCTTTCTTTCTACTGTTTGGCCATGAGCTATGTTGGCATAAAGTGTATCTGTGCTGGAGTTTGCTTCAACCCCTATTTGTCTACTCCATAGAAATATTTTCTTAAGCAAACATTTATGTTTGAGATGTCTTTAGTGTTGCACCTAATAGATTTCATAAATCATTTGCGCTGGCATTAATGGGACAGTTGAATCTCAGCACAGGGGGCATCATAGCAAAGGAAAATTCCATTGCAGCTGGCTGAAAATGGAGAGAAGTGGATGCACTGCAGTGACATCCAGGTCCTATTTTTTGATAGGGTGCAGTCTTCATTTACTGAATGTACAGTGATACGTATTTGTAGAAAAATGGTATGGAACATATAGGTGTGGATTGTTTTCTTTTGAAAATAGGGATTATCTAAATATGTCTTTCCTTCCGTAGCATCTGGCTCTTGGAGGACCCAATATCCTGCTTCCTTTACAGATCCATGGCAGTCTTCTCTAAAGGGGGTGCAATTACAGGTGTTACCTGAGGGCAGAAATTCACATGTGCTCTAAAGCTCTGCACGAGCTGACTCCAAGCATCCAGTTCCCCTTTCTCCTCCTTCTAAAATCTGGAAGGATATATTCCTGAATTAATTAATTACTTAGTAGATTTTTCAATGGCAGAAAGTGCTTATCTATAGGTACTCCATTCAAGCAGTTTGGAAAATTGTGTTTCTGTGATCTAATACCCCATTTATTGCAACTAGACGTCGTGGAAGAGATGCTGAGGATATGAATGTTGCTGTGGAATTGCTAGAAACTTACTTCCTTAAACTGACTATATAAGTTCATGATTTCATCTCCCAGCTCTTTCTTGTCTGGTCTTGTAGCTATCACTGATAGGAGTCTGTCCAGAATATGAACTGCAAAAAGCTTTCCATTTCTATCAAACCGCCCGCAAACCTGAGCAGAGTTTGTCAGTGGTGACTATATTAAAGTTTCTCCCTTGTGCTAAGTCAAAGCACACATAGTCTGTTGCATATCTAACTTGAAGAGCTTCAGGTCAAGATGTAGTACTAGTGCTATTACTTTGGAATTTTTTCAGGATTTTTCTCCACTGCCAGCCACGACTGCCCTCATCAGGACCTGGCCACTCAGACCATTATTGTCCCCCGTTTCACAGATATCTACTATTTCAATCTATATTGTCTTTGTTTCTCTAGGAAGTTGCAAATGAGCGTAAATTGTGTGAGCTTTTTGAATATTATTAAAATTCTTATGAATAATACATCTGAAATATGTATTTTTATTGCAGTCTTCTACATAACCATGTCAAAAACATATTCTGGAATGGGATTATTTTCCCTGGAAGTATTGTATAATCATTAACAATATCTTGATCTGATTTCTGGCAAAATGTGGCTTCTGGGCAGCTGCTGTGATGACTTGGCCTGTGTCAGCAATGGATCTTGTAATAGGGTGAGAGAGAGTTTAGTTGTTACTTGCAAAGGTCCAAGGTGAAAAGAAAACCATGAAAGAAGTTTTGTAGAAATTCTTACATATCACTGTATTTTCTAAGCCAGTTCAGAAGGGTCTTTGTGTAGTGATGTTAAGAATGAAGCTGGAGATATCATTCCCACTGACATTTCAAAAGAGTTCCATGTTCCAAAAGGGGGTAGTTAAAAAAAAAAGAAAAATCTGGGGTTTTTACTAAAGACAGAGGCACTAACTTCAGTTTGATTACCAGCCAAAAATAGGCTTTTCTGTTTTGAATGAGTACATCGGTATCTGCATATTTTGTAGGCATCTAATTCTTCCTGCTCTCTCTACAGTATTTCAGAAATTAATGGTGAGTCATGTGAATGCTATATTTTGTATCTATTATTTGATAGCTTTATCTGACAGCTATGATGCATCTAGTCAGATCAAGCTGCAACTCCAAAGGTTTCATGAGCAGAGGACTTGATCACAGATTTCCAAGTGTTTTGAATTAACCAGAGTGTGTTATATTCATGCCTCTATAGACAAGAAGAAAAACTGTCTCCTACGGTGGTAAATGGAGGGGGAGGTGTTTCTGTTTCAATTAAAGCCCAGGTGGTGCATGATGAGGGGGCCGGTGTCACATCTGCGCGCTCACAGCTGCGCTCTGGTCCCGGCCCGGTCCGTCTGCTCAGCCGCGCTCCTGCTCGGGCACCGGCCGCGGCCAGACGCGAGCCCGCCTTCCGCAAACCCCGAGCGGAGCTGCTTTCGGTCCGTGCCTCCCGGCTGCGGCGGCGGCTTGCGCGGGAGAGAGCAGGCAGGTACTTTACGCTGATAGACCAACTACCTTGCGCGGCAGGGAGTTATTCTGTGTCTCGGGAAATTCCCGCTTTGCGGTGGATGCCCGCAGCGCCCGCGGCCCCGCGCTGCCCGCGAGCCGTACGAACAGCGCGGCGGCAGCGGCTCCGCGCTCTCCGGGAAGGCTCCTTCTGCCCTTCCCCGGAGCTCCGGGCCGTACGCGCTTGCGGCCGCTCCGCGAAGCTGCCGCCGCGGCCCCGAAAGGGTTAGGCGGAGCCGGGCCCGGCCCCCGCCGCTCGCT
>VZRV01005553.1:171633-427917 GCA_013398115.1 Falcunculus frontatus
TCTGCCAGCCGAGTGTGCCTAAGCCGGGAGGTGACCGCTCGCGTCCTGTGTCTGGCCCTGCTGCTGAAAGAGCCCGACCCGGTGTCTGGCTGGGATGCGGTAGGAGAGATTCGCGAAATCGGAGATGTAAGAAATGAGAAGTTTTTGCATAATTTGCATTTGGGGTTTCGCATCTCGCTGCGGAGTGAAGCCTTCGAGCTCCCTCGCCCGACTCTGTTACGCTCGCGTAATGGGAAAAGTATAAAGTGCTTCTGATTATCGTGCTTCCTGGAGGTTGCGATACCTGCTGCACTGGGGGGGGATGTGGAAGAGATTGTGCTCTTTTAAAAGTCTAGAAAGAAAAATGTAACTTTACAACAGTGCAAATTATGCAAATAAAAGTATGGGGGAAAAATCAGCCCAGATTCATTTCTAAAGAATTGTAAAATCCTTCATTTAAAGCTTAGTGTAATCTTTGACATTTATGTGGGCACCTGAAAAAAAACCAGCCCTAAAGCAGAGCTTTGGCATGGAAGTACAGTGCTGCTGCGAGCAGACACACTTCTGTCTGCTTCTCATTTAAAGTGCCAGCTCCTTCTTTTTTGTATACCTAATACACGATACGCATGGAATATACAGCTGTGTCACAAAGTCATTCTGTATTCTTAAAGCTTAATATAATCAAATTCATTGCCTAAAGATGGTGTAGTTGAAGATTTGATCCTTTTTCACTGAAGTGGAAATACTTTCAGTAATTGAAAGCAGATTCATGTCTGGAGTTGTACAAGCCAAGGTTTTCATTTTTAAAATAAACCTTTTGTTCTTCAGCTTTAAATATTTCAGTGAGCCATCCGGAGATCTCTGTTAATTGCTAGAGTAGACTTTAAGGAAGGATTGGGGGAAAAAAAAACCTGAGAAAGGTATGTCAGCAATTAAATTTACTTAAAATAATAAAGTCTGTATTCCAGTGCATGAACATACCATTGCAGCTTTTGTGCATACTGCATTTTAGTTTTCTTGTTCATCCACGTGAATATGAATTTGAGCTACCCATCTGTCTGTGGAGTGTTTTGTTTTAAACTATCTTCACTTGTTTTCACCTTACTTAGCCCATTTGTCTTTTTTTTTTTTAACAGTTTATTAAACAAAACAATCTGAACTTTGAAGATTTGGGGAAATACTGATCTGCTCCAGTAAACAAACCTGACACTCTGTAGTGATAGCTGCCCTTTGTTAACTTTGTGTCTGTTTTCTGGCTGATCCTGTGGAAAGCTTTCAAAACCCTTGCCTTCTAATATTTTAGCAGTGGGGAAAGAAACTTAGGATGTGAGCTATCAAACTCCCAGACAAAGACTGAGCTGTTCTGGAGCTGTTTGTCAGCAGCTTTGAAGGTAGAGAACAATGGAGGGAGAGGAAGAGAAGTGCCTTCTCTCCCCTAAGATCTCTGATCCACAGAGTAAATTCACTGAAAATGCGTAGAAAAGTTACTGAAGATGGCAAGAGTCCCCTATCCATTGGAAATTGTGTTAATTTCTTAATAAGACACAAAGATTTAATTGCCTGATGTTAAGTATAGCCTGCCATTAAGATAAGGATTTGTAATTTGCTTAATGACACTAAATAGGCCAGGTTTATTCCCATGAACTTCTGGGTGGTGTGCACACAGCTGGTGTAGTGCACTTTTCCTTCTTTCAAAAGATAAATCTTCTAATGTATCCTCAGTAAGTTCAGGCGGAAATATTTGTGTAAAACCCAGGAAGGGGAAAGTGCCTGAACAAGAACAGAAAAAATCTAGCTTACCATTTTTTTCATCCGTCAGACTGGGGTTCAAAACTGTCAAGCAGTTCAGTAACTACAAATGAGATGTTACAAAATTTTTTGATTAATCGCTCTGCGATCCTGTGTGGCGAGTGGCCTCATGTTTCACAATATAAGGGTTTTTCTTCTTTCAAGGAGTTATAAAAGGGTGTGTTACAATTTAGCAAGAAATCTACAGCAATAGGACCACCTTTAAAAAATATTTAATGTTTAGATGGCTTTGGCTTGTCGCTTTTACTTTCTAACCGTTCCGTAGTAGAACTGAGAACACAAGAAGTTACATCTTCCATGCAGTATGGGGTATATTTTTTTCTGTTTGAAGAAAAGCAGCTGATGTGGTAGCTGTCTAGAAAAATTGATAATTGATGCAATAAAAAAAATATAAAATGTTATGTCACATGTGTGTTCATTTTAAAGGTCCACAATAAGAGTGCTGCCATTCACCCATCAGCTTTGAAGTCTGATTTTGTAAGTTACAGATAGCAAGTTAGAGACTGAATATTGAAATTAACTTTTCTAATAATGGCAAATTTTAGAACTGAAGAGTTTATCCTTTGGCTGGGGGGGATATGGAAATATCTGTAAATATTAGTGTATGATGCAAATGGACCAAACTTAAGGAATTTGTCTTGAGCTGTATTCTTTCATTTCTCATGTGCATCTGTGAAGATTTAACACGACTTTTCAAATTACCAAAATGGTCTGATAAGCAGTTCTGAGATCAGACACTATAACTTTTTTTCCTATAACTTGTATTGCTTCCCAATTCACTTGTTGAAATAAACAAGGAAAAATAAAAGGTCATAATATGTACACTTTGTACAACATAGACATTTGAGTGATGATATCAGAAAATAGGACTTCACTGTGTTGTTGTCCAAAATAAGAAAAGACATTAGCTTTCCTATCCTTTCTGCATGCGTTCAAAGATCTTATTGCTGGTTATATTCATTCTAAATAAGTCTATAGGCTTTGCTTTTTGTGGGTTTGAAGGACTTTCTCCAGAGGTAGTTACAGATTTATGCATTTCAGAATAGCAAGAGGGCTTTTGTATGTTCAGTGATGTATGGAGGATGATGCTGTGAGCTGGTGACCTCACTAAGGTTTGAAGATGTATATATCTTTTTCGATTTGAAGATTTTTATACAAAACAAGAAATCAGGATGAAAGAAAGTAACTGTACTAAAAAAATGTTTCTGTAGTTTTCCAGCTGAGTTAATGTTTTTAAATGGAAGGGACAAGTGGAAAAAATGGCACTTGTATTCCTTTAAAAAATGTCACCCACGTTAAAAACTCAAAACAGAATAGGTAGGTGGCTGAAGTACTCTGAAAGAGTAGAAAATAGTCATTCACCTTCTTTGTCTAAGATTAAGGAATTCAAAGTGCAATTTTACATGAAAACTTCAGGACTCACTCAAGGTAACAAGAAGGTGTGTAGTTTTCTTTTGATATTGACTAGGGCAGCCATTTATCCAAACTTGAGATGAAATAATTGTTTTGTGTAAACTGCTATAAAGTAGATTGCTTTTGAAGCAAGTCCTTTAGATGTAAGAAAAAGGTAGAGTTCTCATACTGGAAACAGTATATCATTCTAGCTCAGAGTGAAAGGCTTATTTATGGCTTGTTATATACAGCAGAAAGGACTTTGCATAGCTTTGGTATATCAGTCATTGCAAACTTCATGGTTTTGATACTGTAATCACTGATTTTTGTATTTAACATGAAGGTACCTTTACAGGAGGTTTAACTTCTGGTGTATTCAGAATTCAGGAGTTGAGTCTGCATTAAGAAGTGTTTACAGCAAAAGATTAAGCCAAATACCTGAACGTGTTGAAATTTGCACGAACTACATCTACAACTCAAAGTAATGATGGCCTGACAAAATGGCAGAGGTGGACTTGATGTAATTTCTGAACAACTGTTTTATGATAAAACTACTTAAATACATGTGACAGCGTTTCTGCATACTTTATTTTCTGTGGCAAAGGAACAGCAATTTTTACAGTAGCAGTGAGCTAACATACCTGGTATCACATCAACAGTGAGTTACGTGTTTTTATCTTTCTGATGCAACTTGCTGTTTTGCCGCTTTCTCGCTTTTGAAGGGGATTCTGACCTATACAGCAATATTCCTAAGATGATTAAAAGAAAAAGAGATTTGGAAGAAAAAAAAAAATTAATCTAAAATAAGATCTCTTGCATCTCTGCATAACTAACATCCAACTGCTTTACCAGCTTTATTCTTTTTATTCTGTTTCAGTTGTTATTAGCCCAAGAGCTATTGACATGGAGCTTTTTTTTCTTGGTATCAAGAAGAATTCGTGTCCTGGAGAGCTATTTGGAATGTGAGAGTATATATTAATCAAAACTTAAAAAGAAAAAAAGGCAACTGCTATTTTATAATGATATTATTTGGTAGGTTTTCATAATTGTATAAATAATAAAAAAGCACTACCTTAAGCTTTCAAATTGTCATAACTGCTGAACTAATATTTAGACTGCTTTAATTTTCACCTCTAGTATAGTTACTGACCACACACAAAGGAAAAAAAAAGAATAGAAATGTTTTTTTAGAGCAGCTTTTGGTTTAATCGTATAGACCTGCTTTTTCATAAAATGTTATTGTACCCTTGTATGAAATATAACCAGTTTCAAATCTGCAGAAATTTCAGAGTTGTTAATTTTTGCAGAACATTTTTCCTCTGAAGTCAGAAACTGCATTAAAGAAAAGACTGTTGTCCAGGGAGTTGTAAAAAGTAGCCTGGAAAGCCTCTCATGTTCTTTCTTTTAAATAGAACAGAATTGCCTTACATAGCAAAGTTAACTTTGTTAACCTTTTATAATTATTTAACCATTATTTCATTTTACCCCCTGCTTAAACATTGTACATTAATGCAATAGACACCTGGCTGTGCTCTTAAAAGTTTATTTGTCTTTCAATTCCTGTGATAGTAGGGGGCAGTATATCTCCTTAATTATCTTTGTTCAGGGAAATGTTGAAAGGCCAGGGTAGTTAAACAAGGCCATTTGGATTTGCAGTAAGGTCGAAGTCAGATGCAAGGAAAGTGGTTAAATGCATTATCATCTTATTGAGCACATCATCAGTAAAGTGACCTTGATGGAGGTGGAAAAAGCCATTTGGCTATTTTATGACAGCCACCTCTCTGCTGGCTTTATTCCTGCCAGAGTGTACTTCAAGTAGCTTTATCAGAGTCTTCTCTTGTTGCTTTGAAATCTGATTTTTCTTAATTACAGATAACGAGTTAGAGGCTGAACAATGACATGAACTGTTCTAATAATGGCAAATTTCAGTACTGAAGAGTTTATCCTTTGGCTTGGGAGATCTAGAAATATGTCTAAACTGACTATTAAGGTGACCTTTATGTTGATTTTTATATACCTGCCTTTAAGCATTTAATTGATAATCATTGGTTTTAATTCATTACTGCTTTTAAAACTGTTTTTTAAGTTACTATGAGGACAGACAAGGCAGCTTCCAGCCTTAGCAGCATGGACATTATTTGTTTAAATGTGTGTGTATTTATGTTTTTATAAAGATACTCAAACTGTGGGAGGCCTGGGGCTAAGCTGGAAACAAATCATTTAGAAAATATATATTTAATGGTTAAATTTCTATCTTACTTGTATTTTGTAATGATAGTCAATATTGATGTCTTAAAAGCTTATAAAAGTATAATTCTAGTTATTGTATGTTAATATAAGTATTTAATCAAAATACTCTCAACTGTCCATCTTTCCCTTTCTTTTTTAACTGTCTTTTCTCATTCAAGAAAGATTTCTTTCATTTGTGTAAAATTACATTGATTTCAAATAAACAGGATAATTTTCAATTTTTGGCTTTTAAAATAGCTTAGTGCTATTTCTTTTTTTAATTTTTTATAGTGCTCCCTGTCTAGGCATTCGCATAATTGTTAAGGGAATTTCAAAACAAATGCACAACATACAAGGAAAGACAATAACAGGAAAACTGGATCCAAATTTGATCACCTGAAGGTATAGGTTAATTGACTGAGACTCACAGCAGAATATTAAAAATTATTGGAGACTAGAGGGGATGATTCATAAGGAAAGATGAAAAAAACAATGTAGCATAGTCACATGGACAAACCACCTATAACATTTTTAAGGACCTTGTGGACTCAGATGATGTGTCTAGATGCAGTAATATAAATTAAGGACCAAAAAAAAGAACTACATATCAGGACACATTTTGTAATGCTAACATCCTGGAGGCTATGGAAAATAGCACAGTTCACAGAAGTTCCATTTTTTGAAGAACAAGTATTTACTTGTTTTGTGGCAGTGTGTTGAGTGGCCGTTACACCTTTTGTTCCTAAGCTTTGATTATATGTTGCCATTTTGAAGGGAGATGATTTTAACTTCCACTTTGCAACCTATGAGCTCCTCTTCTTCAACACATAGATGATCTTCTAAGAAGAGAGCAGGGTTCTTCTTCCCATAATCACCTGCATCTTTGGAGCTGGAAAGCATCTCATAGTTGTTTCCCGTTTTACAGCAATAAAAAAGCACATTACCCTTGCATTTGCAGTATTTTTCTGGGGCAGTTAAGATTTTAAAGTTGCCAGTTGCCAGCAGTGTTTTGGTGTGGTCTTTAGCACAGAGTGTGTACTCAACATGAAACATCATTGTCCGGATGGAGAGAGAATCTCCCCTTTCACTCATGCCAGGTTCCCCTTGTTCCTCACAGACTTGCCTGTTGATCTACTCACCTATATGATAGAAGTACCCTTTGCCTTCGTAGTCTAAAGAATTTTCTTGCATTTTTCTGTTTAATTATTCTTGCTTCCTCCTCAGCTTTCTCCTTGTACTTGTCAATCATGTTCTGCCATAAAGCAGGAGGATAATCTATATGTGTGTGTTTCCATATGCCCAACCAGAAGACAAACCTTTTGAAGGCAGACACATAGAGTCAGAGTTTGAGAATGTAATTTTGTCAAACTGTCTTTTTCATCAGATGACTTCAGGAAGGTTGCCACACAGATAGGCCTATCCATTGTCATGTAATGATACTGAATCTTAGGATCTCTCCTACCAAGCAAGAGACAAGCAGTAAGCTGATGGATCTTGGGCTGAAGATCTCACTGTCCCTTGACAAGTATGCTGAAAGCACTGACAATATTGAAGTATTTTTTGTAGACTGGGAGTACCTCAAAGAACTTTTGTTTTCCTACCCTGTCTTCCTTTTCTGTTGCCCCTCCATTGACAATTTTGGTTTATGGAGCTGAGCGTGTATTTTATTGCCAGGAGAATTTCTTTTCAACAGCTGTTCTTTTTCCAAAGGATACAGTAAGGTTCATGACATTGAATGGGTATCTTCAGAGCTTTTCAGAAAGTCTTACTCTGCAAACCCTGCTACTCCTCATTTGTGTGAGAGCCCAGTGTTTACCACCCTCTTTTTCCCCTGAGGTCAAGGAATCTTAAACAGACTTTTCAGTCAGTGGGTTCCTCTCTGGATGTTAACCCTTCTCCCCTGATGATTTTTCTGTCAGTGGCATTTGGATAGTATTTTGGGTTATTCCTCAGCAGTTCTGCCAGCTTTTCACAGAAGAGACCTGCGTATTATTTATCAATTCTCTTTTCTCATTTCTGCCCTCCAGCTTTTACATTACCCCTTCATCCTAGTCCTTTCTACCTAATCCTAATTTACTGCTGATCAGAGCCATGGCAGCAGAACCAGTTACTTGAGGTGAAAAAAGAAGAATAAAAATAAAAGCCTACATCAGACAAAGTTATGTTTTTGCCTTTGAGGCAATTGGTTTTGCTTGCAGTGATTTTGGTGACACCAGGCAGAGCTGAACATTCTTCACCATGCTTGTATATTGTCTGCTTTTGTTTTCTGTAGTGCAACTGTACCTCATAAAATAACGGGTAACAAATTGTTCATTCTGAGTGTTTGGTTTCTCTTTGCAGTGTACAGCAGAGCTTGTGCTAGAATCTGTTCTTTGATTATTTTTTTCCCTGTCTTTTTGTGTGTATTTTTAATGTGTGTGGAGTTTCCATGTGTGTTCCTGAGCCAAATGTGGTCAGTGTGCAATAGAGTACATGGGGATCTTTACTGAGAAATACCAAAATGTAGAGTCCTATAGCAAATTGAATTACCATCGTTCCATGAAAGATTTATTTTGTATAGTCTGTATAGAAATTACAACCTTTTTAACATAATTTGTAGACTGAGCTGTGTTAGTCTGAACCAGCATATGCGTGCATGTGTATAGTTGGAATTTTAGCCAAGGGAAGGACTCCCCTACACTTGGCTGGCTGATGTTCTGCTTGTGTTCATGGCTATAACACAGCACCTCTTTAACATTCTACCTGAGTGTTGAAATGGAACAGGCTGCAGATGTTGATAAATCCAGAAGCCTGGCAAAGCAGTAATAGTTGAGAAGTATTGGAAAGCATCAGTTCTGCTTGCCTGCTGAGAGCTGCCTGCAGCTCAGAGTGGTGTGCTGAAGGCTGTAGCCATGAGGCGTTCCCCCCCTTTCTTGCGTTTCCCAAATTCTGCGACATGGTGGAAGAGGTCAATGAAACGGAAAGAAGAAACCAGCCAGGTACCTTTCTTTTTCACTGTAGAGAGCAAAATTAGATTGTAGAGAAGGAGAGACAGACACGTAGTCTTTGCGTGCACTAGCAAAGTGAACAAGCCAAGGTCCATTTTCTGTTACAGCACAAGTATCGCTGATGTGCACACGCGCTTCACCAACAGCCTAAGGACCTCATTCATTCAACCTCCTGTGAGCAGTCCATGGTTCATACCCTTCCTTGAACTGTGTGCGTGTTATCTGGGAGAGCACTGGTTGTTAGAGCCAAAAATTAAGGCAGAAGAATGCTATCAGTTACAAGTTATTGATGATTTTGTGCCAGTGTTTGCCCTCAGGCTTGCACTAAACTGCTCCTGTTGAGTTAGTGCAGATATAAGCATTGAGCCTGAGGCTCATGGTAAGAGTAAGAGGGAAAGAGTAAAACAAAGGACACACCTGTGGCTCTAAACAAATTTGTATTTGACAGAAGCCATTAACACTTCCAGCATAACATTGCAGACTTAACAGCAAATTCACCCAGTATGTCTGTATCAGAATATTTTGCACACCACCATTCCAGTTAGGTCTGGGTTTCTTTGTTCTTTTTCTCTGGTGATTTCTGTATGGGCCTGTCGGGCCAGGGCAGGTGGGAACCCTTTAAAAAGTGATCCTGACAGACCTGGAGACTCTCTTCTTAAAAGATGGTAGTTACCTCCACTTTACTAATTCTTGATTCCACAGATTCGCTTCCTGTGCTAGGAACATTCAAATTATGCTTTTGCTTCCAGGGTTTTCTTGTCATATAGCTCTTAATTTAGGATAATGAGATTTTTTTTAATTGCTTAAAAAAAAAGGTAAGAGAAAACCACACAAGAATATGAAGTGTCAGTTCCCATTCAGCACTCAGCCTAGGTGAGAGGCTGCATGCATAACTACCTTGCATGTACCTGTTCTTGCCAGATTTGTTGCTCCTTTATCAGTGAAATCAGCTTGAAAAATGTTGATCTTTGCCTCATTTTCATACACATTTGCACATTTTTTGAGACAAGTAAAAATACTATAACTCATGTTAGTGGTCACACTTCATTCAAGTGAGATGACCAAGTAACAAGCCATGTTTTGATGTGTTTTCTGCTGGATGTTAATGTATGCAATACCGTTTTTTAGTTCACAGAAGTAAGTTCTTCCCTTACACACTCAACATCCTAAAAGTCATAAACCTTTATACCATGATTCTCCTATTGCTACGATTGGATTTTAAGTTGTTTGAATAAGTAGTACCTTTGGCTACCCATATGAAGAGCCTAAAGAAATGTGCTCAACTCTTGCAAGTCAATTATAATTCAAACTAAATGTCGCTCTGTGGCAGAGGAATGACCTAGGTAGCTTATGTTTTTGGATGAAGTACATCTCCTTTTATAAAGTCACTGTTGCTTGTTTGAAGAAAATTACTAGCACTGAAGCATAGAAGCCAGATTTTTGTAAGGTAGTGAACTCTGCCAGCTGATCTGTTAATCGGTAATCTGTGGCTCTCCCTTTCACTCAAATGCTGATTTGAATTCTAGAGACAGACCTTCTACTTTGCTTCTCATAATTCTGGGTAGCTCTTCTCCACCTCAATAGGATTAAAATGAAACAGAAAGAAAGTATTTGTTTACTTTTCGCAGACAAACAGGTAATAGGCAATTCACTGTCACTGTGACAGTGTCATGCCTTGAGGTGACACAGTGTCTTTTCACTGAGGCAGATGTGTGCGCACTTGCACTGGTAACGTGCCTTCTGTCCAGACAGGCCAGTGTTTCCAAAAGAAACTTCTGTGTTAAAACTTTCATGTACTTAGTGGAAGAAGGGTTATCTTATTGGTCTGATCATTTGGGAAAATGTAACAGTAGTGTCTTTTATATAGATATACAAATTAACAATAATAGTGTACACTCTTCTCTGAAATACCTGAATTTTGCAAGTATCTGTGATGTAGTTAGTAAAGCAGATTTTATTAAGTTGCTGTACTCTTCCGGATGATCAAATTTCTTTCCTTTATATGCAGTGTAAGTTTATGTGCCAATGCAGGGGAACAGTATAACCTTGTCGAAGAAGAACATAAGCTTAATCTGTAATAAAATGTAAAGAAAATTTTAGATTTTTTAGTGTTGATGGTATATACCGTGTTCATGGTATCAGTGTAATTACACATCTGTCATATAAGCAAACCAGGATCAAATAAATTCATATATAAATGACATGTATGACAATCGCATATATTTATTTTTCTGATATTTTATTATTGTACTTTCCTGAGTCATGCCAGCTACTTGTAACTTCAGATACCCATACTTAAATATCTGCTATTGAGTATCTACTAACGGCAAACCTGAACATAATCTAGATACAGCCTCATAAAATAGGAGTTCTTGGATCATTCAGTCTACACCTAGAGTTCCAGTGAGCTTAATGAACTCACTTTTGGATACAAAAAGTGATAGACATTATTAGAGCATATTATATGTGTTCATACTTCGGGGGTGTGTTACGTGTTATTTGATACATGTAATAAGACTTGTCATAATACTCGTGTATTAAGTGGCAGCTAAAGCTCCCTGTGCAACCTGAATTAAATTAAGAAACCTGTTGGAGGTCACAGATGGGATCTGAAGTCTGAATCTTTGGAGTTTCTAGATCCTATTGCAAAATAAGGATTATTGCCTCCCAGAATTATTTCAAGATCACTTCAACATACCCTCTCTCCTTGAGAGCCATCCCTATTGCATTCACACATCTGCAGAGATACCCCTTGGTGTCTCTAGTTTCACATGGCAGCACAGAGCTACCTAAGAAAGCACAGGGCCAGCATAATTCTGGTACAGTTTGGATTGGAAACCACTAATCCTGTGGCTGTTAGACCAAGGCATGGCTTATTGAAATAAAATACTATTAATAAATTGAAATATTATCAACATTTACAAAAATATCTTGAACTCCCACGGAAGAAATCCAAAGCTCTTAATTTCCCCAACCTCTTCAGAGGAAATTTGTATTCAAGCTGACTAATGCACCAAATTTCAGACAGATGAATTAAAACCGCTAAGTTATGAATGCCTGAGAAACGGAGTGCATAGGTGGAAATGACAGATCCAGCACAGGAATGCTATAATAACTCAATATTATAAATGCAATAAGATCAGAAATAAGCACCTTCATGTTTCAGAAGGAGATTATGACTAGACACGTTGTGTCTGTAGACAAATTCCCTGCTATGTGGCAGCTGTAGCACTAGCAGGTCTTTACACGCCCACAAGAGCAAATCAGTTTTTAAAGAGGTAGTGCATTTGAAACTAGCAATCAGGTATTTTTATTTTTTATATCTTTATTACAAGCATCTGTAAAGTTTGAAGTGCTCTCTGCTTGAGTAGAGTTCCCTGGAACAGATGTCTAGCGTGTGTCAAATGTGTCTGATACCTTGCTTGGCCCTTCTCAGGTCAGGAACAATGAAAATCATAAGGTTTCTTTATTTATTTTAGGGGTTATGGTAATGTTAAATGCAGGTACCTTTCAGATGGCCAGTATTTGAGAATTGTTATCCTTTTTATTCTATGAAAGCCTTGAGAAAGAGGAAAAAAACATTTACTGAGAGACTTGTTAGTGTTCTTCAGAGGCATCCTCTTCTGTCTTCCACACTTTGTAACTGATCACAAGCCCACAAATGTGGGGTTGGGGTTTTTTTTGCTGTCATGAAACACTCTTGAAGAAAGGATATAGAAAGCAGGTTTGCAGGAAAAAAGGTAATGGGAGTGTTTTAAACTCCTTCATTCACGTGAGGGAAAATAGCGTTTCAAGTTGTTACTTGCATTGTAATGTGTGAATAATAAAATACTATTAACAGTGTTAGGCAACTGACTACAAGCTAGTTGTATTGGATAGCAAGAGATTACAAGCGTGGTTGCATTTCAAATCACAAATAGGTACAATATTTATGACAATAAATATATCGAAAACTGTAGTCTTGCCATCCCTTAGACAATATTGAACAGTTTAATCCCAAGAGACTTAAAAATACAAATATTATGGGATATGCTTGATAGGGAACATACCTCCTGTATTTCCTACTGAAATTTAAATGTAATTTGAGTAGTAGCGCTCCTACTTGTCTGTGACTGATCTTAAAACTATATCTTACATGTTAAGATGTTAAAACTCACATCTGTAGCCAATAGAATAAATAATCTCTGATAATATGAATGGAAAAAGGGTAATAAGTTTATGTTCATGAGTAATGAACAGAATTAAATGTGTAGGTCTCCAAGGCCCAGAAAAATGTTTTTCCTTCATCATTTCTGAAAGGCTTTCTGTAACGCCAAAATTCCTGCAAGAATAGGTATAAAAAATCAGCTAATCAGAAAGTCAGACTAGTCAACTGAAATATTTTGACTAGATATATTTTTCTTCATGCTGTAGAGCTCTGAGTGGAATTACAGTGGATTCTTGAATATATCATAAAACAATCCTAAAATTTTTGAAGAATCTGTGCTTTAGTAGCCTGTGTAAATTTACATCAATACTGCAAAATTATGTATTTGCAACTATGTGGACTAACAGAATTTTGATTACAAACTTAGAGATGATAAATACCAAGAACATGTTAAAACTCTGGCATCTTTTCAACCTGTAAACCTCCTCACTGGCTACTGCAGATAGATTTTCATAATAAAACAGTGGATCATTTCTTGTAACAAGTTACAAGGTTAGAACTATTGCATAAAACATGTTAAGAATACAATGAAAAAAACCCATGAGCTGCTTGCTCTCACTTGTGGTAGACCAAGGCTGTGACAGGAGCATGAGTTACGGGCTTGCTTTCTCCGAAATATTTGCAGGAGAGGTGTAGGTGTATTGGCAAGCCCTGCACCCTCTTCACAGTGTTAGAAGCATCTGTTATTTCAGGGAAATAATTTTGGCTTCTGTTGTTTTAACTGAGTTCTGCTGCTGATACAGTTATATCTGTGGTAGAACGGTTACTGGCATAAATGTTTGTTTAGAAATGTCATTAGGAGTTTTTTTCTCCATTTCTATTATGATAACTGGGCTACCAGCATATGCATGTTCATCAATTTCTTGCAGTTTTTATAACAAATAGTAATCTCTTAGGCGTAAATATGTCGTCAGCTGTTTCACATTATTATTTTCCCTGGGAACTCCATGGTGGCATTTTTAACCAAGGAAAAACCTACACTAAGAAAATACTGACAGCAGCCACATGCAGAGACATTATCAAACCAAAGAGGTATTACCCTATCTTCCTTACATGAATTGAGCTTGCTATAGGGGTGCTCCAGTGACTTAAAACAGGTGCTTGCAGAGAGCAGTTGAGATTTTGCATGTTACATTTTCTCCTGCATGCACTATCTCAGTTATATCTAACCCTGAAAGTCTTATCTCCACTATATTGCCTGTTCAAACTAAGCTTTGTCCCTAAGGCTTTTCAGTCCAAAAACCCCTCCTCTGAGCTAAATCCTGGTTTAACTCTGATTCAGCTGGCTTCCTGGGGTAAGGTGGAGGGTTGTAGCATGTGGAGGGTTGTAGCACATGGAGGGTGAGGAAGAGGAAAGTTGAAGTGTGTACTGCTGTGCTGTAATAAGGGTGCAGTATCTGGATTTACAAGTTTATCTAATGGTGATCCATGGACACTGTGTTGCTGCTTTGTGTTGAGCATGCTGTTTCTCGGGGTGGCTGGCATAGCTGAGAGAGGCTTTGCTGTGAAACACAGACCCATGTTTCATATGTATTTGGTGTAGGCATTACTTGCCTCTATTATGAAAACATTTTCTGGCAGGATTTGTCTGTGTTTGATTTCTTTAAATCATTGTTTGAGAAAAAAAAAACCCAAACAAATCAAAACCAAGACAAATCGAAGTAGCTGGAACAAGGTGCTGTTTTAGAGATTGTATCATTATTTGTAGCACAGGGACCTGGCATGTATTTGTGTGAAAATTGTTAAAATGTTTAAAATAAGAAGAAAATAGCAATATATCTTGAAGTTAAAACCTCTTCCATGCATGCGGTTTACATTGAATATGTTAATGTGCTATGCATTCATTAATTTAATACAGAAACACCATCTGTAAAACAAAGATCAAAATAACTTCTGTATTTTCTTCATGTTGAACCAAGTAGTTTCCAGATACCACACAGCAGGAAGAGCCAACACCTTACAACACTTTCCCCCACCTCTGAGGTACCATTTTCTGTTGTATTCTCTCCTTACTGGTGTCTTCCTGGGCAGGGTGACTTTTCACTAAGGGGCAGCTGACTGTGTCTTTTTGAGGTGTGCTTAAGTCCCTGATTGCATTTTGTTCCCTGTGTTATCCATTCTTACCAGTGTGGAGGAATAACCACACAAGAGGTGCAGCCCGGCATACGTCATGCTGGAAGCTCACTTGAAATGGCCTCATGGCAGGGTGCTTTTTTCCACATATTTTGTTCTGAAATCTTCCTAATTTTTCTGTTACTTCTTGTTCATATCTGCTCTGATTTGTTAATTCCTTTTTTTTCCCCATAGACTTTTTTGGTTGGTTGGTGAGTTGTGTTTTTTCGTTCCTCACTGCAGATTCGGGCTCCTTTTTGGTGCTTCTTTACCATTTCATTGGAGCCAGCAGTGCTTTTGGCTTTGGCTCATCTGTGACTGCACTGAACCACTTAGTTCTGGTTTGGACTAGAAATATACACTAAAAAAAAAAATCTAGAAATGTATTTTTGAACTAGACATATTTTTGAAACAATCTATGCTGGTTTAAAGGGAGAAAGATGTGGGGCACCTTGAGTTTTAGTGAGATGTGAGCAGCAATGTCGCCTCTCCTCTAGCCTGCCTCTTCATTTCTTTCTTTCTTAGCTGATAATCACTTTTTTGTTAATTTGGTTGAATCTTAGTGAAAACTTGAGGGACAGGCTCAATTCATTTTCAGAAAACCCCCTCAAACTGCGTTTCAGTTCAATGCCCTGCTAGAAAACAGACTGATTTATGGTACTGCAGAACACTGTGTCGACCCTGGCCTGGGTGCACTTCATGTCAGCAGACAGAGAGAAAAAGCCACATTTAGGCTGTCATGCAAGAGTTCTACATACTGGCTTCAGCAAGAGCAGGACTGGTTCCGGATTAACTTTAAAGAAGTTTCTCACTACTTAATCCACAGTAGCTGCTGATGGGATGCTTGGTGCATCTCCTTTTGCCATTACTGCTCTTCTGCTCAGACCTGGCATTTCCTAATCCAGAGTCTGTATTGGTGTGGACAACAAGGCTGGAAAACACAGATTTAGGAAATGAAAGCTTACTTGCTATCTTGAGGAACCAGGACTTTGGCACTTTGCACTGGAACTTACATATTTATTCTTTGCACTTTCAAGTTGATGTGAAAGGAAGGATCAAATCCTTTTCAAATTTCAGATAATTACTAAGTAACTTATTCTGAGATTAAATTTGCATTCTTACAGGAAAGCTATGAACCTTGCAATATTTCAATTAGTAATACTTTTTGACTTCAAAATGCTTTCCTATTGCCTGTGACCACATCTAAAGAGATACTGTGGACGTTGTGACAAATTATGAGAACTGCATGTTAGGATTGTAACCAGCTAGCTTTGCCTTCCTTAAACAAAAGAAAGGATTTCTTGCAGAAAGTCTGTATCTGTGAAGAGCAATAATCATAAATGATTGGCATATATCTGAGCAGTTACAATTTTGGTATCTCAATTCTAGAACTACTCTTGTTATTGCTTCCTTTTTTGCTTCAAAACCTGACTTAGAGCATAGACTGACTGGCATAAGATAAAATAATGGGGCTTGTTTCCAAATGAAGGGGGGTGATGTGCTATAACATGAAGATAACCAACTGAATTTTGCTTGCTCCCCAAATAACTGCAGTGCTGCATAGATCTGAACGAAAACCTCATACTTCAAGTATCTTTGAGGATATTTTATTAAGGCAGCTTTCTTTTAGTTTCTAGATTGCTATTGACTTGTTTGTTACTGCTTTTCTAGCTTGTTATCCTCTGCTTCTAGCTGCTGTGCAGACATGGAGGCTACCCAAGGCTTTACACTTCCAGGCACTGCCCTGTTACTCTGTCCTGCTAGCTGATAACATTAGGTAGGAATTAAGGTTCCTGCTTATATCAAATTTTAGTAAAGACCCCTCTTACACTGGCAGTGTAAGAAAAGCAAACCATAGGGTGGGGTGCTAGAACAGGCAAGTTCATCACTAATCCAAATTTGCAGGGGCACAATTTTTGCAAGTGGAACAAGATTTTGTCATGGATTCAAATCCTTTCCATTACACAGAAGTTCCCAATATGAGTGTAATAGACAGGATTTTCAATGATTGTACTCAAGGACAGGGGAGGATAAAAAAGGAAAGTTGTTCCTGCCACTGCAACCCTAAATCTTGGGGTAGAGTCATTCTCTAAGACTGTAGCCAATCTTGAGCCAACAGTTCACTGCTGCAAAAAGACATGATACAGAAGCGGGGCAGAGAGGGGGTGGTGGTGGGGAAAGGGTGTAGTTTTCTGTTGGGTTAGCAAGTCAAATCAGTTCCCCATGCAGATAGATGGGTACTAAAGGGCAGAGGAGGGGGAGGTAGGAGTGGCTTGCTAGAGCAGGTGGAAGGTAGGGTGGGGTGACCACTTTTTGTTGGCAGGCAATGAGAATAGCTCAGCCTTAAATTGTAACTTCAGCCTTTGTGGCACCGATGTTGAATACCTGTGATATTTTAAAAACCTGCATCCTGTTTTGCATCTTTTTTAGCATTCAGCTGAAGGCATTGGTGGTGGCAGACTGGCTTGAGTTTCTGCAGAGGGGTATCTGATTCTGTGCTCCACCTAAGTTCTTTAAGGTGTTTTCCTTGCTCTTGGGATGTATGTAGGGCACAGATGTATTAGTTAAACATGTTCATTGGTGATTGCAGTATCAGTGAAAGTGAAGGTTTCAGTGCTGACTTGCGGTGTATTTGCCATTTATTTACTTTTTAGGATACCCAGTGGGATATGAGAGTGAACTTGTCCTGCTCTTATTTGAGCCTCAGTATGCTTACTGTGCACATTTGTGCAGTTGCTGTGAAGAAAAAATCACTACAATAGTCTGTAAACCTGAGCAGCTGTAGTGGCTTTCTCCACAGAAAAATGAAAGGATTCTATCCCAGACACCCTGTGAGCTTGCTCTGTGTCTTGCTGCAACTGTGCCCTGGCAGCACAGGAGCTGCCTGCCTGAAAAACATGCTGCAGTACAGTCTGGGCTGCAGTTGGTCCTCTCCCCAAAGCCCTGCTGCTCAATCTCATTGCCCTCTTGCTCTCAGAGACTATTTATTCTTTAAAAACACCTCTCAAACCGCTGCACAAGGTGCATGCAGACAAGCACTTTTAAATAATACAGCTCCTTTAATAGCTAGTCTTTAGAGCAGAGTGAGATGAGCTGAGCTCTTTGATTTTCACAGGGCTGAATGTTTGCTCAGTTCTCTGTAGCATACACCCCTAAGGAAAATGACAGTCTGCAATCACTTTGGCAGAGCTAGATGCCATGTGGGTGTCATACAGTATCCACTGTTGGTTACTCACAAGTTAGAGATGATGAGGAAGTATTTTAAAAGAACAAGAATTTAAAGGCCTGAACTTCATTCTGGAAAAAAAACAACAACAAACCAAACACAAAATGCTTTGCTCTCAATATATGAGTCTCTTTGCTGTTGGGCTCTCAACTTAAGTGCTATGGTGATTTTATAATCTCTTGAACAAAACTGGAGAATGATGGGCAAAACTGGACAGTGAAGCAACAAAGAATTCATTGCTCAATTTTTAAAAGAAATTTTTTTAACAAGCAAAAATGTTCATGTTGAGTCATCCCAGCTCTCTCCTAGTGCTTCATTTTGTGTGAGTTTGCAAAGAAGATGGAGAGATGCCAAAATTCAGGGAGGAGATCCCATGTAATCCTGTAGTGTGCCAGAGAGGAAAGGCTGGGCAGAAGGATTACATGTGCTCCTGATGTGTTCATTTATGGTAATGCAGCTTTGCTATTTGCCAACCAAATGGATACTTAAAAGAGGAGATTAACAGTGGAGAACATCAGCTCAAACCTGCCATGGCTGTTTGAAATAAGGTTTATCTGATAAACAGTATTTCTGTAAGGTCATTCTGCATTTTAGTTGTTTTACTGCAGGCTCTTGCTAACTGATTGGAAACTTATCTTGAGAGGTCAGGTTTGTTCTGTGGTTTTGTTAAGAGTGAGAGCTGTTAGATGTGGCGTGAGGCTGTACAGTCTTTTTGGGCAGCAAATCCCTGCAAAAAGGCCTCATGTTATCAGTGTCACAGGGATATGCTTTTGATGTGTGCACCTGTAGCCCTGGGGCTAGGGACAGCACATGGCCTGTGGGCACCGAGCCTGTGCTGGTGCTGGGTCTGCAACTTGCTTGAGTTTTGAATGAGTTGCATGAATGTCCTCATCTTCAAGTCCAGTCTGTTTCGAAACAGACAATGCCCAAAGAAGCAAATTTCTACAGGTATCATTTAGCTTCAACTATTTAATTAGTTTTACTGACAATAAAGGAGAAGTGAGTGTGATATGTCCCCAAACATATTAATAATATTAAGGCATTGAAATACCTGATGTGGATCCCTCTTCTGCAAACAGAAAGAGTATCTTTGGTGCAATATTTGCATTTCATAAGCTTTGCTGAGATTCATATCAAGTGTACAGAAGACGATAAACTGTTTTGCAGAATTTAATAGGAGATAAACACCAATTTTAGTGCATGGAGAGGTGCCTGTTTAGTGATAAAGCTAAGATTATTATCAGCAGATAAAATTTTCCACAATACTCTTTGTTTCCCAGTTTTAATATAAAGTGCTGTCAGAAAATGAATTTAAAATGTAACTTGATTCAATTGGGGTGGTGAAATTAAGAAACAAGAAAAAAAGTGTATTTTTTTAGCATTTTATTTTTTGTTTGACTTGTTTGTACTTGACTATTGGTTTGTAGTGAATCATCCACTCTGTTTCTCAGTAGAACAATGCAACTTCATGCGTAAAAGTTAATTCTTAGTAAAACAGGAGATATTTGTAGAGAGAGTAGATAATCCAGATAAACTGCAGGTTCACGGTAGCCGGCCTTTTACTTAGTATTTGCTTAGAGTAGCTTAGGAAACCAGGTTAAATCAAACAAGCCTGCCTTTATTTCTGAGGCTTCATTCCAGGCTAACACCAAGCATGAAAAATGCTGGTTGCCATTTCATGGGGTGAAGGTTGCCAGATCCACCAACTCTTCTCAGACCCTTTTGCTGGCGTACGGGGAGATTTTGGCAAGACAGTATTTCAGAAATGCTCCCACATCCACTACACGAAGTATTTAGAAAGTGCCAATGCCCCTTTAAATTTCTACGTGATAATTTTCTGGTGCCTTTTTTGTTGTAACCAAACTGAACGTTATCTGAGGAAGAATCTCACAAATTCCCTGTCGTAATATTTTAACTGTACTGTAGGTGGTTTCACTGCCGGTTCTTAGCAGCTTTGCAGAAGCAGAGACTGCCCTCCATTTTGAGAGGAATGCACCACCTCCTTGAAATGGCAGCTCTGGGATGGATCACTGGGTGTGTTGTCAAGGCACATTTAAAAGAAAAAAAAAAGGAGGGGAGGTCAGAAGCTTTCATAGGCTCAGAGTGGCAGAGACCATATTGTACAGAAGGTGGAAGACCTCACCAGACAAACATTTCTTTAGGGCCTTTCCCTATCAGAAAAATCTTAAATTTTCTTGCCAGCACATGGGATCGCCCAGGCAGTTTCCATAACCACCTCAAGTCTGAGTGTCCTCAAAAGGCTTTGACTATATCCTGTTTCAGTAAGGAATGTCTGTGTACAGTGCTATTGCCTCCATGGGCCTTGTTTTTGTTGTATGCCGAGTGCTGCTGCTGCAGCCCCAAATGGTGGTGAAGAGCGTGAATCTCGGGCCCCACAGGTGCTCAGCAGTGCAGGCTTTTGAGTTTCGTTTTGACGCATAACCTTCATTATTTCACATATTCTGAAATTATTTTATGTTTTAATCATGTTAAATGTTCATCTTCTTGAATTCAGCACTTTATGAAGTTAAATCTCTTAAAGCGCTCTGTCGTGACATAAATCCATGGAGGGAAAATGCGCGTCAGCAGGTGTCATCCTGTGTTTGGTGACGGCCTTTTTGCACCACTAAAGTGTTTAGTAACCAGGTAAAGGAAACAGAGTAATATGGGGAACTCTAGTCTTTTTGCTATTAAGTGCCCTAGTTGTAACATGTTTAACAGTCAAAAAATTAAGTACTCCTTTATGAAGGGCTTGTAGGTGCAGTGGCAGAAGGGTATGACTGAAAGATGGACTTATTCTGGGAAACCTAATTATAACTGCATCATTTTACTTTTCCGTTATTGTTGCCCAATTTTGTCGTGCTGCTAGTGTTGCTATTAATGTCTTCTCAAATGTCACATTCAGACTGCTGATGGTGATCATCTCATGTCATATTGCTAAATATAAACACGCTGTTGAGAATGTCTGATGTAAATGTTATGCCAGACCTTCTACATATGCATATTAGAAAACTTCTTATGCTAAATACCTGCTATCAAATACATACTTAACTATTTTCCTAAGTGGTATACAAAACAAATTGAGACCTTTTTTTAGGAGTCATCATGCTATTGTATTATTTTAAACGATCTGTCATAGGAAAGATCTCACTTCTGAATGATTGTGACACTAAATGATGCTAAGTAAGAAATTCCAGATATATCTTCACTTTGAACTGAAAGCTAATGTCATTTCCTTATAAATGTTTCTCTGAGAGATCTGGGTGCATGTGACTAACACCTAGCAGTCAAATGAAGAAAACCAAAAAATGCCTCAGGGACATTCTTAGTGAAACTTTCTAATATATTTAAAAAAAAAAAGTTGTTCCTTCTAGTCTGGCAAATTCAATACAGCTTCAATTATTAATGTTAAATAACTCTTTATTTCTTTTTTATGAGTCATTTTCGAAATGAAAAGTCACATTAGTTGGCTGTATGTGAATGAACGCTTACTGTGTGCAGTGTAAGTTGTGTTTTTCAGTTTACTATTTCTTGGAAGCTCCTTGTGCAGTTTTCTTCTGATATATATTGAACTTCATGTGTTCAAGCTATTTGAAGTGTACAGTATTTGTAATTTGGATTGAAACATCAATTACATGCTGTTGGAGCTGCTCTTCAAATGCTTTTCTTTGTAACACAGAAATCACCTGTAGCTTCACTTGTAAATAAGATTTCAAACATAACTGAAAAAAGAGTTAGTATCTTGTTGCTACTGAAAGTGGTTGCAAATGACTGTGGAGATTATGTACCAAGGGAATAAGATTTCACCTTTGTGATGGTTTTGTGATGTTTCCAGTGGCCTTTAGTATCTGCCATTATTCTATTTTCATGGTTCAAAAGCAAGGTCTTGAAATTTTAGAATTATAAATGTATTTATTATATTCCCCACAACTGCAGAAAAAAAAAAAGATGTCTGAATTCTAGCACATGAATACATAATTGTGGGATTGCAAAGTGCCTGTATCCTGTTAGAACAGCAAACCTTTGCGTATCAATTTTGAAGAAAGGAGGGATGCCATTTGTTTTTATTAAGCTGGGATTTGAATGTTTGGAGAAAGCATTGGGGGAGGCATTTCTTGTGGAAATGGAAGTAATATTCCTCATTTGTGGTGTTAAAAATGTTATTTTTGCCATAGTTACATTCTTTATAAATAAACCTAGGAATATATGCCTAAAACAAATATGCTTATTTTCCATTTCTACTTATAAGTTTGGCTTTTTATTATTATTTTAATTTTCAGAGTGTTTTCTGTGTGAGACCAAAACCAGAATTGAATATACTGCTCTCTAAATGTGACATTGTTTCTTTGTGATGGAAAGGGCAGTGTATTGATTACAGAATACTGAGGCACCGGAAACTCTTCGTTCTATTATCAAATCATAAGGGAAATTAGTGAGTGATGTTTTTCAGTGAAGGAACTTGGGAATAAAGTTAAAATTAACTATTTCATCTGACCACAAATAAATAAAAAGACAAGAATAAAAGAACAAGCTTGTAATTCAGCCACTTCCTCCCTTTTTCTTAATTCAATTAACATCTTTCCATCTTTTGTGCAGCTTTCCACTCGTCTGTTTGGTTAGTCACATACTCCACATACCAAATCTTGTATAAGTGTGGTAGAAAAAGCTTGCAATTTCTATGAAAGATTAAGGTTTTAGTTGGTCGATCTAAATTTGCCAGTGTACTTACATTATTTTAGATGTAATGTACAATAAGTGAGATGATGAAACAGAAGTTTCTTGGTTTAGACATGTGTTATATCCTGGCCAATGCTCTTCACCACAGGAAATTTTAGTTATTTCTGTATTTTTCAGCATCCAACCTTGAGGCATTTTTTACTATCTATCTAATTATGCTTGTGAAGTGACATTTGGGGAACCCTTAGGGACTATTGGGAAATCATTTTTGTAAAGGTTGCTGTTCAGCATAGGATGTGGGAATAATTTTATGGTAGATTGTGTTTGTTTCCAAGGAAGTTGTGTCCTACATTTAGTAAGGTAAAGCCAGTGCACTCTTCTTCCTGCAGTAATTGTTGTCTTCTGCTATTAAATTAATTCAAGAATTCAGCACAATCTATTTTAACTCAGGCTCATAATTTTAGTGCATTTTGTGTTCATCGTGAACATGATTATTCTTAAGCGTGTTTGAGATTAAGGACGGCTTTATGAACTCAGCATTGTAAATGTTGATCCTCATTTCAATGTCTTGTGTTTCAGCATAAGCATGAGGATGTTTTTGTTACGAGGAATTCTTGCAAGAAGTCCATGTGCTGAAGAAGGACAAGCTAGCATGGAGAAACTAGCAAATACAGAGAGATACAATTAGCAGAAAAGGAAAGAAAATTTTCTGAAGTGATATATACCCAGTAATAATAGAAATAAGGGAGGAAATTACAGTATATATTGGAAAAATGTGTAGATTGGAGAACAAAGTAAGCATTGCATTTCTCTGGAGAAAGTTGTCTTAAGTCCTAAATTTTTTTAATAGTAGACTGCACACAGCACTGAGAAATAACATGTATAAAACCAAGGAGAGGAAGGGGGTAATTTAGTGTCTTTCTACCTCTAACTTAGAGCCATAGCCTCTATATGAGATTCAGTTGAACATGGAAGCTGTGCCATAGATTTAAGTGCAGTATGCGCTTCACCATGTCCTGAACTGTGAATCAGGAGCAGCTGAGCACATGATGACTCTCTCTTGCTTTGGGTAGATCAAATTAGGACATTCAATAACTTCCTGACAGTAATTCAATATAAAAACTTTAGTTACAAGTGGGGAGGATTGAACCTAATGGTAAGAAAGACAGTGCTTGCATGAAACTTATGGGAACCCTTTCACTGGAGCACATGATGCAGTTGAGTATAGGCATTATTTTCCTTTTCAATTTTTTTCAGTTGTCTAGTGCCAATGCAGACCTTGTCAAGCCTGCATTTTGTAGTGTGAAATATAGTCAGTGGCAGCTGCCACATGCAACAGGTAGGGTGCCAAGAAGCCCCTCTCCATGCAGGTTGGGGGGATCTACAGGCATGAGTGTCTGAAAATCCAGTCTTTCATCTTTCTGAGCATTCCCTCCCTTGCCAAGATTACACCTATGACAGCCCCACAGAGATATTTGTTGCTGCTCTTGATATTGTTAATATTAAATATTAAAATTAAGTATAAAATATTAATATTTTAGTAGTCACACAAGTCTCCACACATCTTTAGAGCATCTTTGTACTAAGCACTTTTCAACCATGTAGAGGCACAGCCCTGTCCTGAAGAGCTTGTAATATAAAACAAAGGATATATGAGAAACGGAGAAGGGTGAATCAATCACATACCTCTATAACATATTTTGATTTTACTTTATGAGTAAAACACGGAATGTTCCTATTTTCTCTTCAGCCAAGCTGTTGGTTGGCTGATTTGGAAAGAGAAATTAAAGTAGGTATGGATTTGGGTTGATTGCCCTTCCCATATACTTAAGCATATTTCTGTAATTTATAAAAGCTTGTCGTTTCTCTTCTGAATTTAAAAAAGTAATAATTTCAGATGCAATATATAAAAATATTAAAGAGAATGAAATTTATGGGTCATGTTCCTGGCTGCCCCTCTCCTGTATTTTACCATCTAAAGAATATCCCAGTGCTAAAAATACGCCTTTTGTAGCTAAAGTTTACTGACTTTAATCAAATTGGCGACAGTACAAATTGATTCCAGATCAAGGATCCAAATTTGTTATAATTGTTTGAAAACAGATACTGATTCAAATTACTGCATTTAACAGCTAGAATTAAAATGCCACTGTCTGGTGGTAAAGCGTTGATTTGGGTGACTTGGGGTGTGGAGTAAACTGCTCCAAGGGGAGCCTCTGCTGTGCCATTTGTGGTTGTGCTGCACAGGAGAGGCAGTGGGGCAAAGGCACGAGGAGGAGGCCATTGCGACAGGATGGCCCTGCAGCCTGGCTTCTTTTGATCAGTGGGGCCTTGAGGAGCCCCATCCAGGAGCAGGCTCTGTCTGTCAGGGTAGACAGACAGAAGTTGGGCTGTGTTTGCTTGCAGTTGCACTGATCAGGAATAAAATTTGTTTAGATAAGATAATCTGAGGCTAGCCAGTTTTTTATAGTATTGTCTGAGCAGAAGCAGTTCTGGGAAGAGAAATTATTTATTTGTAATGACTTGTGAAGATTATTATGGTCCCTAATACATAAATCCTCACAATGCACTCCGATGATCAAGGATTTCTGTCATGCAAGAACTTCTGAATTCTCTCATACAAATTATACACCAAGTAGAAATACACACCAACACCAGTAAGTATCATAGACTGGTGGGACATGGGCCTTGGAAGGAAAGCAGAGACTGGCTTTCATTAGGATTTCTCCTACTTCTGAAGGAGTACCTCGATGTACAAAGATGGGGAGAACTTCCTGCGTGAGCATCTGGCAAAGCTGCTGCATAGAAGTGGGTAAATGATTCACTCCTGCGTTTTAGCTCTAGTTGACTTTGTTATCTAGCCCACATACTCCAGTGTCTGCTTGTGTGTGTGGGGCTTTGAAAGTTTTGTGTTTCTGTGTCTTCTTGCCTGGGATTCTCTAAAGAACTTCCCCCACTCCATTAGAAAGTGAATCATTCTGCTCCATAAAAATGAAGAAGAATACAGCTTGTTTCCTTTTGAGTTTTTATGACGGTATCTAAAGTTCCTGACCACTTTCCCTGGCTTGCTGGCAGGTGTGTCTGGTTTGTTTTGAGCTTCAGCTTCTGCTCTTGGTCAGAAAGGGACCCAGTCCATCCATGCTTCTGGCTTTTCTATGTGCTCCATTTAGAGTCATGTTCATTTTCTCCCACTAACCTTAACCTCTCATATCAGTGCTGTAAAAATTGATAAGTTCTTGAAGTGTTTCTGCTTTCTGGGAAACCTAAGTATGCAAAAGTGGTATTTTAAATACTGTGTCTTATTCTAGCTACTATGTACTTTCCACATATTAGTATTTCAGAGGTTGTCTGGTTTTGAGTGGTTTCAGGTTTTTCTAATGGCTTTTTTTTTTTACTTAAAACAGACATCTCCTCCTAAATATAGCAACTGCATAGTGACATCATATTTTCATGAAAATATGTCAACATTTTGTATTCTGTGCTCAAGGATAGTCTCTTACTTAATGAAAACATTGTTTAATGTTTACGTGCTTTGTTTATTTGGGGCTTCTAAGCATTACATGTTTCATAATCTAGTTGTTTATGATAACATGAGACTGTGGCATTTTTTTTATGTTTTACATCGACTTACATACATACCTTATTGCAAAACTTACAGTTTTGTGGTCCCAGTTTTTACTGCCCTAGTCCTTCAAATAAATCACTAAGGAAACAAGACTTAAATAGGACTGCCATGTTTTCAAATTGATGTCTTCTCAAAGCAAAAGAGGGTCATGGCCACTCTGTCCAGCGAAGCAGTGTGCTTAGCCACACTAGCTCATCATGGTGTCATTCTTCTTCCATGCTTCTTTGTTTTAGTTTCCATGACTGGTCGTCACCATTTTATTCATTCTTAAGAATGTGCGTGGTCCAACCTCTCTGTCTCCTTTCATTACTCCTGTTACTATAGTGTTACACAATTCTTTGGTGTCCTTCACGTTTCCGTGTATTCTTCTCATCTCCGAATCAGCTGGTGTTACTGAATTCTGTAGAGTATAGCAGAGCTCACTGGAAACCCATCACACCGTTGTAGCTGTTGAGACACAATGTGTTGATTCGCCCCAAAATTATTTGCATCTCTTGTTGCTGCCCCTTTCATTTTCTCCATGGTGGAGTCTTCCTCCAGCCCTTTCCACACTCCTGTCAGTAGGTGAACTTAGTGTTTGTGTATTTGTTATTAGCTTCAATGGGAAGCTATAAAACAATTCAAGAGAACTTTTTGCTCTTGACAGTCGCTCAGTCACTAGCGCCCTAAGGGTTATCTTCCTGGAGCTTTTGTTTCCCTTTTTCAGAGTTAATCAGAGACATAAAGGCTATTTTGTCTTGAGACCTACAACCACTGAAAAGCAACAAAGGATCAGCACAAATCACTAAACTTCTTATGGCATACAAGACTTGGTCATCTCATTAAGTATTTATCTATGGTCTCTTTTTTTCTGCACCTTTCATGTTTCGCAGAAGGGACAAGGTACCTTATCTCCACATCCGCTTGTCCTTATGCCTCTTTGTGAGGTACCAATGGGAAGCTCAATCTTTTTTTAGTGAGCCAGACATAGAAAAATTCCTTTTAGTTTAAACATTTTTCAGTTTTGCAGGAAAATCTTATGGCTGTAATTCTTTTAAATTCTGTTTGCCTAAGTGTGGCAAACCTTTGTGGGACCTGAGTCCTGTGAGTTTTGTTTCTGGTGTTTCGGTTTGGTTTTTTTTTGTTTAACTCTTTGGTTTGATTTAGGGGGTTTGTTGCGGGTTTTTTTGTTGTTAACCTTCTAGTTTGCATCATTAATATGGTTTAAACATGTACATAATGAGATAATTCCCTTTTGCAGTCGTATTTCTTTTCTGAATAAAGGATTTCAATCTTGAAAATTTTTTACCTGGTTTTGTATTAGTCTATGCATCTACTGCATGCAGGTTCCTGTACTCTTCACATTTTGTTCTTGGTGTTCAGCACCGTGGCAGCCTTGACTGTTGGCAGTGAGTGCATTGCTCTTCTGCCATCTGGGTCACTGTGTGTTTTAAAGGTACTAAACTTCAGTATATCCCAAAGAATACTTTCTGACCCGAATGGAGAAATGAAAGTACAGGTCTTGGAACTTGCCTGCAAAAAGGAGCTAAATTTGTCTACCAGTAAGATCTATATGTACTGAAGATTTTTTTTAACTTGTCCCCATAGGGTGAAATATTCAGATTATGTTTTCTGTATTATTTAGCTTTTGAGGGTCAGTGTAAAGCTCTGCTCTGTTTTTCTGTGTTACTGTGCATTGGAACTTCTGGCTTTTCATAAACTATTCTCATATGTATTTGTGGACTTTTCTAGTTTTGTTTTAGAAAGCTTATAAAACATTTTAAAGGACATGTATGCAGAGCTCAGTATACAACCACAGCATCTTATGATGCAGACTCCAAAATAATGAAGCTTTCTCATGCTTCTGTTTCTTTGATTTTTGTCAAGAGGATTGCTGGCTGCTCACTTTTGTATGTTGATGTGAACATTTGTATTCCGATGATATTCTGTCCCAGGTCTGGTATTCATTCCCTGCTACAAGTCTTGCCTAGTGCTCCTTTTATCCTGTACAGTAGAAATAGTGTATTTCACTTTGTGGTGTTTTACTCAATATGGCTATTGAACCTCTCTGCTAGAACAAAATTTTGATCATATTTTTATCTAACTTCTCTGTGTTTCAAACTACTATTTTGATGCATAGCAACTATTAAGTAATTTGCTGCACTTAAAATCTCTGTAACATTGCTACTAACATTAACTTTTCATTCTGTTTTCTCAAGTTTGGCCAAAATTTGACTATTTCTGTACTCAAAAGAAGACATTTTCTTGTGTATGACTGATCATTTGACCTCTTTTTTTAAAAAATATATTTTCTATTTGAATTACTTTAATTTATTCTGATGACTGATACTCTGCTTTGTGTAAATTCAGTGAGTAGCTTATCTCAGAAATTCACAGTAAAATGCAAGTAGATGAGATGATTTCTCTGAGTAAGCTAAAATAAGTTGAATAGAGGAAAATCTTTGTCAAAGAAACCTGAGAGAAAATTTTATATCTGAAATTGTGAAAGACAGTTTCAGATGTCAGCTATTTTGAAGAAAATAAAAAGTCAAGGCCAGAAAATAAAGGAAACAAGCATCACCAGCTGTTATCATAAAACCTTGTATGTGGTTCTGCTTTTTTTCCTTCCCTCTCATGTGCTGTGAATGTTGACACTGGACATAATATAAAAGTTTTACAAGGGTCTTACCAGAACCTTTACCAATGCTGAAAATTTATTTCCAGAGTTGTTGTCTAGATCTGCCGTAGTGCTCGAGTCATTAAATTCCCTAATCTGGTGGCAGGTGGGTGAAATTAAATTAGCAGGACTTCAAAATATGCTTAAACTTAAGGCTAGGAGTGAATTAGGTCCTGTGTTCTGGGCACAGCAGACTTGAATGGCTCCTTTGAAGGAATCCTACCCTAGAGGGCTCAGCAACTTCATGCTCATTAAAAGTAAGAATCATAACTTGACCTTTGGCAATAGATTCTGTAAGTGTTTGACTGTGTTTAGATGAGGCAAATAAATGCAGTGCTTTAGATGCTGGTGCAATTCATATGGAGTAATGAAAGAAAAACTTGTTTCCTTCTACGTAAAGACATTTTCCCTCCCACTGTTGCTACTACACATTCAAGGGCACTGACGTAGGAAAGAGTGGCATTACCAGAGTCAGCAAGACCTTAGGGGCCATTGTTATTTCAACCAGTGCGACAGAAACATGCTCTGAACAAGGTAAGAGGGCAGCAGTCTGGAAACTTCTCGTAGCTGCCCCTTTCTCAGCCGCACAGTCACTAGTGGCAAGTGTCACCGACACGACTTGGTGGCAGCCTTTACAGTGCTGGATGGCTGCAGGCAGCTCTAATTATTTGTTAAAGTCTGCTGATAGCACAGCAGGTACTGTCCCATAACAGTGCTGCTCAACTTCACAATTTGCTTCCTGCTCAGAGGTGAGAAGGGCTATTGAACAAGAGCTGTAGGGTTATTGGAGGTGTTGAGAGGAGCTGCTGCCTAGAGGGATGACTGTTTTGTAAAGGTGTTTTCTTTTGGAAGCGCATTTTAGCAACCATTTTCGTATTAGCTTCACAAAATATTTGAAGCTGTATCTGTTTTTCAGGTAGAAAATGTCTATAAAGTAATTCCAAGATATTTACCAAACCTTTGTGGGTTTTCCCTATTCTTTCTTTGTCCTCTTTTCATCTTCCAAATTTCATTGTCTGGGAATTAAATAATAATGGGCCTGTTGTGTCAAAACTCCTTAGCCACTGCAGTATTACAGCCCAAAGAGAGTGTGGGAGTCCTCTAGCAGTACATTGAATTTCTGGTCTGATAATTCTCAGGAACAAAAGTATGATTTCAGTTGCTAAAATCCCGGCTGCCATATTTTCAGGTAATTACTGAGAAAAAATTATCTTACTGTATAGCAAATGGTGACTGAATGTACCCTAATTTTCAAGTACAAGTAAATTTAGAGAATGCCTCATATAATATGGATATCTGCTCCTCTTATATAATCCTTAGGTTTATATAACAGTCTTTGTGATGTTATTTCATCTCCCTCGTCAATTTGTGAGAAAATTTGGGAGTTTTTCTTCTGTTGGAATGTATCATTGAGTTTTCACAGCTGTATCTTAATTTTATTTTCTTCCCCTTTTTTTCTGCCTTTTTCTCACTTTTCTGTTCTGTTGTATGTATATAGTCATTACAGAATCAGAATTTATGGTATTTTGTAGTGTTTCTACACCATGTTGTGCATAATACCATGAACAAAGTAACGAAAAATCAGATGGTGTTTTTAGGAAAGTGTCACACTAAAAATTACTGCAGACATTAAATAGTAACTCTGTTATGTGCCTCTGATCTTGACAGATACTTGGTCATAATTGTAGCCTGTCTGCAAAGACTTTGTATCTCATATTTAAGAAATAAAGCATGGAATAATAGTCAGTGCATGTGAAATTCTTTTGTTTGTTTTAACACTGGTAATACTTGTTAACATAAACTTTGGTGCTTACCAGTTTCTAATTATTTTTTAATTCTGATTAAGATTACCCATATAATAATTTTTATATTAATAATATGTATATTAATTTTTCTTGCAAAAATGAAAACATAAATATATTAGTTCTGGCATGGGGCAGTATTCAGATCTAGGTTATTTTGCTGACTCGTTTGCAGGCGACTTCTGACTTTAGGTGTCCTGTTTGGTTTTCCATCCTCCCAAAGGCTTAGGCAAGCAGCCCCAACCCTCAGTTTCTCTCCTGTTACTGACAGTGCTCTCCGTAGCACAGCAGGGACATTCTCTGTCTTACTGTCATTTTAAGATCCTACAGATTTTGCATTTAGCACTGTCTTAAGTGTCACAGCTTTTATTAGGAGGAAAAGGATTTCATTTAATAATTAAAAAGGGTCGTGTTTCGTCTCCTGGTGCTGATTTGAATGAACAGGGAATTGTGCTGAACTGTGTCATTGGCAGTGAAGGCTGCAGTCAGACAAGCCCTGCTGGCAGCAGCAGAGCCACGTAAGAGGTTTCTGCTGCCAGCTGCTTGTCCAAGGCTTCCTCTGTGCGTGCCAGCTGAGTGCCCAGGTAGCTGCTCCCTAACCTGGACTGTCCAAACAGCCTCTCATGCATTTCCGATAACAAAGCCTTTTTAGCCTGTGATTTTGGCATTGGGGGTTGGGAAACGGTGTGTTGTTGTGATGTTTAGGGGTGTTGTCCCCCCCCTCCACCAACTCCCTGGGTATTGAGCAGCTGGAAGCAATAACCTCTTCACCCCACTCAGATGCGTCCAGGGCAATGCATCTGCTGATGGCCTTGGGCAGTCGGAGCTTTCTTACAGCTTGAGAGCCTCAAGGGATTTCGGTCAGTCTCATTTGTGGATAGCAAATGGCCTGGAGATGCAATATATTCAGCAAGAGAAAGATAATGCTAAGATATTCAGTAGCAGAACTCAGGAAGCTCTTGCAGTTTTGCTGGTGAAAACTTGGACGTCTGTGAGTTCTCATGCACGTAAGGTAGGGGTTTTTTGCACTGAGGTGCAGAAATTCCCATTGTAAGCATATGCAAGTTTTTATAGCTCTCACCTGAGTCGCAGTCCTACCAGATGTATAAGCAGGTGATTTAACTGTGATGTAAGTGGGTGCCTGAGGTATATTCTTCTAAGCAGACTATGCTACCGCTCATTTTTCCCTTCTTCATTACAATTTGAAGTGTGTGACATGCTTATCAGGCGACAGAAATAATCTGCATAACTATTCTGAATAGCACTAAAGAAAAAACAGATATAATGTTTCAGGAGGAATACTTCCATTCCAGATCAGGACAAAATAGAAATCCTCAAAATTTTCATGATTGGCAATACGAAAAAAACCCCAAAAACCAATTTCGCTGTAGTTCCTTAGAAACATTTCCCAAAGATAATTTTCAAATTCTTCATTTAAACTGTATAAAATAACTTCTAATGCTGATTAGATTACATTTGGAATCAATATATTTTAAACAAGCAAATGGGAGCATTTCTGAGATATTTCAAACTGACGACAGAGGAATGCTTTGGCGTGCACAGCTTTGTAGCACATCCAGAAACCTTTATAAGTGAAGTGACTCCTCCAAAGATAAGGAGCTCTTGAGCATAGCAATCAGGACTTTTAAATCCCTTCTGGAAAGAGGGTTTTGATGCACAACCCAAGACAGGAGTTTTGCAATGCCATTCTTTTAGTATAGGGGCATTTCAAAATACACACTGTCTAAAGCTGCAGATTTACAAAATACTGATTCAGAATATGTGATGTTGAGTTGATTGGCACAGAAATGGATCCATACTCAAAAAAAAAAAAAAAGGCATATTTACTGTTGTTGTGTTACTGAAACTTGATAATTGAGTTCCCTTCACTTTGCTCCCCCATTTTTTTTTACTCTGATTTATAAGTGCTCTAAGTACAGTAATATAAAATTATAGTAAATGCAACTAAAGTAAAATGTGTGTTCTTAAAGCAGGCAACATAGTTTTAATATCACTTCTCTCATCTTTGTTTTGGACTGTAACAAAGCAAAAAGAAGTCCCTTCTTACCTGGCTGTTGCAGATTAACAAGGTGATTTTACGTGAGAGGTGCACACTTGCTTGTTACCTTCAGAAACCATGACTGAATGCTGAGGTGAAAAGGATTCTTATCCATTCATTTCATATATTTGTCAGTGTCTCCCTTAGTAATAAGTTAGATGAGTGCTTAGAGAGGTCACACTACACTGAGTTTCAAAGGTTGAAACAAAATTTATGTCAGTGTGTGTTTGCATCCATGTAGGGAATCATTTTGATGCTTTGGGGGAGAATTGCAAGTAGAATAACACTGTAAGATTTCTTTTTGTGTACCAGAATGCACATGTTTAAAAAAAAAAAACTTTTTCCGTACATTTCGATATGACACATCAGAATATTTATCTGAATTCTGTTTTACTGAAAGAAGAGGAAAAGGGAAAAGAGGAAAAAGCATTTCTGCTAAAGCTGCTCTCTGAAAGGACGGTGTTGCTGCAATTTCATATTCAAGCTTTTAGCAGTGCCCATCAGCATTTGTTTAGTTCTACTGAGCCTACAGTAACAGTCACCTTATTTTATCCAGTATTGGCATTGTCTGACAGGCTTATGGTAGGGCAGCAGGCCACTGGCTTCTTGTGGCTTCAGGGACCAGTCTTAGTGTAGCAGCATCGACCAGGGTTGCCGTGTACCTGAGCTGCAGGAGCCAGTGTCAGACTGAGTCGTGGCTGAAACTTTTTCCCCCCACTTGCAGAATATTGGTCAATACTAAAAATAATGATTTACAGGTAAGGAAATGTAAAGTATGTTATTTTTTTCTAAAATTATAGGTTTCATGCTTTGTTTTAATACCCAGCTTTTTTGTTGACCATGTAGAAGAGGAATTTGTTCTTCAGTTTAACAAGACACATCAGTGTCATTTCCATTTAAGGCTGTAGGCAGAGCTGATCAAGCTAATTTGAACTTTTGTTTTCAGTTTTAACAACTTGGCCACACACATCTTCACATTTGTGTTGGTAGGAGTTGGTGTGGTGACTACATGGCATTAAAAAGGCGAAAAGGAAGCAGGTCTATCTAGACCTGTGTCTCTGCTTTTCTAATTGAACAGAGCTCCTGTCTATATGCCTTATTGCTTCTGGGATTTTAATAACAATGAAATAGTTCTGTTTAACAGCATTTTTCTCATGCATACAATTTCTGTGAATTAAAATTACTCTTTGGTCTTTAGGCTGTACTTATTCACCAGAGAAAGTAAAGCAAGCAGTGAACTTCACAGCAAAGCCGATCCTGTCACAATGAAGGGTTACAGACCAAGGAAACAGATTTAAATCCTGAATAATTACCACTGCTTTCAAAATAAAAAATCCTTAACATTCACTATACCTAGTGCTCACGAGAGCAGTGTTTAGGGATTTTCCCTAGTGCTGCAAATGGTTTGCTAGTCCTTGCAAATCCAGATCTTCAGCAAATGGCTTGAGGAAGTAAGCGGAGAATTCATAGTGCCGAGCTTTAAAACAGGCTGGGGTGGTGGGTTTGGGGAAGGGAGGGACAGGAGGATTTTTCTTTTGTGTTGAAATTTTCATTTTATTTTATTTTTTCAAAATGCACTGACAAAGAGAAAGAAAATAAATGCAGACAGTACGTCTGCAAATGGCTACAGCCTTGTGTAAACCTCTGAATTAAATGGAGTTCCCTACAGGCACAGAGATCTGGCCACATGGAAGAAGATGTGGGACTGACTCATAGTTAAAAGATTTAGAATAATAATTTTTTTTTCCTTTTACATCTTTGTTCATTGTATTTTTTTCATCTTTGTGCTCACACCCACATCTCCCAGGATTCCTTTTTCCTCTTTCTAAGGTAGCATGCACTGTTACCCAGTCTTGTGAACAAAGCTACAATTACCTTGTTAGAAGGAGATAATCTGTGTGAGCACAAACCAGATCTTTGAGCATGTAAGCAAAGGTGAAGCAGGTAGGCTCACATATGAAAACAGAAATTATACTAATGATTTCTGAGAGCAATATAGTTTTCCTCTGATTATACAGTATTTTTTATTCTGATTGTTGTGTTAAGAAATTTTATTAGAAGTTGAAAAGCTGACTGGAATATGGGATGTGTTTATATATAAAACAGGATCTCAGATCTGTCTGCAGAACAGAGGAAGAATTGTTCTGCTTATGATTGAGGCAGTGCTGCTTTTGAGGTTCTTTATTTCCATTCTTTTTCCTAGATTTATGCCTGACTTTTATAGTTTGGAAAGCTATTTTTTCTTTTCAGCTGCACTTTTTTAAAGAATAATTTGTTAAAGCCTTGAAGAACTTGTGTTTTAGACATTTACAGTCCATTCAACAGAAACCAACATAAAGTATTTTCTGACTATACTCTACCTAAGATGGTAAATCCAAACTAATGAGACCTTGAAAGTAAACTGCTCTGTTCTGGCTTGCTGGACTAAAGGAGACGAATGAGCAGAACCAGGCAGGCTTTGCAGCCTGCTGAAAATAAAGAAAGTAATCCATTTTTTTCAAGCTTTATCGTCTCATCTGGTCTAATGGTAAACCAGACTTGCTGAAAGGCTCGTGCTTCCTTTGCTTTATCAAGGATAGATATCTGGCAAATAAATGTGTGGCTTAAAAAAACTAATGCTCCATTGATGATATTAATGAAGCCAAAAAAAATTGATAGCTAATCTTATCAAATACACCAACTTCCGGAAGCATAATTAAAATTTAGAAATTAGCAACAAGCATAGTGCTTCAGTACTATACTGTTTCAGTTTGGTTTCTTTTGGTATTTTAATGGATTTCTGTTTCTCCTTCAACATTTTGCCAATTTGACAGTATGATCAAGTAGTGTAGGAACGAGCAGGGCCAGACTCAGATCTTTTTCTGAGCGCAGTCCCAATGTAATAGTTTGTAAATGTCTTTTCTTCCCAGCACATCACAGATGTGTTTTTTCAAACAAGAGGTTTGTGTTTCAAATTTGTATTTTAATTTAAATGCAGCAAGATGGAATGTCTTGGAGAGAGCAGAAACATTTTATCCTTCTCTGATTGTGAAGGGGAAAAAGGAAAGCTTATTGTTTAATCAGACGTATTTTTAGCAGGCTTCCATAATTGGCATGAGACCCTCAATCTAAGTACTTGTTTTATAATGGGGATGAGCTGATCCTTTCATGTTCACTGGTTAGCTGGAACACAATTTCAGTTCACACAAAGCTTTGATACCCTCTCCTTTAGGGGCTAGTGCCTAAACAAGGTCCAAGTCTCTAATATTATCAATTCTTTTAAGAAATTACATGCTTATTTATTGTAATAATTGCAGTACACTACATAATTCCACTATTCTGATTTGAATTTTTAAATTAATCTTATTTCTCTGTTTTAATGTAGAATCATTAATTCAGCTAGTTTAATTTATAAATCTTGAGACGTCTACCTTGGTGCTGTTTTCTCCACACATTGCTACTCTGAGTAGATCCAATTAGTCCACTAAGAATTTGGTGTAGAGGTACCCAAGCTACTGCCCAAATCCAAAGTACTGCATCCATATGAGCTCACTCCAGAGCCTTACAGCCTGTGCTCAGTGCTGCAGTGAGGTAGTTGAACTGATCCCAAGATGCAAAGCACTGCTTGCACATTTGGCATTGTGACGAATTGTAGAAATACACTGGCTCCCTCAAACAGCTTTTTCTTTTTAACTGTTTGTGCCACAGCCCTGTGTAATGTGGAAATGATAAAAGAGAGTTCAGACAATTGTTGCCTATTGAGAACATTCACCTCCATTTTAATATTTAATTCAAGAGCATGTAAATATGAAAAGCTTCACAGTTGTGGTCCAAAATAACTAGGTTTTATTGAGAATCTGATCTGTACTCTGCCAAAATAAACTTAATGTGTATTTATATTCTAAAAGAACAATCTTGTAAACCAGAAGTTGTACAGGAAAATGTCATTTTTTTGATGCCTGTGTGAAATAAGTGAAGCCCATGGCTGTGTATTCATTGTGCATTCCTTGTAAGAAGCACCATATTCACTGACTTAATTAACATGGTTTGAGAAGTGTCTTACGGGTTAGTTTTGAATCAGTGTTCATCTGTCAGCTACTACAGTTGTCTCCCGCTTGCTTTTCAACCTTTTAATCAAAACCAGCTCAGGCAGAGTAATCAGATACTATTATGGGCAGTAGTGACTCAGGAAACCCTCACAAACTTTAACCTTCTCAGCTGCTTCAGCAAAGAGAAAGTGAAACATCTGCACCTCCCTTGTGTCTCTGGTACTTTGGAGAAAGAGGCTATTGGCCTTCAATACAGCAGTGAATAAAACATAACATGGGAGTTACTAGTGCATACGGCTTTCTGGTTTTGTGGGGGCTTTTTGCTTGTTTGGGGTGGGGTTTTTTGGAATAAAATGACACCAGATTCACTGCAGTTCTCTGTGTGGAGTGGCACCTTGTTTCTCGCTGAGCTGCCCCTTTTACTTTGAGCCACTGCTTCTACCTAGATCTGTGGTTGGTAACTGGACAGTTGTGTCCAGCTTTAGAAAATATTGTCAGTCGCATTTTTCCAGGCTTAATGTTTCTTAATGTCCTCCACAAGGCTTTTTGTCTCAGCTTCTCTGCCCAGTGGGAGACTGACCAAAGTAACTATTCTGAACTAGATGATGTTTGCTGCCTTTTCTGATACCTAACAATTCTTAAGTGGCAAATCACTCTCTTTGCTTTGAGATTTGATATGTAGTCATCTCATTTTGGGGGTTTCGGTTTTCAATTAAGGGGAAAAAAGTTATAGTACAGATCATAGGGCAAAAATACTTTCAGCCAGATCTGTGTGCTTTAATCTAAAGTAATGCACCAGAAGTAATAAAAGATTAAATGGGTGTAAACTTTAATGTCAGATTTAGTAGTCATTAAGATCTTCAGGTATTCTGTAATCATTAATTCAGTTCTTGGTTCATTAAAAAAATGTAGTTGTTTAATTTGCAATTGCAATGGAACTTAAGAATTATTTTGTTAGTTGCAAAACTTATATGTCCTGTGTGTCAGAGGTGCCATTAAGCATTTTCAAATACAACCTTTTCTTACAAAGCACAGTCATTCTTCTATTTACAATTCCTTTTTCACAAATAAAAAGTGCCACTAAAACACCTGCATCAAAAGCACAATACAAGCTATGGATTTCTGTCTGCCTGAGCAGACTCCCACTTTCCCTCACTCCCACAAACCCTGGCATGACACAGTGATATGTCAATTACAGGTTTTTTTTCTGAAGATTTTGCAAATGACCTTTTTGTGAAAATATCAAGGTGAACTTACTGAGGAGTGACGTAACTGTTCATATTACTCTAGTTTTGATTAATGTCTTGACAAAACATCTTTACCAGGAGTTCCTCTGGGTTTCTCTTGTGTTGTATTCTCTAGCTGTTGAAGGGTAAATAAGTTAACTGAATATTCAATGTAATCAGCTGGGTGTTCTATTCAGATAATCGTTCGATCAGTACAGTCATATGGGTATTTTGGAAGATGTTGTGTTTGCTCTAAGAGAATGTACAGTAAAGAAACGATCATACAGTATTTTTTTGAGCTGATGCACTAAAGGAGTTTTTATCAGGTACAGACATCTCCTAGTACATCATTGTTTAGAAATCCAGAGTACCTCTTGAGTGCTCTGAGCTGAAATATGAGACCTGAATTCAGAGCTAAAAGACCTGGGCTTTCAAGGCTTAAATAACTAATTCAGTTTTAGTGCCGTGATTTAATAGATTTTTATAATGTATTGATCTGAACATTAAGTTGTACCCACACACACACACGCAAATCCCTTTCTTCCATGTTTAAAGTAAATTTTAATGAGGAAGAGCTTGTGAAGGTACAGCAGAATTGCACAGATTCTAACACTTTGCGTTTAAAAGCAATTTCTCAGACAGGTAATCCGCAGTAGGTAGAACATGCCCATGCATTTGGTATTTAAAAAACTCAGTGTGTTTTCATGGTATGATGCAGCCAGTGTCTTGGAGATCGAAATAGTCACACAACTGCCAAAAACCCCCAGCTTTGAGTGAAACGTTTGTGTTTGATTTCAGTATGTTTCTTGGAGTTTCTGTAAACTTCAGGAATCTTATTTTTTGAATGCCATTGTTTCAAATTTCTGTATGGTTTTTGGTTTGTTCTTCAAAGAAACATATACATGGTATGATCTGTGTATATACATATATGAGTATTCTTATTGATTTATGTGGTTGCAAATATAAAATATTCATACCTTAATAGAAACTAAAAACAGTCTTTATTGAGTTAAGTTGTGAATGTGGACACCAGCCTGCAGAAATGATTGATGATTTTCTTACCCCATGTAATAGCCTAACAGGATTTCACAAAACCTTTGTTCACACACTTAAAAATTACCAGAGCATTTCCTTAAGGTAAAGACCAGATAGTATAATCTTAAACTGCCGCTTCAGAGACATTGTCCTAAATGTTGCTTCAAAAAATAGGTATGAGATTTAAGGACTTTTTAAAAAATTTATTTTTATAAATAAGCTCTATAGATTACAGTTGTATATAGACTGATGCATGTTGTTGTGTTCATTTCTGTTGGGGCTTTTTTAACAAACTTTCCAACACAGACGTTGGAAGTAAGGCTAATTATAAAATACGATTCTTTATTTTTTTTTGTTCCTATCTGGAGATTACCTACAAGTATATTGAGAAGCAGTCACAGTCAGATTTCACCATTTATTTTATAACCTCCTAAGCCTGCACCGCTGCCTTTTCAAGTTAGGGTCCCTGCCAATTGCCACTATTGCTTCCTTGCCCTCTAGTTTACTGGAGTGAACTCTGCACCTCAGCCATGATGTTGTGCATCCCCTCTGATGTGCCTACTTTAGCTGTGTTGTAGTGCTGCTCAGGAGTGAAACCCTTAAAACACAAATCCTATGGCCACTGGGTTCTTGGCAGCTGCTGCTCCGCCCAGCAGATCTGCTCCTTTCAGTGAGTTTTGCTTTACAGTGTGTCATGTAGCCATGGCCTCTGAGCCCTGTGTTCCTGGTGAGGGACGTGCTTTCCTATTACACCACAGGGCTTCTCTGCTCCTCCACACAATTGTGATCCTGGGAAGAAGAGTTTGAGAGGGGACAGTTTAAACTGGGTACCAGTAATTCATGTCCTTTGTTGGAGAGGTGTATTCATGTTGTATGCTGTGATCACTGTAATTGAAGCATATACTACTATTTTGTTGTGGATAGCCCCCTCCTGGTATTTCTTCCCTACCCCTCCTTTTTCTCAGGCTTGCTTATCCTCAGGAGTGGAATTATTCATGGTCAATGTACTTACTGCTGTATCACCCCAGTAATTTACTACAACTTCTCTGTTCCTTGTTCCCCTTTGATTGGCCTCTCCATGTAGTCATATAGCACATAACACAAAGATGAATTGTATGGCATTCTCTGCTGGGGAAAATCAACACATAGAGCAGGCTCACTGCCAAGATGCTCATAATTAAACTGTTGCTATGGACAGGATTACATCAATGTTTCTATCAATCATTTGCTGCAGTTTTGTGGTTATTTCTGCTTGGATTTTTTTTTCTTAGGTTTTAGTTTTTATCATCCTTTTACTTAGTTTTCAGTTGGAAGTGTTGCAGCACATAAAGGAAGATATAAATAAACATAATTATTGGAAGACATAGGGGGGAAAAAAAAAGCCAGTTCTATCATTCAGAGTGTGTTTGAAGCCAATATCTTTGTGAGGTGTTTGCAGTATTTCAGCTATTAGAAATGGCCAGATGCAGTCATTTCCATTCAGTGGTCATCATACTGTTGTGACCTAAAAGTCTGATGCAAAACTGCCATGATGTCACAACAGTCTGTATGGCCAGAATGTTACAAGTTTACCTTAAAATGTTGCAAATTCAGTAAAGCAGCAGGTGTAATAGAAAAACAGCAGCAAAGCAATTAAACCTCACATTTTTCTTCTGTCACCCATCCCTTCTGATTCATGTGCAGTAAGTTGTGAGATGGACTGATGACAGAATAGCATGAAGTACACTGATGGATTGGAACAGAGCTTGCTTGCTTGTGCTTCACCTGCTACTGTATCATTGCTGCTGTTATCCCCTATGACAATGATCTTCAGCAATTAATTCCTTCTGGTAGCACTCAAAGTGTTTAGTGTCAGAGCTAACTAGTGTGCAGTGCATTATATGTAGAGAGGTGCAGGATTACAGCCAAAATAAGGTAGTCTGAGTGGTAACAAATGATATCGAGTGCAGCTGAGATCACTGTAACGAGATAAACAGTGTGGTGTGACAAAATTGTCTCCCAGTTGACAGAATGATCCATATTTTATAGATTGCCTTAAAAATTGAAGGATGGAGTCAATTATAGCCAATTATGATGCTACATTTACTGGAGTAGTTTTTATATCCTTTGGGGAGAAATAAGGAAACGTTCAAGTCAGTCAGAAAAAGCTTTTGCATTTGCTTCCCTGTTTTATCTGAACAGTTTTTCCCATTTCTTCAGGTGAAAACTGTGTATGAAAGCTGGGACTAAATTATCTTTAGGAAAAATATTTCTTTTTTTTTTTTTTTTTTTTAGTTATTTTCATTTCTTCATGTTCCACAGAAAATTATGATAGATAATATGGCAAATAGAACAAGAAAATCAAACATCAGCTCCCCCCAGTTACTGTTTGGGTTTACTCTGAAAGAATTGTAAAGGCAGCCTGGTCATGGCAAAGCCTGCTTAGTGCACGGTGACACGTTGAATTTGACTTGTTTCTTTCCCAAAAAGGAGCTTTAATGTCATTGAAGAGATACCAAGTAAATACTGCATATTTTCGTCTTCAGTCTGTTAAAGTGAAAATAAAGGAGTGAGACCGTGAAATGGTTTGCTGTGACCCACAGTTACTTTGTAGTGAATAGATGTAAAATGGGATACAAAAGCAGAGTATTGAAGATGGACAGACAGACATGCATGTTTTTAAGAGATCTGAGAGATCGCCTGAGTGGCTGAGAGGCAAGCATTTATTTAATGGCATTTATTCTGTCATTTAGATTATCTCCCACCTCTGTTTGGATTCCCAAGAAGCGTATCGGGGAGCTGTGCAACCCATCTATCTCGTGCTGTAGTACTGACCGTGAGGAGTAGTTTCCCTTCCCTAGTAAAGCATGCTCGTGGTAATTAGTGGAAGATTCAAGTATATAGGTAAAGGTATACTGAGAGATGAAAGCCAACGATAAACCAGTTGTTTGAGTAATGTTTCAAAGTGTTACCCTTGTCCTGTGTTGAGGATTTCATTCACCCGCTAACTTCACAGGGTGACCTAGTACGTGTGCCAATGACAAAAGCTACTTGTAACAATTCAGATCATGCTTTCTGCTTTATGAAATGGGATTGTAAAAATCCTCTCAAAAATGACATCTGAAATAGCATTAAAACACAATTTCCCTTTGATAAGGTTTTAAGGCACTCATATGAAAAGTGACAGTGCTTTGAGTAGCTCTATGTCAGCATTATGCAATGTTTTGCAAATAAGTGATATTAATCCATTAAAGGTGTGAGGGTCACTTATATTTCTCATGAAATCATTAAATACCTTTATTGATTTCTGTTCAATCAGTTGCATTCTGCTTGAATACAATGATCTCTAGACATGCTAATAGAGCTGTTTCTAATAATGTTTATATGCCATAGTTTTAACAACAAATATTGCACTCAAATTATCATGCCAAAGTAAAATACAAAGGAGCTTAGGGAAGCAATAATATTGTGCTGTTTTCAAATTACCTGAGCCTACTTTATTGCAAAAAAGGTGATTTTTTGACACAGATATCCTAAAATCACTAGTTAACCATTGTCAGTACATTCTTTGCTTTTTCTAATTGTACAAAATTAAGTTATATATGTTTGGACTGCTTCTGTTGCATGATGATAAAGCATCTTTTAAAAATCAAACACAAACCTGGAAAGCTGTCATAGTAAATATAAAATTTGTAGCACTAGTTTTTGTGCTGAAGGCTGTTTAAAACTTGGATCATAACAAATGCTGTATGCTGGGATGGCATGTACTTACTGTATTACTAGATTATTTTGTCATGTGAAGCAATGTGACTGTATGAAAAGCTAGTAGATCAAATACAAGTAAGAGTACCTTTCTTCATTTTTTTCATGATGGAACCGATCTCTGAGAGAGGAAGTACATAAGATTCAATTAAATATTACAAGTGCATTTTAGTGCTATATGAATGGATGCGTACTAGACAAAGGAAAAAAAAGAAAAAAGAATGTAATTTTCTGTCCTCTCTACTTGGATGCCATCCTAATGACTTTATCTTGACAGCCTGAGCTTGTTTCCTTTCCTTACAGATAACTTCAGGTGTATTCTCTATATGATGAAAGACTTGTGATAGTCCTGTTAATTTTTGCAGTTATCTGATATTGTAGTCGTTGCTTTTTACCACGCCTCTTCTACCTTTTTTTCCTTTGGGTGCAAACGGTTCCTCAGAGTAAATTGCCAGCTTTACCCTGAGCATAGCAAAAGCAGACTGGTACATTTATCTCCGCAGCCTAAAACGTGAAGTTTTTGCTTCCAAACAGTGAATCACATCCTGCTGAGGAATTACTGTTTGGGTTTTTGAGTTTATTCACTAGGAGCTTTAAGGGACTCTGGCAGGTCTTGTCGAATAGCGTTGGTCATCCTTGTCTCAGGCACCAAATGGTGCCAAGTACTGGCAAGTTTATTGCATTGTGTCTGGAGAAGCTGTTGTTCACTCAGCATTTTCTTCATAGGATGCCTGCCTGATTTCATTGAAGGAAACCTGAGCAAGGCTGTGTTATTAATGAATTATGACAAGCCTTTTGCCTGTCAGGCAGAGAGGTTCCTGCTATCTCCTTTTAAGACAAAAACATAATGGAAGATGCTCAGCTGGGCAAGCTCTCTGATGATACTCCTTAAGTGCTCATCCCAGGCTGATGCGAATACGCAGAGAGCCGTGAAGCTGCAAGTGGCAGCGTTTAATACCATCTCTCTCCTAATGCCTGAATAATTTTCCGGAGAGCGATCGCCGCAGCTGCTGTGAACGTGGTTATTTGTTTATTTTTCACCTTGTCCTGGCGGATTGCTGACCGAGCTGATCTGCCGCACGCGCGGGGCTGGCGGCGGGGGGGACGCGGCGGCGTTTCCTTGCTCACAGCGCCAGCGCTCCCCAGAGCGTGGCAGGATCGGCAGCCGGAGCCCGAGACAGGCTCCCGGAGCCCAGCACAGGTCCATGGGCTGGCTCCCGAGGCCACTCTGCGAGGGGAGCTGAGCAATGCTGGCGAAGGATGGGAAGGAGGCAATGAGGGAGCCGGCTGATGTTTTTCTTAATGGATGTTTGTGAGCAGGAAGGAGATGGCGTGGGCTGTCGGGGTGAGTTATGGAGCGCGTTCTGCGATCTCCCTCCGGTCGGGCGGCTCATTATGTTAAACAGTGCAGCTTTTAGAGCGCCGTAGCTCTCCTTTATGTGCCTTGGCCTTCATTTGCTGAAATGCTTCAAGTTCACAGTGCTCAAGTAATTTTGGAAACGGGATGTAATTACAAAGGTTTCTTATGCTTACCAACAGCTTTTTTGAACCAGTGTAATTATCATTACTTGTGGATACTGTAAATTGAATATCCCCTCCCTAATTACATTAAACTCAAGGGTAGGCTGCTTAAGCAGCCAAATAAGAAAAGTTCACCCGTTACTATAAATAGCAAAATTGTTCTTTTAGTTCTGCTGACCTTTAAAGCAAAGCGCTTTTCACGATGTTGTCAGGTGTACATTATAAAGATAGCTTGTAATTAGACCTGTAATGAGGAAATCTGTTAGAATGGCTTTCTGAAAACTTCATTTATTCAGTGTTTTCTAACTGCATGACAGAATTAAAGTTTCGGGGTGCTTTAGGACTTTTAAAGGGCTGGCTGCTGTTGCAGCTCACCTGTTCTGGCAGTGATTTGTAGCTGCCCAGTGCTACTGCCACTGCTCAAAGGCAGCAGCTGTAGCTGCAGCAACTTAGCCTTGCCCTTTGAAAACAACATGGGGTCAACAGAATGATTTATCTAGTGATCCAAGGGTTTCTGTGATTAATTAATGTTTCTTCTCTCACTTCAGGAGACAGATAATGACTTAATTTGTAGTGGGCAGCAGAACAGAGAGAGAGAGACGTGCTGGTTGCCTGATTATGGTTTTCTTCGGTTAACAAAAGTAGCTGTAGTCTTGCTGAAATGTTGTCTCATCTGATAGATAGACACAGAGCTTGAGTTAGTGAGTTGGTGTGCCTGCCTTGGGTTCAGTCTGCATCCTGTCACAGCTTCACCAATTATATGTCTTATCTTAAGAATACTGAAGGCATTTTTGTGAGAAGTTTGATTGACTCTCATTTACTTGTGGTGACTGAAATTTTTAGTGCATTGCTACCAGCTAGTATTTACTTTGCTTTCTTCATTCTACTTTGTTTAAAATCTTACTGTTTATTCCTGTAGAAGCTTTTTTGTTAGTTGAGGTAACTTATATTTGCAGAGCGCATCCTGCTGAGTGTCCTTCATGACATGTCTTTAAAACATGCTTGGACAGCACAAATTGAAAAGTGTCTTCGAAAAAGAAAGCAACTTCGATTGCTTCAATGGTAGAAAATTACAGCTGTCGGAAAAGAATAATAAAAAAAAATTTATTTCATAGTGTAACACTATAACATTTGAATGGAAATAATTACTAAGAGATTTTTAATGAAATGTAGGGCTAAAACAAAGGCAAAAAATAATTTGCAGCTTGGTCTGTTTTAAATGTGTTATTAGTCCATCTGCAGCAACTCTTAGCTAACAGCTTAAACTAATTAAATACCCTGCATAGTTTTATTTCTTGTTGAAAAATACTCATGTTCATATTTGATACATTTATGAGTTTAAAATTAAGGAAAAACTAACTATCACAATTCTGGTTTTTCTTCCAATGTATTTTCTCTCTTTCTGTATTTATTCTATTACATGATAGGCAAAACTACTGTAAAGGTTGCTTAAAGATTGTGGCGATAGTATGTTTCTCTTATACGCAAGAGTGGGAATATGTGAAGTAAATAGACAGTATTTTATGCAAGTAAGTAGGGGGTACACTATAGGTAGCCACTACCGATAGAGAGAATTCGTGTCTGATGTGTAACAATCCAAATGAAAACCAGAACGTTCTCATCACTCATGAAATTAGAAAAAGATACATGTAGTATCAGTCTGTTAGCACACAAACAAACCCTTTCTCATAAAAGCAAGAAGTAGATGTTGTAGTAGAGATGTGTAAAGATGAGCTAGAAATCTGAAGGCCTAGACTTATTTTGGTTGTTCCCTGTTACAGAACCTCAGTAGGTAAAAGTGTTTTTCTGTTGTGAAGCACCAAAGACTGGTTCCAGCAGCATCTTGAGGCTATCTGATAGGGTAGAAAATGAGGAAAAGAGAGCAGGAAGCAACACAAGACTTTGAAGATTTTTACTTCAAATTGGTTTTACTTACCCTTTTGTGGGTGCTTGTACTTACCCTTAAGGCTTAAAACCTTGTTGCTTCAAGATGGCACGGCAAAATGATTTTAAGATGACTATATACTGCTGGATTGAAGGCAAATCTTCAAACTTGTCCTTTCCCAGGGATTTCAAGTACTGGGTAAAGCTTGTGCACTTAGCAGTAGCTGAGCTTTTGATGTATAGTAATGCCATATAATAGAGCTCATTGGTTGTATGTGTGTAATTCATCAACCTCTTTTTTTGAATGGTTTATCAGCAAGTACGTAGAAGACACTCCCTCCTTGAATTTAGGATACAGTCTCAGAGAACTCTTGTGGAACTGAGATGCAGACAGTGTTAAAACTGCTGCTTTGTCCCCCTAATTAGAGGTCACTCTTCTGTTTTAAGCTGCTTTCTGTTTTGCTCCAATCTTTGTAAAAGTAAACACAAAATACTCACTGATGAAGCATGTCCCCGGAACATATCACTGGAAGAAGAGACAGTGTATGAACTGAGTGACATTACAAAGTGGCATAATTGTGTTCTCTGCTTTGCTTCCTGTTCAGCTCCTAACAATACCTAATATTTGGGCTGCTTTCTTTTGGCAGCTGAGCACTGAGCTGACATTTTGATGGCACTATTTATTGTAACCTCAAGGTCTCACTCCTGAGTGATAATGTTCAGCTCAGAGCCCATCACTGTACATGTGAAGTTAAGGTTATATTTTCCCATGTGCATCACTCTACACTTATCCACACTGAATTTAATTTACCATTCCATTGTCTAGTCACTCAATTTCATAAGGTCCTGTGATTCTTCACCACTTGCCCTCATCCTTACTGCCATGAATAAATTGGTATCATCTGCAAACTTGGTTGCTTCAGTGCTCAGCTACCTTTCCAGGTCAATTACAGATACGGGAAGAGGAGCAGATCCCAGTGCAGATCCCTGTGGTATTCCACTGGTAGGCTTCCTCCACTATGCAGGTTTGACCTTTTACCCCTAATTTCTGGTTATGTCTCTTAACCGGTGATGTTGCTGTGCAGAGGCTTCTGTTTTGCCATGGGTGCTTAGTTTCTTTAAAAGCCTTTGGTGAAGTACTTGTTAAAAGCTTTTTTGAAATTGATTGACTGGATCACTGGTTTCATATGTTTGTTTGAGCTATTCAAAGAATTGGGTTAATTTTGTAAGACTTCACTTAATGAAAACTGAAATTTGATTCTTCTTAGACCCCACTTAGGGCCCACCTAGTCTTTTTACTATTATAGTTTCCATTAACTTCACAAGCACATAGATGTCAGGTTTGCAGGTTGCCATTCCCCTGGAGCTTCTCTGGAGCCTGTATTAGAATTTGGCAGCACATTAGCAACACTGGAGACCTCTAGTAGCAAGGCACTGTGGAGAGGGATGATCATTAGTAATTCAGCTATTTTCCCTTTTCAGTTTGCATTCTCAGGTGAATGCTGTCTAGTGTCAGCCATTTGTTACTTCATTCACAGAAAAATTTGGGGAGTTTTTTTTCCCATACTTCTGTAACATCCACCGTAAGAGAGTTCCTTGTTCCTAATAACAAAATAATAATACTTTTAATAATAAATTAAAACCAGATCAGTTGTTAAAATCTGGATTTAAAAAATGCAAGTCTCCTGCTATTATTTGCAAGTAACATGCTATTATGTTCTGCTTTGATTTTGTATATTTTCATTTCCTTACTGGTGTTTGAGAGAATAATGCAAACAGTTGAAGAAAGGGCAAGATTTCATTTACAGAGAATAAAATTTTTAAAATCCTGAAAATTTCTAGAGTTGGTTTTTCGGTTCTATAAATCTGAGATGTTATTTGAAACCATGGTCCTCTAGAAAGTAAGCAGTATTTTTAATTTGGCAATTTCTTTTTATTAAAAACACATATGGCTTCTATCAGTAATTATCAATCTTAAATTACATTAAGACAAATTTTAGCTCGTGGATAATAAATGTGTGACAGCACCACGTGTGGTTTCTGAGTAAAGCTTTTGTCATATTTCATTTTGGGGGAATATTCATTTGACATTCCTCATTATACAGCTCCCATTCAAAGCTGAATTTAAAAAAAATTACTGAAGGGTGCTTTTGGGGTCACAATCTACCATTTCTTTGGACAAAGCTGTGTCAGTGTTTGTATTATACATTCAGATTTTAGGGATTTGGAAATGGGTTTCACACTAGGCTTGAATTCCGGATCCATCAAGTTTCTGAGCTCTTTTAACTCCCTGAAGTGGGGTTCTCACTCCGCAAGGCAGAATACTGCAGGTGAAATCCCTGACAGCAGGTCCTTTCGCTTCTTGAAGCAAAGAGCAGTAAAGCTTCTCAGGTATCTATGGAAGCGTAGCCATGATTTTACTGTAAAGTTCTGCTGAGGAAAGCTGCACTCAGTCCGTGGAGGCCGAGCAAGAGATTGTTCTTGTGTTTTTATCTTACGGAAATGGGTTTTGTGGTCCTTTATAGAGTCCCATGTGATGGAAAAACTGGCAGCTGTGATCCTCCAGCTTCATTCTACCCTGTGTTTCACATCCTGTCTGTCCTCAGTGGGAGAAACAACTGATTCCCTTTTTCTTCTGCCATGGGTGTTCAGGGGCACAAGGTCTGATTCATCACAGACACACCACTCAAGCGGATACTCCCATCATGCTCATATTGGAGGAATGAGAAAAGAGTACCATTGTAACTGGGATTACAGCATTTTTCCAGTTATGCTTAAAAGACTTTGACAATTATAGGAAGAAACAGTTTTTGTATTGGCATGTTTTCTGTTTGTCGAGGTGAAAGTAGGTGAGGTGAAGAGAGAAAAAAATGGGACAAAAATCACTAGGTAATGAGATAAAATGAATTACAAATAATACATGGAGCTAACATGGTGGGCATTTAATTTAAACAGTTTGGCAGGCAAAGATCAAATGAAAATTTACCTTAGAACTGAGTACTGTGTATATAGGACTTACACAGAACTGCTTGATAGTGATTTTGTCCTGTTCTTTCACTTTTGTAAATTACTGTGGACAGACCAGAAAACTGAAGTACCGTCATAATTCCTCACTAGCACAAGGAAATACAGTGTAAAAGAATGGCCAAGTTCTATTCCAACCCTACTTTTTTAATGATAAGTACATGCCCTTTGCAAAATTGTGGGCTTCAGAAAGACTTCCCCACATCTCTCCCCACTGTATTCGTAATGTCTAGAGAAATCCTCTGATTTTTGCCTTCTAAAAGATCTCTTTGGCAAAGTATCTTGGGAGTATCAGAAACAGAGCAAGGAACAAATTGGATATCAGCACTCCAGTTTGCTTGGACATTGGCCAGATCCTGCTGTCAGATTTTGTATTGAGGAAAAAAACCCTCACAGGTCTGAATGGCAAAAAACTTTGAGGCCTTTCATCTTAGGTTGGGCTTTCAGGCAGGATCAACTGCCAGGATTATGGAGACATGTTACACCCATGTTAAATCTAGCTCATTACAGGGATCTTGAGCATTGGTCTCCTAAGGACTAACATCTATAAAATAATTTGAAAAAGTGTAGGAGAGAATCTGTTTAACAAGGGGGTTTTTAAAGTTTGCTTCAAACAAAATAGATATGGAAGAAGACAAAAAGTACTTTTTTTAAAAAAACAACAGAAAAGCAGAAGTTTAAGTATGGATGATGAGGCATTATGTAGAAGATGGTCTGGTCTTTGGGAGATTTCTGAGGATGTGCCAGGGACAGGCATGAGCTGTAGATTTGTGCATACCAGCAACTCATGACAGCAGATTTAGGACTAACATTGCCTTCTTTGTACATAGCATGTCCAGCGTAAGACTGTGTATACCTATACATGCTTTTTCACACCTGCATGGAGTTTCTCTAAGACAACAGTGTTGGTCTTCAGATCTGGTATCAGGCTTGATATTTTCTGGCCACAAATTGGCCATTTGTACTTCCTTTCTAAGTATGTAATACCAATGACTGTGGCAATAATAATGAAGCATTGTGGGTGGAAGTGCTGTTGGAGTTTCTGTAGGGAATAAGAGACCTCAAGATAAACAACAAAGCTTGGTCTATTTTCAGACCTCCTATGGAGAGAGCAGCTACAGAATGCACAGATAAACTGGGAGTGACCATAAAATGATTTCAGTAGGTGACTTAAAATCCAGATAATTTATGAAGGAAATTTGTTCTGAGTGTTCTTTCAGGGAGTTTAAGGAGGCACAGCTCATAGCCTATGTGATAGGAAGGTTTGCAGCCCAGTGGTTAATTCAGTCAGTTGTCTGCTGCCCTTCAAGGCCTGGCTGAAGTTTTTTGATGATTGGCCTCCTTTCCTCAAGCTCCCACTTCTTCAGCACACAGCAGCAGGCCAACCTAGCTCACAGCCAGCACGCATTCTGCTCCAGAAAGGCTTTTGGTGAGGAGGGTAACCAAGGCCAAGTTGTGTGAATTATTCTTCAGTCATAGTCTGCTCCCAGCTGTCCTCTTTCCTGGCAGCAAGGGAGCAGGCAGGGACTGTGTTGGGCACAAACCCAGAGGCAATGCAGAACTGTCATTGTGTGTGGGTTTAATATATCCAGCTTTTCTGGATCCACCCTATTTGGCTGGATCTTTACAGCCTGCAGACAGTGCTGCTCCTGCTGTGGTATGGAGCTGAACCCCACTGTGGTAGTTGACATGGCTTGATGGGTTTGTTGCCAAATGTACCATCATTTCACTAGTGACACTGAGAATAATTTCTAAACTTTACTGGCATAGGCACTGTCTCCTTAAAATGTAGACTGGAGGAACAACTAGCAGATTCCTCCTTTTTGCCTGTTTATTTTAGGTCTTAATAGACTTAAGTATTTCAGGACTCTGTAGTAAAATAAATGCCTGAGGGAGTCTGAAATGTTCACACATAACTAGGGCTGGCAGGAGAACAAGAATTCAGTGTCATGAAAAATTTAGCAGGCTTGGCATTCATCTTGATGAGGAACTAAACACAGTTCTTCAGAGTTTTTAATGAAAAAAAAGAGGGAGAACAAGTTGCTCTGCTATTAGCTGCAGGCTCATTAGCTGGGGCACTCACCTGGAAGGTAGGAGACCCAGACGTAATCCTCTGGCCTGAATCAAGCAAAACATTCCAGTGTCTTTTCTCTGGTTAGCTGCTGTCTCTGCCGGTTTGTCTCCCTTACATGGCCCAAAAGTTGGGGATATCATCTGAGATGCCTCTTCAGTAGTAGATGGGGATAAAGGTGGCTCTGGGTGCCTTCTTGTGTTGAAGAGTCTGCAGTTCGTATTGGTGAAAGGTTGTGGGACAGTCCGTGAGAACTGCCCAACTGTCTCTCCTTAGACCGTTGTTTTTTAAACATGTCTTGAGTTTGCTTTCATGAAAAGTAAGCAGTGACATTACCAGTATTACCTGTGTCTTTATGTTGTTCCATGTCCCAAAGTGCTGTAAATAATTTCTAAGTTCATTTTAGTATGCTAGTGGTTTACATTAAATGGCATAATTCATTAACTAGTGCTACAATCAACATACCAATGTGTTCTTGTCTTGGTAATTTTTTAGTGCAATTTTAGTGGACTAAATTAATGAATTTGTAACAGAAAAGGGGTCTGAAACTTTTTAATTGTGATGTGAGGCAAAATAAAAAGAGTGTCCATTAACTAAATAAAAGACTAAGGAATGGTAAGAGGGAAGAAGGTAGAGGCAGAGATTTCCTTGGTTGTAAAAGGGAAGGCCAAGGCATTGGGAAGCCTTGTCTCTAGGAGGTCACAGATGTAGGTGGCACTGCCTTGACTTGGCATTTGTTGTGCAGTTCTCAGAGGTTCGTTGCCTGCCGGCTTCGCAGCATTCAGTTCATAACCTTTGCAGGGGATAGGAGGCATGCAAGATAAAAATACTGTATTTTGCAAAGCAAACAGGAGAGAGAACATGCATTTCTGCCCTCAAACTGGGATCCTGGTAGGAGATGCCTGAAGTAAGAAGATAATTTGGTACACTCTGTCCAGCAACTTTACATTCAACTCACGTGACAGCCCCTCCTTCAAAGGCTGTTTTTTTGTTTTGTTTTTATGGATAACATCAATGAAGACTATTTTGATGTGTGGGTGGGAGGGGAAGAGCTAAATGCATTTTAATCCAATAGATTCCATGAAAAGAGATTGTAACCATAAAAAGGTCAAATAAAGCAGTTGTGTATTACTGTTTATAATGAATTGTTTTCTGCTTTTTCTGCTAATCAGGCATTTTCATAAATGCATTTTCCTTCCAAATGGATATGTTGTTATTCCCATGGAGCAGCTGCAGTAACATATCGTATTGCATGTTAGGATTTTTTCTTTCAAATGGAATGATGTATGAGTCATTTATGCCCAAAACATAGTAAAACTTATTATGCTATCGTTCATACCACATCTTCTGAAATAAATAGATCCAAAAAGACACTTGCAGTGAAAGTTGGATTCCTGAGAGTTTATATAGGCTGATGAATGTTATGGGCTGATGCATCATTTTTTTTTCAGAAGAAATTTATGTAGGGTTCTTAATATCACTGCCTGCTCACCTCAGCACACATAATCTTAACATCAGTGTGGCAGAGGGCTTTGTATTAAACTGCATTGATTAACAGCCTCCTCCAGTCACAGGATCTGACTTAGAAGTATCCTGTGATTCGTTTTCTGCTTGTGCATGTAAAGATTCTGACCAAGAATTGACTTTGCAGGGTGTAACTGCTTCAAAAACATATAATGAATGGTAACTGCGTCAGAAAACATGTAATGAATGAGTATTTGGACCACTACCATATCTCAGAGATAAATAACAAATACAAACAAAACACAAAAAGAGGCATCTCAGGTAACTGAGCAAGAGACCTAAGACTATTCCTTTGTCTTTATCTCTTCATGTAGAAACCATGACATTTCCAGTGTAGGAGGCTAATTTAAGTTGTGTGTAGTAACAGCAACTGCATCAGAAAACTGCATGTGTGATAGGCATTAGGACAAAGTTAATGAAATGTGGGTAAACCTGATTTCAGTTCTGTGCTTCTTTTTCCTCCATCCTTATAAATTGCATTTTATAAGGTCTGATCCTTCCAGAATGAGGATCTTTTAAGTGTTCTTGCATAATCTTTTCCTTACATAGTGCTGCATTTTCAAGCATCGTATAAAATTAGTTATTTCGTGTTGATATGAATGCAGATCAAGTCAAGCCATTAGTTGGCTTTTTCGGGAGCTGCTCTCCTAATTGGTTGCGTTACATCTTTTTATAAAAGAGGCATTGTGTGAATACAAATATGTGTAATCTTGGCCAAGAACCTGTTAAAAAGTGTCTTTTTCAGAGGGGAAAAAAACCTAGAAGATTCAACCTTACTTGAATTTCTTTCAAGTAAGAAATTTGTTCATGTCTTTTCTCATCAGTAAGTACTTTGGTAGATGTTTTGGCAGTAGAGATTCATGAAGGTTGATGGGAGGGAGTGGATAGTCTTGGAAAGCACATGCCATAAAGTATATGGGGAATTTTAGTTCTACAGGACAGGGCTTTCAGACCAATTCCTCTAAATGCTTTCTGTGTAGTAACTGGTTTTTATCTGGCAGCTTTTACTGGTACTGAGGGGGGCATCCTGAAAATAGAGTACTTCAACATTAATAATTTTTCAGGAACTCAGAGACTTGTACAGCTTCTACTGGCAATCTACTGTTTAGCTGACAAGCAGTTGTTTCAGAGTTTGCAAAGCACTCAGACAACAATTTCCTTTCATCCCTTTTCAAAGAGATGGATAACCTCTGCCTGCCGGCAGATATGGATGGCCCAGCTGGTGTGTCCCTTGTCCCTGGACCAAGGCCCAAGGATTCTGGAAGCAGCTTGGTAAAGAGGGTTGTTACCCTTGGCTCCAGTCAGGCGTAAACAAGTATTTTCTCTATTTTGGAATTTTCCTTATATGTATTTTGGCCCAATCTTTTGGGCCTTTTCTATTTTCTTTGAGATAAAACCTCTTCACAGTAACTGGTATGGTTTACTTTACTTCATTTTTTACTATTCTGAAGTGGTCGAGTTGGCAAAGAAATAAAGATTATAGTATTACTGCTGGATTTTATAGCTAATATTTCATGAAACTTTATTAGAACCTCTTTTTGTTCATTAGCTCCTAACTTTATGAAAAGCACTTTTGGACTGAAATTTTCTGTGTTTAGTCTGAGGCCAAAGGTATTTTTTTACCTCCATTCAGCATTTTCTGACCTACCTAAGCTAATGTGAGGGGTTTGTATATTTTTTTAAGGACTGTTAAGTCTGTATTCTTCTGAACTTGAATGGATAACCCTATTTAAAATTTATGGTTTTAAATTGTACTTACTGCTAGAGCACTTATCCAGTTCTGCTAAGTGTAAACACAGATAAAATGATAAAAAATTAAAAGCTATCAAATAAAGGGTTTATATAACTAGTCAAAATATATTCTGTTTTAGATAACAATAATTTCTTACAGTGGAATAGTGACTAAAAATATGCAACTTTGTAGCACTTCACAAAATTTTCTCATCAGCTAATGCATTATTGCTTGTATATTCAGGCAAAAATAAGGGACTTTGTGGGGTTTTTGTTTAATGCTGAATTTCCAGAGACACCTAAATAAAGAGTCCAGCTTTCTCTCAGTTCTCAGTACCCTATAGTTTTTATTGTTCTTGGTTTTCTAAATAATTCCTCAACGAGATTAGGCTTTGTCAAAAATCTGGCCCAAAAATGCCACCTCTGGCCCATTTCAACATTGCTTCCTTAGCAGCTTTGGTAGCGAGCTGACTTCAGTGCTCATGCAGTGGGTTTTCATTTAAGCTTTCCAGCTTCTTGCCTGTGGTGGTCTATTTGTTTCTAAAGTAGAAGCATTTTCTCCACATGGGCAAAACTGATAAGTTCTCTTCCAGCAGAGAAATAAATTACATACTAGATGTAATGAGACATCAATGTCCAGTAAATGTCCCGTTGCTTGTGCGAGTGGTACTGTGTGAGACAACTGTCAATAATTTTCTGGTAATTCTCTAATTCCTCCCCTCCCCAAAATTCCTTTGTTAAGGAGTTATATTTAATGTAGCAGAAAAAAGCCCTAACAAGAATTAAAACTTGAACATGCTGCAGGAAGGGAAAGGCTTTTGCAAATGAAGCAACAAGGAACTAACAAAAATACCTATTTCAGTGGTGTTACCTTCAGGCCCTTCAAGACTTCACCGCTGGTTAGGTAAGTTTGATGTTTCATTGGCAGGACTGCTTTCTCCTTTTCTCATTGCTAAATGGGTGCTTTTGTAGGCATGGCGTGATTTTTTAGTGTTAGGGAAATTTTTTTGCTTTGCCTCAGTTTATTTGGAGAAGGCAGGGAGCAGCAGCATGATGTTTTAGTGCACATGGAAGGCTCTGGCAGTAGTGCTGCTCATTCTGATGGCGGCTCAGCACTGTGCTGGTCTCTGCAGAGCCCTGCTGGGAGGCACACGGAGCTCATGGGGGAGCATGTGCCGGTGTCTGGGGCAGCTTGCAATCAGCAGCTGGTGAAGATGGCAACAGTCATTGTCTCCTTCCTTCTCTTCCTTCTCCTCCTCTTCTTTGGCAATGCTGCAGCCCTAGTCTTTTGAAATAGCAATGATCCAAAAAATGCAGCTCACAGGGATATGTAAATAACCTCACTAATAGAACTAATTGGTTAGAGCATGGTGCTAACAGCGCCGAGGTCACGGGTTTGATCCCCATATGGGCCATTTACTTGAGACAGACTTGGTGATCCTTGTGGGTTCCTTCCAGCTCAGAATATTTTGTGATTCTTGTGAATTATAAGAGATAAGATTTTTTTGTAAGTAAGGTTTATAGAACACTTCTTCAGCAGTTTGTTGCTCTTTGTTCACATCTATCAAAATCTCTTTAAATTGCTATGTTTCCTTCTGAGAAAACAAGTCATATTCTGTGGCCTGCAAGCATAAGCAATTCGATGTCATTAAGAGCTTCTCTGGATGCTTTTTTTCAAAGATGTCGTTCCCTTTATGGCAGACTGCAAGGCAGTGGCCACGCTGGTAGCAAAAGTAGGCAGAAGTGGTATCACCGTCATTGCTTAGACTGCTTTTCTCATATAGGACACAGTAGGATTAAGAAAACCAAATTTAGTTAATTAGTATTTGATTTCATTCCTCTTTAGACTGCTTCTTACAGGGGTGGGAGGAATGAGGGTGGGAAATTACCTGATTCTAAAAACTTAATGATTTGTGAATCATTCTCAGAAGGTTTGTTTCCTCTTCAAGAAGCCTCTTTCCTGCTCCCTTCCAAAAAACCCTTCAAGTTTTCTTGTGCTCTTCAAGATGTATTTCCTGTCCTATTCCAAAAAGACATTTTCTGCCCACCCTAATTTAGCCCAAAGCAACTGTGAAAATACAAAGTGCATCGACTACCACTGAGTCATGTTGGAAGAATGATAAACCAGATGTGACATGGCTCAATCCATTTCACCTCTAATAATAAAAAGTCATGGATAGGAAGAACAAAGAAGCATTTCTTCAAAGGTTACTTTTATAGGTGATTACTCTTTATGAATTGACATCTGAAAGAGTATCAGCATCCAGAAAAATTACAGTCTTTTACAAAGGTCAGGATTGAGAGTGGAATCTTGGTAAACACTTCAGCGTCATTGCTGAGTGGCTATAGGACAGACTGAGAGCGGCTATCCTTCCTACATTGATTATACTATATGCCAGCTGCTCCATTTTTGATGCTTGGTTCCATTTCTGGAAATGTAGAAAAAAAACCCAAAACCTGGTGGGGTTTTTTCCTGGTTTTAGCTTGTGTCTGTGGTGTGTTTATAGTTTGGGTTTTTTGAACATGAAAATCCTGGCAGGTTTTTGAGAAGGGCTGGTTTCTTTCTCACAGCCCTGTGTGATGCTTAGTTTGTTTTGCATGTGAATTGATGAATAGGGAGGAGAGAGAATGACTGGCTGCACATTCCCCCTACCCGAGAGATCTCTCCTGCCCTTTCCCCGCCCCCATGTAGTGGTCAGTCAAGCAGCAGGCCCAGGCAGATGTGCACAGCTATGTAGGGCTCTGACTGAGGCAGAAGTGATTGGCCATGCACGGGTGCCTTTTGCATTGCACGGGCGCACAGCTGTGCCTGTGTGCCTGCATGTAGAGCGACGATGCACCTCTGCAACTTGGCCTTGCTTGAGCAGACACCAACTGCTGGGGTAGGAAAGGGCCAGGTCTGTGGCCAAGTTGCACAGGACCCAGATAGGGACCATTTAGAGCATGTGCTGCGTGCCCTTGGAGACCTTCTGGCTGTGATGCTCAAGCTACTGTGTGCTGGCTGCCAGGGCTTGCAAGTTGGTTGCAAGTGGGACTTGGCTGGGCCAAAACTGTGAGTGTGCGACTTGTACAGCTGGGTCGGTGGTTGAGCTGGTGTCTCCTTGTCCTGGCTGTGCTGTATGAGACTCCCATCACAAGGCAGAGGAGTCTGAATCCCAGCAGATGCTCTAAATGGAGAGGTGACATTTTCATGTGAGAACTTCTATGTCTCAAGTGAAAATAGGAGTTAATCGGAATATTTTGCAATCTGGCGTTGATTTCAGCTTGCTTCTGTCCAAAACTGCGCCCCCACCCCCCCAGAAAAGAGGAATGTTTTTCTAAAAATACAGGGACCTATCACTTAAAATGCTTTTCTGAGGAGAAGAGTGAAGATTTTCAGTCTTCTGGAAATAGCTCTCTGTTCTCTTCCAGTATTTTGCATGCCCACTTTTAATTAATACTGAGGGAAATAAAGTGAAAGATTCAGTTGAGTTGAGCAGAATAGCTCCTAAAAAATAAAACCTGTATGCTAGAGATGCTTAAGGTTTTAGTTCAGCTTAAGGACTTTCTGCCTTGGTGAGTGGACCTTTGCTCTGCACCTGGCTCTGAATTTATAAGGTGATTCCTTTTGAAAATAAGAATAGTAAAAAATTTTTTAAAAAAATAAGTAAGAGCTATGCACTTCAGTTAGGATGCTCTGTCATTTAAGGCTCAGATTCTGCAATTTCTTTTCAGACAAAACTCCCATTTAAAGCAAAGATGAGCACTGCCTGAACTCAGGATTGAAGAAGGAGCTGTTATGGTCATGCAGTCTGACCCCTGTAAGAACAGGGCACTCCTTTTCATTTAACAATCTGCTTAGCAGCAGCTGTTAACTTTTTGAAACAACCAAAATGCTTCAAAGCATAAGGTGTTTGCTTCAGAAATGAGTGTCAGTTCTAAGGCATGACCATTTCTCTTAAGAAATCTTTCTCTTTTTTAGAAGATAATTACCAGTTTTATATTACAGACTCTGGTTATTATACTACACTTCCAAGAGGAAAAAAAAAACATATTACAATATTTCAGGCCAGTATTTCCCCTGCTTTCTAGTGGATTACTTTTGTTTTTCAAAGCAATGTCCTCTGATTATAGTCTTGCAAAGTTTTAACTTTCACAGTCCGCAGAAGTAGTTGCAGCTTTATGAGTTAGAATGCGTGTCAACATAATACATCTGTTTTGTTTAGAAGTACTAACTTTTCGAGGAAATCTAGGAAAAGTAGATGTCATTTGTGTTTAAATTTTGCATCTGACTTGAAGGCACAGTTCATCAGGACTCAGAAGGAGTCTTCAAAAGTACTTCAAAAGTACACCTCCCAATTTAGGTGTAAAAGGGCCATTATCCCTTATGCTTACAAATAAAGCAAAACACAAACAAATGGAAAATCCACAGTAGATCACAAGCATCATTTCTATGCATTTGAAAGCATTTATTTTTAAAACAGTTCTTGGCATGTAGTTTCCTCTCACTGCAGTGTTTTTCACTATAGATGGATTTATACAGTTTTATTTATATATGTGTATATATTTGGAAGACTGTCTGTGCATGTATTTCCTTGGGGAGATCTTCACAGTAGCTACAGTGGTTGACTCTGGTATAAGTAGATAAAGAGAACTGTGTTGGTTATAAAAAATTGTTCTTTGTGTGCTATGCAACAGCACTTTTTGGTAGTTCCATTTGTGTGTAGAGTATTAATTAAGAGATAACTGTCACTGCAGGTTGGCTGCAGAAGGCTGCAGGATCCAGCAGAGAGATAAATGCCAATGCCAAGTCATACAGGTTGGAGAGTGTACAGGAAGTCCATAATGAAAAATTAGTTTAAAATTTAAACTCACTTATTACTAACTTAATGTGTTACATGCAGAGATGAAGAGGTCCAAAATACAGTCGTTAAGGGTTGTACGTACCAGGTGCGGGGGGTTGGGGGTTTTTAGGGGCTTTTTTGGGTCAATCTACATGTGATACACTGGAAATTGAAATTTTGGGATGTGATCAGTAAACTTGTTAGGAGGGTATAGGTGCCCTTTTTAACAAGAGTGTGTACAGCTTTCAGCACGCTGGGAAGCCCTAGAACAGATTGCAAAGAGTCATCTCAGCTTGATTCAGAAGGCTTCTAAGTGTCCTTCATGTTTGAAAGTGTTCTGGTTTCTAATTAATTTAGCCAGAAGACATGTTATTTCTGACCTTCAAAAACCACTGCCTGTCTCATTCAAGTTTTAAAAGATCCTTAAACTGTTTTATTAAAAAAAAAAAAAAAAGAAAACAAAAAACCCCTGCAACCTGCCTTGTCCTGTTGTGAGCAGCAAAGTTCAAAACAGAGATATATAGCTATTTTTAGTGATCCATTATATGTATAGCATGTTTTTCCACAGTATGGGGTATGGTTTTGGGTTTATATGACATAATAATGCCATTTAATGTAACATGAAATCTTCATTTCCATTAACTCACCAACAAAAATCCTATTAATTTCAATAAAGAGATATCTACTTTGCAATTTGTAATTTAATACCATTTTCTTACTGACATTGAAGTCAGTAAGAATCTCTTTACCACTTCAAAATAAGACTCTCCTTCTGTGTGTTTGAGATGCAGATAGAGGAATTTTTTTCTTCAGTCTCAGTGACAAGGCCTGCCAACACTGTGAAAAGAAAAATGCACTGTTCTGCCGCAGCTGAGCAGCCTAAACAGAGCTGTCTACTGTTGTATTGCTTTAAGCAGCCATCAGAAGTTGTATGTAAGTTGGGTATAGGAATTATGCAACCTGATTGAGATGAAAATAATGGCCCTTCAAATTTTTAGAGTGAAATTACTTTTTCAAAGTATGTAACTTGCAGTGCATCTTGAGGAAGTAAATTGATAATGCCAGGTTTTTAGGGACAATCTAGATATATGAACAAGCGTTCTGCATTAAAGAAATTCGTGAAGCAATGAAAACTATACATTTTTAAGTTCGTGTTTCAGCTTGGGAAAGTTTTCGTTGCTTCATGAATTGTAGTCAGAAAAATCTGATTTATAATCAGAACAGAAAATAAACATGGTTTTTTATTTCTTCTTAGTTTTGTTGCCACCAAAATCTCTCTGCTTTAAGAGTTTGAATCTGGTGGGAAGATTTCATAAGTGCATGTGTTTTAGGGCTCCTCAGAGACTTCTGGGTTATCTACTTCAGTCTGCCCACCCTGCAACAGCAGGAGATCATTACTACTGCTTCTCTCCCATCCCACTTTTCTCCTAAATACCACGTTCCAAAAGTGTCAAATACTGTTTTCTCTAAAATACATCTAGTGAAGATGCAGTTCATACAGCCACCCATTGGTGCTGTTGAAGCAAAGTACTTCTCCAGCATGTGATGACATATCAAGGATGAAAGGATGAAAGCTGAGCAGTTGTTGGGTTCATTCTTTGTAATACCATGTATTACAAAGAATGCTGCAAATAGCTTTTTTTTTTTTTTTCTTTTTTAGGGGAAGGCAACTTGTAGATAACTGTAAACCGTGGGTTGTGGCCAGGTGGAAGTGCCTGAGGCTCTGGGGTTGATGGCACAGCTCTGCCCTGCTCTGCCCCCAGTCCTTTCCACCCTCTGCAGCAGCCCCACTCCACTTCCCTGCTCTCATACCCGTGGTGTTAGGCAACACCAACTGACAGAGGCACAGCCTTAGACTTACTTAGTTAAGCCTTAATATACTTAAGTACAGAAATTCCTGTGCATTACTACCAGTCCATTGTTGCAGTGTTCCCCACTGTTTATTTGCTATCTTTTTGTGGGTTGCACTTACCATACTTGTCCCTTTGAGCTTTTCCATATGTGACATCAGTTCTGCTTCTAGCTTTTAATTTGTGCCATCTTTTAGATCAGTGCTGATCGTGGCAGAGAACACTCCAATTTTTTTTTTAACATAATTACCTTGTACATATGTATTTAATGTATCCATTATTAGCTCAGGTGTATTTCTTTTTTAATGTTCTTCTTACAACCAATTTTCTTTGTGTTTTACTTTCTTTGGGGACTCATATCCTTAGCAAATGTATTCACCTCCTCACATATTGCTATACTGAATCTGTTTTTACTGGAGTTTGCCTATATTTTGCATTTTCATGTGAGATAATTTTTTTTGAAGTACATAAAGATCATTTAAAGTCATATCTTTTCAATTATGAAAATGCCAACAAATTAAAGTGTGGTTTTCCTCATAATTAATGTAAAACATGGGATTTAAATACTCTTAAGTCCAGTATATTTGCCTGTGAAAAATAGCTTACTGTTGAATCAAGTGCACACATTAAAAACAAGAACTTTTGCTTTTTTAAAATATGGGCAAGAAAGTCAAAGCAGAACAACAGGATGTTTTGCTCAGTGGAGACCAAAAGAAGCAGAATAGGGAGAAAATCAAAGGTTGTATTTTTGTGGGTTTTCTTAGTATGAAATATTCTTAGTGATGTATGCCTCTAAGCTGTATGGAAGAAGTGTTATACTCAGTTTAATTGGCTTTTGTCATACTTAATGATTTTTATGATTTATAAATGAGTTTGTTAAGACTTTGATAAGAGATATTGCCGAATATTTTTAAATGCCTTTCATTCCATGTAAGGAAAGAATTGGAAAGGAATATGCACATCATTTACGATTCCTCTAGAAAGTGTGTTAAGTTTCTTTTTTTTTCTTAATGCGTAGCTTATTCTATAAATGGCAGTATAGATAGCTATCTCTCTTTTCACTTGGAATCAAAGAGGAGCTCACTGCAAAAATCTGCCGGTGCTGGATGAAGCTGTACAGAAATACATGTCCCAGCTGGTTGGCCTAGGGTTCTTCTTCTGAGAAATTGGCTCATAATGTAGCTGGCTCCCTTTTCTCTGCAGACCATGTAACTTTGTGACAAGAAAGCGACAAAAGGAGGGCTAAGGAGAATAGCCGTCCTTTATTGGATGAAGGGGGGAAATACAGTGACAAAGGATGAGGAAGACTCTGAGGTAACTTAAAGCCTTCTTTGCCTCGGTCTTTAATAGTAAGACCAGTTGTCCTCAAGGTCCCCTGCCCCCTAAGCTGGAGGAGAGGGATAGGGAGCAGTATGAAGCCCTTGTAGTCCAAGAAGAAATAGTCAGTGACCTACTGTGCAACTTACACACCCACAAGTCTCTGGGGATCATCCCAAGGGTACTGGGGAAGGTGGCAGAAGAGCTCACCAAGCCACTTTCAACCGTTTACCAGCAGCCCTGGTTGAGCATGGATGTCCCAGGTGACTGGAGGCTGGCAAATGTGACGCTCATCTACAGGAAGGGCCAGAAGGAGGTTCCGGGGAACTACAGACCTGTCAGCCTGACCTCAGTGCTGGGGAAGGTCACAGAGCAGATCGTCTTGAGTGCCATCAGGCAACACGTACGGGACAAACAGGGGACCAGGCCCAGCCAGCACGGGTTTACAAAAGGCAGGTCCTGCCTGACCAACCTGGTCTCCTTCTGTGACAAAGTGATCCACTTAGTGGATGAGGGAAAGGCGGTGGATGTTGTCTACCGAGACTTTAGTAAAGTTCTTGATACTTTCTCCCACAACATTCTCCTGGAGAAACTGGCTTCTCATGGTGTGGAAGGGTGAACTCTTTGCGGGTATAAAACCTGGCTGGATGGGCAGGCCCAGAGAGGTGGTGGTGAATGGAATTGCATCCAGCTGGTCAGTATTGGAGTTCCCCACAGCTCAGTACTGGGGCTAGTCCTGTTGAAATTTTTTATCAGTGATCTGGAGGAGATCAAGTGTGCCCTCAGTGAGCTCACAGACAGCACCAAATTGGAGAGGAATGTTGGTCTGCTGGGGGGTAGAAGGTTCCACAGAGGGATCCGGACAGGCTGGATCAATGGGCCGAGGCCAATTGTCTGACGTTCAACAAGGCCAAGTGCTGGGTCCTGCACTTGGGTCACAACTCCATGCAATGCTACAGGCTGGGAGAAGAGTGGCTGGAAGCTGTCTGGCGGAAAAGGACCTGGAGATGCTGGTCAACAGCCAGCTGAACATGCGCTAGCGGTGTGTCAGGAAGGTCTAGCTTAAATATTAGGAAAAAATTTCTTCACTGAAAGGGTGATCAAAACCTGGAACAGACTGCCCAGGGAAGTGGTTGAGTCTCTGTTCCTGGAGGTGTTTAACAGACATGTAGATGGGGCACTTAGGGACATGGTTTAGTGGTGGACTTGGCAATGCTGGGTTAAAGGTTGGACTCAGTGATCTTAAAGTTCTTTTCCAACCTAAATGATTCTATGATTGTAAAACCTGCCTGCCAGAATTGGGTTTGTTTATAAAAAGTTGCATTTCCTGGTGGTGTTACAGCCCTCATCAATTGATTTTTGCGGTAGCAGAGATCTATCCCCACTGAGTGTGTTAGTGGGAGCTTTGCTAATATCCTCGCACTTCCACCCCACACCTGACACATGGTGTTTTCTGAACTGAGAAATTCAGTAGGCCAGGGCACCCAAGTGATGCATGTTCCGGATGGCTACTCATCAGTGCAGTGCAGCGGCAACTAGCGATGTAGCACTGAGACAATTAATAGATTTGAATAAATGAGAGAATTTACAAAACAATTAGGGAACCTTGGCCATGACACATTTTCTGGCAACATGGTATTTTGAATGATTATGATTTATGCAGTCAAGGCTCTGTTATGCCTGAAAGTTAATGAGTGTAAATTGAGAAGGAGAAAGGAAGCATATTGAGGTGTTGTGTATAAAGTCCAAAGATACTACTAAGATGCTGATTTGCTTCGGACAGTACGTGTACATCTGGAACATATTAGTGTAGCTCTCCTCTCTAGTAAGAGAGGTCCAAAGCAAGTAAAGGAGATTTTTTCCAAGATTTAAAAAAATACTACAGAAACCCCTACTTTTTTTTATTGGAACTATTCAAAAAATGAAATATAATGGCTACCTAAATCAGTTTGAGTATATCATAAATAATGTATTAAATATTCCATCAAGAAATAACCACAAATTCAGGTTACTGAAGCAAGCAATATGAAAAATCAAGGTGTAGCAGGAAAATTTGTTGGCATTTTGTCTCAAACTAGAAAATGCGCCCACTCCATACTCTTAAATTCCCTAGTTGAGCCCTGTAAAATGTCGTTCCCCCATCCTTGTCATTTCCCTGATTATAAACCTTGGGTTTTACATGGGAGTTACTTGACTAATAGTAAGTGCTCACTTTCCTTCCAGGACCAAGCCTGCAATAATATGTGTTGTGCTGTTCACTACAAGAAGGGGTAAATGATAAGTGAAGTATTAAGTAAATAGTTTATGGTGAGGCTGTCATAGGTTTTTTCCCAGGGAAGCCAATTGGTTAGGACTTAGCAACATGTTTTAGAGATATTTAAGGTACTATATGATGGGATAAACTGAATATGAAAGAAAAAAAAAAATAATTAGCATGAGTCTAGCAGTGTACAAGGGAGGTGGAGGAAGGGTAATTCAAGCTACTGGTGCCAGTATGATTTATTGTATTAAACTTAACGTTGAGAAGCACAGCACCTCTCCAGCATAACTATACAACTATGTACCATAAAACCAAATCATTGCATGATGAAAAAAAGCCCTTTTTCCTCTAATTTAAATTTAGATTTATAGTTCTGAATGATAACCATGCAGGTTAATCTAATTTTGGTTTTAAATAAATTATGTGATAAAGTTTCTTCATATTCTGGTACATTCCCCACCTACAGGCAACATAACACTTTATTCAAAAGTAGTCCAGCAGTCTTACTCTGAGTTTGATCTGTGCTCATTGAAGACTATAAAGAACCCATATATTCTCAGGGTGGGTTAGGTAACTCTCTCTCTGATGCATTCTGGCCTAATTATCATTTCATGGAAGGGCTAAATGCATTGTTAGGATATCATAAGGCTTTATTTAAATCTGTCTTCCTCCATGATGACTTTAAGATACTTTCAAGATGCAGAAATGGGATGTAGTCATTGTATATGCATGTTTTAATACAACTTGTGCAGATGGACACAAGTTTGACAGGTGAAACATTTTGATAGGTTTTGAATAGCACGTGTGTCTGAGAAACACTGCTGAAAACTAAAAGTTCTGTCAGAGTAACTCTTGTGGTAGAAATTTACAGCAGTGAGTTTCCCTGTATGTGTGAGCTTGGAAAACTGGTCCTGTTTCTCTCTCTGTGCCTACTTATCTGTATTATTTTCTTTCATTAGAGATTTTAGACAGGAGCGTCCCATTGAAAGAAGCGATCTTGTATGATAAACACTGTTCATTGAAATATCAAGTCATGGCACTGTGTTACGGTTTCTAAAGCACTTAAACCAGTTTATTTCAGGCAATTGTCATATTTTCTTTGTCCATCTTTTTTTCTTGTTTGAAGTAGAATATTATTTGTTTTTCATATGATATCTTGACCCATATTTTAAATTCTTTTTATTTTTTTTATAGGTCCTCCCATGCCATCCTCCTCATCTAGTCCATCAGTTACTGAACATTTACACTCCCCTCCTCCATCACCCAATCTCCATGACAACCAGAGGTGGTTATTAAGTAATAATGCCAGCCAGCCAGTTCAGGACTCTGATACAGATGAGGACTATACTGCCGGCTCATATCTAGTACAGACCGGTGCTAATCCAGTATCTGTCCCAGGTCATGGTAAGAAGAGGACACTTTGTCCATAGTTTAAATACCCTTTTATTTTCCATTCTCTTAAGAAATTGTCTAATAAAACTCACAGATATCAAAATGACTCTGTATTTTAAACTGGTTTTCCCTTCAATGCTGCAAATTGTTTCTATTTTACTGTAATATAAGCAAGAGTAGAAAATAACTGCTAATGTATAAAAGCTCATTGACGTAATTTAACAGGCAATGCTTATGTGAAGCAATAGCTATTAATGATTTATTATGTAATGTAGTTTTTAGCAAGTGACTAACCTTTAGTTGCACTTTTTAAAGGGTAGGCTGAAGTTGGTTAAACTGTCATGATATTTAGCTTCAGAATAATGTAAAAGTTGTCTTTTATGACCTCATCAAGTTCAGCAGGTTCCAGCCGTTCCTTTCATTTCCTAAGGGAAGGAGAGCAGGATTTTTGTTACTGGATAGGACACTTGAGACTGAGGAAAAAGCTCTAAAGGAGGAAAGATGTGTGGTGACAGGAGGCAGTGGTGGCTTCTGAGATATATGTTTCCATGTTTCTTTTCCTTCCAACCAGTATCAGTAAGCAAAAGGAGTGACATACTTGAAACACTGGTGCCTGCTTAAACATCATGTCCAAAGACACCTCTTTTTTTCTATTTTTTTTTTTTGAGATGAGAAAATATATTACCCACAGGTTTACATTTTTGTTGCATGACATGACTGAACAGATTTTCTTGGTGTAGGCAGACTGGAAGAATAATTTTTTTAATTCACAGCCCTTCTCAGGTAAATCAGCAAATCTTGGAACAAACCACTTCACATTCTAAGAACCATTTCTGTCTTTTGGTTGTTAAAATTTCACCTACAGATGAACCACTAGAGGGAGTTTGGAGAAATATTTTTCTGCAGATTGCACATGAGCTGTTGGACAGAATTATTTTGCCAAGCAAAACAGTACCTTTGAGCTTCTCTCCCTAACTTTGAGTGGAATTTTGGTTTTGTGTCTAAAAGGCCAGTCTGCTAAGAGCAGTCGTGTATGTGAATTTGACACATTTGGTTTAAGATCTTTAAAATTAATAATGGTAACTTTATTTTTTCATGTTCAACTTGCTCAATATCTAATCTCTGAGGAACTCGAAAAAACGGTCATGCATTGTCATAATCAGGGGATGTTACCTTTCTTTTATGTCTAGGAATATGAAATCTGTTAGAAAATATATGCATTATTCAAAAGGTAGCCTGATTTAGTTCAATAAGTCAATATATTTAGATTACTATGTCCTCCAACCCTGCCTCTATAAATGAAAAATGCAAAATCAAGACAAAACTGCTAAAAATTTTGCATAGGTGGGATGATCTGCTTGCATCTCTTAGCCTCTTAGGAAGCTAGTAAGTCTTCATCATTCCTCTAGGTTTTAGTATTTTTGCTGCTTCTGAAATTTCGAGCAGTTGCTTGCTAGTGAGTTTACCAACCTTCAGGAATGTTCCTTAATCTGTTTCATCTCAGACTAGCTAAATTAATTTCATCTGATCCTATATCAAGTCTTGGCCTTTTAGCAGAACAACCTAAGAGGGGTTTTGATTACAAGTAGGACAGGAGTTAGCACTGTGGCATATGTTGAGAGAGTTGTTCTTAGTAAGACTTCTGCTAAGCAGGAGGAAAACCCAGCATACTCTGTAAGTATGTGTTCATTTTCCTTTTTCCTCTCTCTTCACAGTGTTCTCCCCTGTCTCCTCTATCTGCAGATGTCTGATATTCACCCCTTCAGTGTATATATGTAGTAGAAGTGTTTGCAGTTCCTCCTGTCAAATGATCTTTCTCTCCACAAGATTAGACTTGTTTGTAGAAGTGCTTCAACTTGCTAACCATGTATACTGTATGTATAGTGATTGCCATAATTTAAGTCAGGCTTGCTGGTTTTCTGCTGGATAAGGAGAAGATCAGAGGTGTTCGGGTAGTGGACTTGCATTTCTGCAATCAGCTGCAGGATCAGCGTTTGTGTTACTGGAAGAAAAGATTTCTTTCACTCAGCACATACATGAATATTGCTTGGATTATCTACCTGATTTGCTTATGGTTAGTTTGTCATATCATATGCTGATGGCCTATTGATGGGGAAAAAGAATGTTCTTTGTAAAACAGGGAAAAGCAGAATTTAATAAGTTAGTTACAACTGTCTTCTACTTGATGATATACATTGCTGTGTAGCATTGCACTGTAGTGTGTGGCTCTCTCCAAATCTACCCTATCAAGTAAATATCATTTAACTGTGGCCTTTAGTATGCTATTATTTGATTATTGCATTTTCTTTAGCTAAAATGGTAAGTAATGCAGCATGTGTAGCCCTTTCACAGAGAGAAGGGGATTTTTTTCACCAGTTGTCTTTTCTTTTGCATCTTCATGTAAGCTTTCGATGCTATCTAATCTTAATGGGTTCAAAGTAAATCCAGTGCCATATTCCAGATGACTTTGTCGAGTGTTTATGTTGGCAGAGAGGGAGGGATCACTGTTGAAGCATTTAGGGATAAAAAAGGTGCTGACTGAAAACAATTCTATTATGGAACTGCTTTCAGTTGTATTGACTTTATTTAAATAGCAAGTTGAATTAACATCTCCTTAGTCTATTCAAACATCTGATTGTTTTCCTTTAGAATGAGTTCATTTGATCAATGTAGTTTATTTGATCAGCTCACTCAAAATTTAAAGGATCTGAATATGTGTGTAGAATTATATTAATCTAAGATGTTGGGTTTGATTAGCTTGTTTTGTTAACCAATGGGAATTAGCTTCCTTTTCTGGAATTACCTAAAGAGAAAAGAGAATCAGTAAAATGAGTTATCAAATGCTTGCCACATGAGAAGCTAAGGTCTTCATGGAGGTATTACTAGTAGCTTTAAAAATTCAGATCAAGTGAGGATTATTGTGGACAGTTTAATAGGAATAATTTAATTTCTCTTAAGAGCAGTGTGTTATTAAGTCATGAAATTTAGGAAGAGAGAAATTTTAGGACCATCAGTTATAACTCTTCTTTTACATAGCATTTCTGATTAATTCTACTTCTTCCTCTTCTTCAGGGTGCAGCTCAGGATATAGACTGTTCCAGCAGTGTAGTGGTCTAGTTTGCATTTCTTACCTTCTGTGAGATAGGAGATTTGGAGAGATGCCAAGCAGGCTCAAACTTAAGGAATATGAAGAAGTTTATTACTAACAGAGTTAAGAGTAAAAAAGAAATAATAAGAAGTTAAAACAAAACCCCCTTTTCTCCATCACCTCCCCCTCTTACCCAACTCACATAAAGGATAACAAAGGATGATTCTTGGTCAGCATTTACAGTTCTTAAAAGTCTCTCTACTGTTTAAGGAAATAGAGGTCTCTTTTGCTTCTCGTGGTTCCCAAACTGCACTGGCAACAGTCTTGCCCGGAAAATCTGCCACCGTGAAAAATATCTCTCCCATGGAAAGAAATCACAGTCTCTTCCACACTGTCACCATGGGCCACACATGTGGTATTCTCATTTAAGGATAGGCAAATTCCAGCCTGAAAAACAACAGCTCTCTTCTTCACAGAAATTTTAAAAGTCTCTCACAGCTCCTGGGTAACCTGACACGGTCACCTTTGTTTTTCTCACAGGCTGCACACAGAATTCTCATCCCCCCATGTCTTTAAAAGGATTAAAGAGAAAAAAACAGTTTGTGATATTACACTTTTTACCACGGTCTGCAAAAAGCAGGTTTAAGCTGTGCGCAGAAGGCACGACTCCGCTCTCCTTCCCCCACCGCCATCTTCAGCTTCACTCACTTTCTCTTTTTCTCTGACCTTGAAGACGCCGTGTTGACGAGTGGTCTTCAGTGTTCGGGCTTTTCAATGGAGAAAGCCTCGTTCCCTTTATGCTGCTCGCTACCTGATGTTATCTTACAGTTCAATATAGGCTGAGCTGGTTGCAGAAAAGTTCTATCAGCTTCCGCTGGGTCTGCGTGGGCCACATCGGGGTGGGGAGGGTTCCTCAGCAGCCGCTCCGGGTGGTCTCGGCCATGCAGCCATTATGGCTGTTCCCCAGCTGCCCGCGGCTCTGAGGGGCTCTCCCACAGGCACCCAGGGCTTGTGCCCGGGCGCCGGGGCAGGGGAGGCCCAGGGCCACTCCAAGGTGCCCATAGTCCCTCCCCTGCCTCCGGGAAAGCTCACACCAAAAAGGGAACTTCCTGTGTCTCCACAGGGCTTAAATATGTAAATTACGATAAGCGCTACTGGTTGAAAGATCTGTCCATCAACTCAGGTTCAACCCACCACAAGCAGTCAGCCTATTTGCCTGCTGATATTAGAACAATTTATTTACTATGTTTATTGTTTTTAGAAAGAGCAGCAAAATGGTTTATAAGAAACAGGGACATCTGAATACATGTGCAGGGAAATGAAACAGTTGTTTAAGTGAAAGTAGAGTGAAGTAGGAGCTTGGAGGAAAGGATTCTTGAATATGATTAAGGTGGAGGGTTTCTTTATGTCATTAAGTCTGCTTATAAGCAATAGAAGTCATGTAATATCTGTATTTAAGCATCTTGATAAGTTTCTTAATCCTTTTCCGTGAAAAGTTATAGATGAGTCAGAATTTGGAGGGGAATTTATTGAAATTAGTAGCAGCTTATCTTATAACACAGAATTTAATATGAGGGGAAATACAGTGCTAAGTTATTAGTTTAGGCAGAGAGTATGAAGACAAGATATAGTTAATATTTAATGCTTACTACTGACAATGAAATTGAAGTGTCTGAGTTAGAAACTCCGATTTGAGGGTTTTTACCCCCTAAATTTGAAATATTATGGGAGAACCATAAAATGCAAAATAGAGAAGGATGTACTTCACAGAAGCACTTGTATAGTGCATTCAAACATCAAGGTTCTCATGTTTCTTAATAACAGTTTGTGATGTTAGTTTATCTAATGGGAAGATCTGAAAAAATTCAGTATAATATAAACTGGTTTTTGGTTGTCCTTGATCAAGGATCTGCCAGGTAATGCACAATAAACAAGATTTTGCTCCAGCCCCATGGGAGTTGCAGATTGATGGGCTTTTCAGTTCAAAATGGCTAAGCCTTCCTACAAATTTGGAAAACTAGAGCACAACTCTGAATTTAAATTTGTGAAAGAGAAAAAATGATGTAATAAAGCTGGTTGAATGAAGACATACTTGAACTCTCTGCATCCAGAGGTCTCATTGTAGGACATCTCACTCTACAGACACCAAATGTGTTGTGGCATAATTCTATAAACTGAGGACTTTAGTTCATAATGACTCATTAGAACTTGATGGTAGAGCTTATACAAAAGTATCTGCCATTCAGAAATTATTGCTTTTATTATCCCACAATGTCAAGAAGCCAAGGTCAGAACCTTCTGCTTTTGTACAAGTACCTGAGAGAATAGGTGCCCAATGCTTAAGCCTGACACCAGTAAAGACCGTATATAACACATGTACGGTGAATTTTATTAGGTGTTTGTTAAGGGTTTTTTACTCTTCAGATTTTCCCTCCATCCCTCGTGTTTTATTTTTCTGCACAGATGCCACAATTCATATATAACCAGCATAACTAAACAATCTGCCTCACTTCTGCCTTTTTCTTTCCACCAAAAGCAAAATGAAATGGAAATGTGATAGGAAGTACACACAGGGATTTGTGTTATAAGTTAGTGGAAAATTCAAGTGACTCTTAAAGCATCTCTTCTTCCCTTGCAGCTCCTCTGAGGGTGGGAGGAGGAAAACGGGTTTTCTCCCTTCATACCCAACTGGCTTATGAGAACGTTGGAAATAACCTATGCGTATTGAAAAGGCCCATGGCAAATTAAGTCTTAGCCAATGTGGAAGTACCTTGTGTGGCTTCCTGGTAGTTCTGCTTTAGTGCCTACTAAATACTTCCCAGTCCTTATTCCATCTCTTCTTTGCCACAGTTATTCCACTGCATTTGCTGGTGAACTAGAACTTGGCAGCCAGGCTGTCACCTGCCGTGTAATTTCACAGGAGTAGTTCTTTTGATTTTGTGGAATATTCTTAGTTGGAAGGGACCCACAAGGATCATCAAGCCCAACTCTTAAGTGAATGGCCCACACAGGGATTGAACCCACAACCTTGGCATTATTAGCACCATGATCTAATGAACTGCATTTTAGTAGTTCAGGTTATTGGGGAACAAAAGGAGGAGAAGGGAGCATGGGGGTGTTCTAGGATACAAGGAAACAAACATGAGGTCATGAGAATGAATGCTTAAAAGCTGTTTGGGCTTTTTTCAGTGAAGTATAAATTTGCTTCTTTTCATCATTCTCAGAACTGGCAGTCATCTGGAATCTCTGAAGGTATCCACATGCCTTATTTTCATTGTTGTTGTACACATTGTTTAATGAGGTTTTTCTCTCTTATCTCATAATTCATGATAAATTAAATTTTTTCATTGTTGTGTCAGTACACACAATTTTTCCTGAGGTCTGACACTGGCCCTAAAACATGTTACTTGAAAAATTAACTCAGACCTGTTTGGTTTGAAATAGTCTGTGATAATAAATAGGACCAATAGTTCAAACTAGGAGGAGTTGTATTGAAGAACATCATGGGGATATGCTATAATCTTGGTTTTATTTAACATCCTCATTAGTTATATGGATGAAGGAGTAAAAATGGCACTAAAGATTTCCCAATGATACTAAATAGCAAGTGTTCTGAGTGCCAACTAGAGACAAAATGTTAATAGAAGAGGGCAAAGAAAGACCATTAATTGTACAGCCAGAAACTAATAAAATTAAATTAGAACTGAAAAATATAAGCTGGCCTGAAATGCGGAGTATTCAGGAAAAATCTAAGGAGAAATGGTGGTGGAGAGTTTTAATTAGGCATAAATCTGCAGCATGGTCTGACTCACGAGTACAGTTTCAGCTGGGTATGCAAACATTTTAGCAAAGAGGAATTCCTAGACATAGCATCAATGGAATATAAGTTTGGAATTCGTGCATCTTGCTTTTCCGAAGTTCCTGTCAAATTCTCTTATTGCTCTTTATTTTACTGTTCAGATATATTTGTATGAAAACAATTATGAGGTCAGAGGTGTTACTATATGAGAATAGGTAAGAGATTGAAACTTTGACTCAATACGTGGCCTAAGCAATAATTAATTGCTGGCAAAGGGAAGATAATAACCAAAGATAGAATGGAACATGTTGTGTGTGGTGTAGCGGTACAGTTAAAAGTAATAGGATGAAAATAAGGAAAGGAAAGATTAGGCACATTATTAGGGAAAACTGTTCAACAGTGAACTACATTAAGATATCTAAGTCTGTCCCAAGGAAGTGACAGAAGCTCTGTCACTTTGCAACACGAAATTAAAATAAACAAAAATGTAACTCATACTGCTGAGAACAAACCTACATTCAATTAGGAGAAGGCAGACTGAGATAACCTCCTAGAACTTTTCTAGTAATTCTTGTGTGCATTTCAAATCAGGGATACGTGAGTTTGTAGTTTATGACAGAGAATTTCGTGCTATGGCTGTGTGTGTTACATTGGCAGCCTGCAGGTTGAAATGCATTGCCTGTCTAAATGTAACAGAAAATGATTTGTCCTGTAGCCCAGACTTCACTCTGAAATTGTCCAGACCTTCCACAATAAATCATTTGCAAAACAGCCGCTTTCCCTTCCCACGTGCTGGACCATTTTATATCCTGTAAAATTACAAAATAAGATTCCCAGCTCTCAGTGAAAACTGCCAATGTCTTCTGGGCATGTACATACTCATGTAAATATTTTGTAAGCAAAAATGTTGGATACCCATAAATTCACAAAGCCCGTGATGCTGAATAGAGCTACTTGACAAGCTTTCTGTAAATACAGAATAAGTTCATGTTATAAAAATACATGCTGACTTTTTTTCTCAGGCCAGAGACAGTTCTGTTTCAGCCAGTGTGTAGCAGTGCTTGCAGCCTTCCTCGGTAGCTACAGAAGCACGTAAATCTCTCATGGTCCAAAGTCAGACATTGCAGGAAGGCAAATATCTTTCAAGTACTACAGATCAACAGATTTATCTGTTCCAGTTCCTTGGGGCAAATGTAGTTGCCTTAAAAACTTGAATATTGTGTCTTGAATGCTAGCCAGTTTATTTTTCATCTCTTTTTGATATTTGATTTCAATTTCATGAATCCATCTTTTTATCCTCTTTCATTGGTTTTTAAGCCAAACTTCTGTCAACATTGTTCCCTTAATGTACAAAAATGTACATTTGTTCAGTTTAATTAAGCATTCGGTCTGTTTGCCAAGAGCAAATTACAGTTCCCCAATCTCACCCTCACCCCTCCAAAATCAAATTTTGCAAAGTGGTGGGCAATTACTTCTCATATCTGATTGTTGTAAGTCATGTTTTGCTCTTAAGAGATTTTTGTAGTTTTCAGTCTCTGTTACTTAATAGAAGAGCCAAGACCCAATTACTTCTCCTCAGATTGTGGCCTTTGTAGCCTTCAGAGAACAGTCTCCCCCACACCTCCTGTATCATTAGCCGCAAAATATCTTTCCAGAGATGATTTTGGCCTTTTCACAAATCAAAGGATTCAGAGTGACAAATTACCCATCTTATACTCGAATTCATGCCAGATGGGACAACCTGCCAACTGTGTATCGTAGTGCAGATACGATCTGATGCAGAGACATTTCCTCCACTCCTCCTTCCCCATCAAAATCGTATTACAAAAAATCATGCAGTTTAAGAAAATGTGTGAAGATAATTTCATTCTGAAATACAGTGAAACATAGAATATCATTTTATTGAAGGAAGAATGCTGCACCCAAATGTCAGCTCAGTTGAAGTGAACTAACGTGTACCTGGTGTGACAGATGAACATAAGAGTCAAAAATGCATCCTTCCCTCTTGCCAGTGCTTGCACACACATCGTTTCCTTTGACTGCTTGATTACAGAACAGACATTCCTAATTGCAAGATAAGGAGCTTGAATTTAAATTCTGTCACAGTTTAATGGACGAATCCTGAAGCTGCAATCAGGAATGAGGATGTACTGCTCTTGTGCAGAGAGTAGGTTGTAAGAAATTTATGGCAGAAATTAATCTGTAATACAGAAGGTAAGAGAAGAAGGAAACAGTCACATAGAGAGTTTATTTTCATTATAAATTACAAAACTGAGGACTTCACCCAGGTACTGCTTATGCTGACTTCCAGAGGAACAAATGTTATGTGAGCACACGGCAAATAACTTATATGAGATCAGGAGCAGATGCAAGTGTGTCGCATCATCACATTAAGCTCTTTTATTTTGATTTTTCATTATTTTATTTTGGGGAAAGGTCTAATATTTTTAACTCCGTACTGCAATGCAAAATCTTTTTTAAAAAGCCTTTTTTAGAAAGGGAGGACTCAAGATCCTACGCATATTCCCATGTGCTCATCACTTGGTGGCAACAGTCTGAATTTACAGTTTTACAAGCCTTTCATATCAGCTCTAATGCTCACCAAGCCTTGATGGATTTGTGAATACAAAAGTTCTTCCAGAAACACAGAATGAGTTGGAGGTTGTGAGGTTTTAATAAAACCTTGATTTTTAAAATATTTTAATTTTTTTTAATATCTTATTTATTCTATTGTTCCAATGATTGCTACAGCCTGATTCTGTGCTTCTGAGAAATTGCTTTTGGGTTAAATGGAAGTTGCCAGTGGGGGGTTAATACAGAAATCAGGTCACTGTAATGCAACTGCAACATACGTTTTATTCTATAGTGTTGAAAAGTTCCTGTAGCAAAAAAAAAATAGATCATTTGACAAAAATAAAAAAAATTCTGATTTGTCTTCTCATTGCCTTTTGGTTTCCATTTGAACTCTGTTGTGAGTAGCTGTACTTTGGAGGATCATGTTTCGGTGCTTTAAACATGCTGCTCGCTGAAAGTAAACAGGACTCTCGCAAATTCTACTGGTAGATGCTTGTTGCAGTGTTTCATAGGAGAAATGCTGAGGATTTTGTGCTTGAGTCACTAAGCAAAAAAAAATAATGTGCATTGGATGATTGTGAAAACAGCTTATCTCAAAGTTGCTTCGAAAAGTGATAGGCTAAACATTTGTCACCTTTAACATCCTTTATGTTATTAAATATTATCAATAGTTTTAATAGGTTAAAGACTGCAGTTAAAGCATGGGTTTTCTGCTCTTCTCTCTCATACACAAAAGAATTCTCCATTTAGAATCTTTCTGTGTCTGACGTAGTATTGACATGAATTTGTCACTAACCCATTTGGAGTACACAGGAGTAGTAACCCTGCTTTTTAAGGATGCAGAGATCTGACTAGAAGGCACATCAGCCTTCCTTTCTCATGCAAGGCCAAGGATTCCTATTGTCAGATGCAGTGGGCATGAAAGCAGCAATTTTACAGCACAAAAACTCCAATAACATTTACTGCGGTTGGCTGAGATTGCAATGCACACAGGCACTGCTCAGTCTTGGTTGCTTAAGCACCAGCTTCCCTTGGCTTTTTGCCAGCCTGCACGCTCCAAAGAGACAAGTCCTTTAAGGCGAAAGAGTTTTCCTTGTAACTTGCTGTGGGGTAAACAGACCATTCAGGCATAGTTTATTGCATTACATACTTGACTATGCATACTGGAATGCAGCAAAGTAATTGGTAGAATTATTTTAATCGCTAGAATTCATAGGTACGAGAGATGTTCTCTGAGCCAGGAGGGAGGGGGGGAAAGAAAAAAGTAGGGATGTTTCTGTCTGCTAAGTTGCTGATCATTTATTACAAAAGACTAAAAACATTCTCTCCATGGGAATTCTGTGTGTTTACACTAGTCTGCCTGCTACACTTACAGAAAACAGAATTAATTTGCCTCTTTATTGCTATTCTTCTCTGGAAGATAAATCCCATAACGGTTAGCAGCAAGATACAGTGTCAAAGAACAGTTCTGTTTATGTAACAGGATACTTTGTTGTCATTAGAAAAAAATGAAAAAAAACCCCAAAGTCCTCGGTTTTGAAATACTGTAATTGCAGAATACTTGCAAATTAAAAGGAAGTCAGTTATTGTAAATTTTGTCATCAGTCCAACTCATCTTTGTGGTGAAAGGTACTCTGTTTTGCAGTAATCAGAAGTAAACTTATCCCATTATTGCCATAACCTGGAGACTCCACATGAAATAGTCTCTGCAATATTACTTTGTATGCGTTTCTTGAAGCTTCAATTTAACACTGCAGTAGCTATTCAAACAGCATACAATGGAATTTATTTGAAATAAAGCATGCATATCTAAATATACAGGAGGCTGAATTGGCTATCACTGAGTACAAAATATCAGCTGCTGCTGGTTGAGTCTTTTGGTTCATTCAGAAAGGTTCAAAGAAGAGTAAAGCTATCCCTTGATTTTGTTGCTAGTCGTTGGAGTAAGGGGGCTTGTTTTTCTGCTCATTCTTAAATGCGAAGACTATAAGGGGTTTCTGTTGAATGCTCCCTTCTTTCTCCTCAGTGGCGTCCTACAGTGTGTTCAGGAAAGCTTTAAAATACTGTCTATGGCATTTCTTGAGTCTGTGGGTTACTTTCTGGTAGCTTGGCCTCTGCTGAGTGGTGAAAAGGCAAGGATAGGGGTGACCTTGCACCCCTATCTCTGTGTACAGCAGCTTCGAAATTGCTTCAGAAAGCGAGTGAAGCACTTCTAATGAATTGCACTTTTGATTCTTTGAATCTGCACAGCGTCTCCATCAGGTTTTTACAGCTGGACTCTTCCTGTAATTGCTACTGGGGTGAGATGCACAACATGGGGTTTCGAAGCTAAGTACTTACATTGTTTTACTGGTCAGAAATACATAACATAGAGGGAGCGACAGACTTCATGAAATTCACACTTATATATCTTCATGTTCTTCACCCCTTTCCAACATGCTGCTGATTTGCCAGCAGGCACTCTAGATGGGGATTAAAGAAATGGAAAAGCTGAAAGATACAGTTTCTTAAAGCAGCTGTATATTAGTAAAGAATTTGTTTGTTATGAATGTGTGATACATGTCCAAAGATCTGTTTATTTTTATTGGTACTGATAAATTAGAAAGAAGTACTTCACCGCTTTTAATCTCAAGATTAAAATCTTGAGATTTTTTTAATCTTGTTGACCTCGGAATATAGAGTAATGCTCAGAAAAGAAGTATATGCCATTTGAAACAATAATTGATACCTCGTAATTTTCAATTTCCAAGTACTTTACATCCTAATGTGCCTTCAGGTATGCAGGATTTTTGGCGTATTTACCTGGCTAATTCAAAAATAATAGATCTTTCTCAAGTCTTTTGTGTGCATTTTTCAAGCAATACGGTATAGTTGTTACTTACGCCTTGTAATGTATGGTTCTGAAAATGTCAAAATTCACTACAGTATTTTTCTTCAGATGTCCTTCCTGATCTATTTCCTCAAGGCCTTTAATCAGTGGTGTGTAATGTGGAATATTTTTCTGTTTGTTTATAGTTTTGTATGAATAACTCAAAATAATTGGCATCAGAATGCACCACAGCATCATGTATGGGTCTCTTCCTCGCTTAAGTTGAATTATTTCTTATTTTAATCTATTCTTCTATTTAAAAGTCTTTGTTATCTCTCTTAATTGTAGTGAATTCTGGCTGTTGTATACCTAAGCCAGTAAACATGAAGGCAGAGATGGAGGATGGGTTAGATATTTTTAAAACTCCTTTCTAGCTTCCAGAAAGCCCTCCAGAATAAACTGCTTTGCAAACCTTCTGGACTGGAGGCCCTGAGGGACATTCCTAAGCAGGGTGGAGGAATCAGCCAGTGTACTTGCATTGTTTTGAGCCTGAAAGGGAAAGTCTTCCTTCCCCTATTACTGAGATTTATACTGTTAGCTAGACATTTAAAATGGCTAGTTTTGTAGAGAAAGACCAGCAGAATAACAACCAAGTAAAACAGTACAGCCTGCCCACACTCATCTAGTTGCTTTATTGTTAGTAATACTCAGATCAACATCTCTGTTGAATAAATTTATCTGGAAGTTCTTTTGAAACAAGCTTGAGCTTTGGGTGCAGCTTTGCTTCATTATAATATAATAACTTTCTATTATCATGGCCACAACAGACCAGATTTTTTTTCCCCTTTGTGTATATAAAATTGCTTGAGAGAGAGTTAAAATTCAGACTAGTAAAGAATGAAATATACTTAGGCATTTAAACCATATATCTCTGAGAGTAAGTCCCTTGTTGTACCAGGTCTGTGTTAGGGAAGTTGGGGAAGCTTCCATATCCTTCATGCATGCTTTAGCAGTGTTGATGTTCTTGTATGGTGTGCTGCCCCAGATTTAATCTGTTCTGTCATAGCTTAGGAACAGACAGTGACTGTAAATTTTGCACCTGGAATCTTAAACTACCATGTATTTGTGTATTTTTGAGTGACGGATAGGATTCTTCTACAAAAAGTTCAAGAAATTTGAAGGCAGAAAGAAAATCAAGAGAATGATAAAAGATTATTCGGTGGGGGGGGGGAGGTTGTGTATGGTTAATAGTATATAATTTTTCCGTGACACTAGTCCTGAAATAATCAAATGTGACTACTAAATAGTCTATAAACAATGCACTAACCTTTCATCTTAGTAATGATGATTAGTGACTCTCAACTTGCACAAGTATAAATAATGTCTTATATCCTGGCAGAATTAAGTTGTAGTTAATATATGCATATGTTTATGTTTCCTGTTACTGCACTCCCATGATTACAACAGAACTGAAAATATATTTAAAGAAATGTGAAAAGCATATTCCTGTGGTTACAAAGACTTGAACAATTCAGTGGCATTTGCAGACAGCCTTTGGGAAAACCTCTTAAGAGGTATGAAGTACCGGAACATCGAGACGCAGTGCTCTTTCGCTGCTGCATCAGTACTGCTCTGGTGCTGTTTGGTTCTTTTGGAGATGTTGTGTAGCAAAGGAAAAAATAATAATAACAGATGCAGTATTTCCACCACTCAAAAACATGCTCTCTGCTGATGTAAGTACCAGACAGCTCCTTTGCCATGATTTCTGCCTCCAAGTGCAAAGCTCTCTTGCTTGGTGGGTTAACAGCCCTAAAATGTTGTGCTGTTTCCATTACACTGCCTGAATCTTGGAAGGGAGGGAGGTTGCCCCTTGCCATAACTGTCTGTTAACAGTGACCGTGAGATACGAGCGAAGCCAAGTGGTGATGCAGCAAAGCCTCTGATTTGAACACACTAGAAAACTAGATCCCTTTTTCTTGGTTTTTTTTGGCATTTGTTGTTTGCCATGGTAGGAATAAAGGTTTCCATTGCTGCTGTGGAATATCAGTAGGAAACTAAATGTATGAATGAGGGAGACTTCTCGTCAGCACCCTGTATCAATTTCTGGTGTTGTTCAGATGTCTTATTGAGGAGCAGGTATGAATCCCCCGTTCCACTAGAAGCATTTGCAGCTGATATGGGGACAGTTTTTTCCAACACCACACATCATCTTGGAAAAAAAGGCAGGGAGATGTTCTTTTCAGGCTCTCTCTTAGCCAAACTGCTGGTAGCCACCTTGAGGCAAAGCGGGGAAGAAATGAGTGTAGATGAGAAAGTAGAGATTGTCATGGACTCCTCTGCCCTTAACTTCATCCTTCATGACTCATCTGTTTAATACTCCTTAAGCAGTCAAAAGTGCTGAGGAATGCCATATAATCAAATCTAAAATACCACAGATGCAAACAGGCACGAGCCTTTTACTCCCTGAAGTGATCTGTATGCACGGATGTGATTTTTTTTTTTTTTGCCTTTTCCTTTTCATTCTTTGGAGAGGTTGGATATTGGGTTTTTCCTCTTGTTCCGTCTTAGTTTTAATCCTTCTTATCCTTTAAGTGTGCTCTTTTAATTTCCTCCTTTCCCTCTTTTTGCCCTTCTTCTTTGAAAGCATCTTTTTCTTATTGATTAAGTCATTTAACCTTTATTAGACCATACCATGCTACTCCATCCTAGTTACTACTTTCTCTTTTATCCTTTTTTTTTTCTCTTTTTTAATGGACTCTTTTCATATCATTCTCTCCTTGTTCAGGCTTCCTACATCCCCTTCCTCATTCCCTTTGTTGTTCTCTCCGTGGGACAGGTATATCTCATGAAAAGGTGCTTTGTTCAGAATGTATCTGCCTTGGGGCAGTTATTTAATGAAAAAATCAGCTTTCCATCCCATGCTCCTATCCCTCTGAAGCCCGACGCAATAAATGCCAATTACAGTTCTACATAATTAAAATAACCATGTCGTATTTCTTTTTTAATATTAGTGTCTTCACATTAAAGGAATGGAATGCTATGCAACGTGTATGTTTTTTGAAACAAAAAAATAAGAATTTTGCTTCTAATCCATATTACAACACTTGTTAGCTAGAATTTTCTTTAACCCTTCTTTTCTGTTCTGAGACTAGTCCAGCCAAAGGTAGAAGGGTCAGCAAAAACACAAACATGAATACTTAAAAGTGTAGTTCCTTTATAATTGGGGATGAAAACTAACATCCTGCCTGCTTCTGATCCTTCTTACCCTGTTGTGGCAGGAAAGCTATTAGAAGAGATGAAAATTGGTCACAAAAACCATGTGGTCTTTTCTCTTGATGGCTGCTTTGGCTGTTGGGAGAATTTGCAGCTGCAGAGAGGCCAGAAGATAAAGAAAAGTATCAATCTCGTGTGGTTTTAACAGGGCAGGATAATCTTAAGCTTTTGGGTGCTAGGCTGCTTGTCTGCCCCAGGGAACTGAGATGTTCCTGAATACCTTAATAGCCTTACAAGAAGATTAAAAGCAGAAATTAAGGAGATGTTGGTACTGGTAATGGTACTAATTTCCCCAAATGTGACCATTTTTGCTATAGAGTAGCTGTTTTCAGACTTCTTGGTGAGATGCTCCCACTTGACCTGAAATGTCAGAGTCTTTAATGTGTGAATTTGATATGAAGTGATTCTTTACACTCACTCTGTGAAAGTTAACATCTGGATTTGTGCTTTCCTCCGACCATTTTCTCCATCTTTTTTATTTCTACTTTATACAGTTTTATATGCCTGCTGTTAATGCACAATATTGTGCAAATGGCTAGATTTTGCTAGCTGAAGCTAACAATTGATGCAGAAACAAATCTGTTCTAGAAATAAGGAACTTACTCGCCACAAATGTTGTTAATATTATTAGATTATATTTTAAAATTCATATATTTAACAGAGAAATGTCAAGTTTGGAATTTCAAATTTCTCTGACGACATTAGTGGTATAAATGAATTACTGAAAGCCGTATTAGGAACTGTGTTCTCTGTAGTGTTTCGTGCTCACTTCATCCCATTAGAGAAAGTATTTTTGTTCAAGAGGTGAGAGGCAGTCAGCAAGCAGGACTTAAGCAGCAGTGCTGTGTATAAGAATGCTTTTTGCGTGAGTGGAAGGATCATAATATTAGAGTGGCATCAGGATATGATTGCAGTGACAGTGACACGGTTGTGTCTGCATGTGAGATGAATGATTAACTGTTGAACAAAGGATAAAAGAGTTTAGAAGTGCTGGGAAAAAACATGCAGCATTTTATCTACAGTATGGAAGCTTTTACAAAAAAAAAAAATAACCTGTCTGGACACACACCACTGCCTTGCTGACTCTCACATCACAAACAAGTGAGATCACACCTGAGGGTGTTTTCCACCCCTCAAGGAATATGTGTCCTCAGAGAAAGCTCAGTAGTTAGTTTCGTCCAGCAATTAATTCAAAAGTTACCCCCCAGCACCCCAGCTGGTTGTCCAGCAGTGTCTGAGGGGCTCTGGGCACGCAGTGCCCTTGGCCGCACACCCCACAGGTGTGAGCATGGCAGCCCTGCAGAGCACCCGCCGGCTGTGCTGCTGCTTTCCAGGGGGCTCCAGTGGTCACAGGGAATCAGCTGCCATTGGAATGCCGAGTGGATGACTGTCTGTGGCGTAGATAAGCAATCCGGGATCTCTTCCAATGCTCTAGTTTTGTGGTTGGGACCAGTCTCCTTTAAAGGAAAGAAAATATGGGCAGTAAAGTTCTGAGGCACCCTGCATAGTGGTCAATGGGGAAAAAAACCCAAATGACAAAAAACCAAATCCAGAATTGCTCTTTGAGGAAAATTTCAAAAACAAGATAGCTGCTGCTTTTATGTCCTAGGACAGAAGTTCCTCTTGGGTGCCTTTGTCCTTCCCTTGTCAGTCTTTTTTCTGAATTTTGTTTTAAACATCTTTCACCATTCTTTCTTCAGTATTTTATCTTTGACATGTATGAGTGCTTGTGTCTGCATATTTGCCATTGTGCTTTGTTTTTTTCTTTCCCAGATGTTTGCATTTTTAAGGGATTTCATCGCATAGAGGCTATTATTTCTTTTTTTTTTAGAGGAAGGAGGAGAATACTTAAATTGCTTTTCTTGAGGCACAAGGAAATTAGCTTATAATTTTTTTTCATCTCCTGTCATATTTTAGAAACTTAGGAGAATTTTACTTGTGATTATATTATCAGTTTATCAGTCCAGTAATTTCTCCATCATGTTTCTCAACCATATGTTCATACTTCCACTATGTCATTACTACATGTATGGTGCAATAAAATACTGTGCAACAGAATGAAGTGAGTTACCCAGGGTATATTAAAATTTATAATGAATCACACAAAAAACTGTGGGGAAAAAAAGGAAAAAAAAACCCAGAGTGGGTTTCACATTATTATAATCCCTCAAATCTGTATGGCCCTTTAATTTTTTTTTAATTATAGATATTTTCTTCTGTGGTTTTCTTACTCAGTATATAGAAAGCAGACACATTGACTCTACAGAAGTAACTACCTTGTAAAGGAAAGACCTTACAAGAGTGTAATTTCTGTTCGTTAATACAACATTTTGAACTGATTAATGAGACCAATATAATTTTGTATCTCAGAACTAATAGCTTGCGTTATTTTTTTCCAAATTGTTCATATTTTATTGGCTATTTATTTTCTATTACACTGCTTTTCAGATTTATGGAAAGTACTTGTAATTATCATATCCTTCATTTGATGCAATGAATATATTTTACTGGACAGCTTTATGCATTCAGTGTTACATTTTTTGTTTTGCAGCTGAAGACCAATTTCCTAATTGCTCTTGTGTGTGTAGTTGTTTTGAGGTCTTTTTCTAAGCTGCTATGATTTTTGCATTTACATGTTAGGCATGTGCGATGCGGGACTAAGTCTATGATTTTACAAGTTAAAAGTCTCAGGCAAACTCTCATTAGCTGCTCTCGTAGTTTTGAAATTGCAACTTGCCATTGCACCATATACTTGCAATTGAATTTTAAATTGTAATTTCTAGGTCAAAACCCAGTAGTTGTTAGTACAGAAGCAAAATGTTTGTGGAAACTTTTCCAAGCTGTTAATTGAAATTTCCGTAGTACCTCTGTACTGCTAAAAGCAAAAGCAAGAAAGGAGTACTTTTCTGCCTGGGGCTTTTGTGATCATATACCATAGAGATAGGAGCTGTATACAAATTTAACTTTGTCTTTTATAGACAGCACTTTGTGTTTAGTCTGAACCCAACGATTTTAAAATGTCATTGGAGGAGTCATTTTTCTCTTGCAAATAATAAACATGCCACATCCTTAAAAGACAAAGTGTGAGACATGGCTGTAGTTGCTCAGTTTTGGTGCCAAGAATAAGTGGTTTGAAGAAAGCTTAGCACCCTTATCCCTAGGGAGATGTAAATTATCACAGGCAACACCAGACACAGTAGCTTCTCACTTGTGTGCTAATAAACAGTAAGGACATGTCCCAAGTATAAAAGATATTCATAAAGTAATAAAATGTATTTCTGACATGTATTTATATTTTTATTAACAGTAAGCTTGTATGTATATGCGCAAATACCTCGAGTATGGTGTAAAATATTCATATTCCAAGAGCTGTAACAGTACTGCAAGTATCAAACACAATATGATTTATTCTTTATTCTGTAAGAGCAGATGTATTTCCTAGAGCTGTGCTCCTCTCTGTGTTCCTATGTGAATGCAAAAAGAATTGGCGGTGAAGAGGGACCTTATTACTGTAGTAGGAGTGAGACTGAACCTAGTAAGTACTTTTCTTGAATGTTCTTTCTTGATGTTTACTTTTCAAATACGATTTTATTTGCTCAGTAATGATTCTTGTGTGTGAGTTTCCCTGTTTCCACCAAAAAAAAGGTAAATAAATACAGTGGAGGAAGGGTGGATATGGTTAAGCTCAGGCCTTAATGAAATGGCCTAATTGATAGAAACTGAGGATACTTTAAACGGAGACAAACCCATCTGCATAGAAACTAGTCTGTTATTCTTGTTCCATGTGCACAAACTGGAAAACTCAAAGTGCATCTCTGTTTAGTGAAAGTTGTTTCTGATGTAGAGGAGACACGTATCAGCTAGTGTTGACTTCTGTGGCTTAAGTACCAGTAACCAGAATTACTCTGGTTTTATGAGGAAGAAGAGACTGTTATAAAGTTGTTTAAGACTACTGGTATTAACAAAAGCCTCCACCATTAAACAAACTACTGAGCACTAACTCTAGGGGGAGTAGATCTTTGCCTATGTTCAGCAAAGATCTGTACCAAGTACAATGCAGTTTGGAGTACCTGGAGAGTTTATCATGTCAGAGGAGTTCACACATCCTGTTGTACACAAACCTGATGAATTGACCAGCTGGGACTATGAAAACTGGCATGAGATTAGCTGTACATGTAACTGGTACAGAAAACAACCCTGGCATGAGCAGCACATCAGCCATGAAATTTCTTTATTGGAATTTACTAAAGAAAAGGTAGCATAGTCTCTCACTTCAGTATATGAGTCATTTATTTTGATGGCCCAAACAATTTTCATCTGTATTCTCATAGTGTGAGGAATATTAAGTAGTGCCCCCATGGCCTACATTTGGGTGAGGATTGAATAGAAACAGTTGTAAAGCAGGAGTCATGCCTCTGGCAGATGTGATGTTTTTCAGCAATTTAATGTTTTGGAGACATAAATAATAATCAAATGGCATTTACTTAAAGGAGCTACAAAGCTCCTACTGGAAAGAAACAATGAACAAGATTTATGTCAGGTCTCTGAGCTTGAATGAGGCATGGGCCCAGGGGCACTGCAAGTGATTTCATTTTATATACTTTCCTACTAGTCTGACTCACCCCCCAGGTTATTGTCAGAGCTAGTCAAAACCAGGACGTGTTCATCCATGTGGTTTTCTGCTGGCCAAGGGTAGACTTTTTGCATGCCAGCAACCTCAACCAGCTGGGTTCTACAAAAAGTATATCCATTTTGATTCAAGGGATGAGGATGTAAGTTTCTTGTATCTAGACTTCCAGGATATTAAGGTCTGGCTGGTAGCTGCATGTCACGGTTTAACCCCAGCCAGCAGCTGAACATCACACAGCCACTTGTTTACTCCTCTGCCCTAGCGGGATGGGAGGAAGAGAATTTGTAACAGGAAAAGGGAGAAAACTTGTGGGTTGAGACAAGAGCAGTTTAATAGTTGAAATAAAATATAATAAGAAAAAATAAATTGTAATGGAAAGAAAAATAACAAAGATAAAGGTAAAGAAAGATAAAGATAAGTAAAGCCCATGAAAGACAAGTGATGCAAATGAAAAGAATTTTGCTCATCACCAACCAGCTGTCCCTGAGCAGTGGCTTCCCAGCCAACCTTGCCTCTAGTTTATATGCTGAGCATGACACCCTATTTTATAGAATATCCTTCTGACCAGTTTGGATCAGCTGTCCTGGCTGCGTCCATTCCCAGCTTCTTGTGCACCCCCAGCCTCCTCACTGGCAGGGTTTAGCAAGGAACAGAAAAGGCCTTGCCTCTGTAAGCACTGCTCAGTAGTAATTAAAACATCACTGATTTATCAACACTGTTTCTGGCACAAATCCAAAGCATGGACCCATACCAGCTACTGTGAAGAAAACTATCTTCCCCCAGCCAAGACCAACAGACACTCAACTTCTTATTCCCTTTAAGTCATGTTCAAGTCTCACAAATTTCAATACATCCTCATTAACCATGATCCCCATTAATCATCATATAATCATATAACCAGTGTTAAGGGGTTGGAATGAACCTTAAAGATCATCTAGTCCCAATTCCCCCTGCCATAGGCAGGGATACCTCCCACCAGACCAGGTTGCTCAAGGCCTTATCCAATTTGGCTTCAAGCACTGCTGGGGTTGAGGCATTCACAAACTCCCACAGCAACCTGTTCTGGTGTTGCAGCGTCACTATAAAAAAATTTCTTCCTAATATCTAACCTAAATTTCCCCTCTTTCAGTTTGTACCCATTACTCCTTGTTCTGTCACTACAGGTCTCGATGAAGAGGCCTTCTCTGGCTTCCCCTTAGGCCTCCTTCAGATACTGGAAGGCTGCTATGAGGTCTCCACACAACCTTCTCTTCTCCAGGCTGAACTGCCCCAACTTTCTCAGCCTGTCTTCAGTGCTCCAGTCCTCTTATCAACCTCATGGCCCTCCTCTGGACTTGCTCCAACAGTTCCACTTCCTTCTTATGTAGGGGGCACCATAATTTTACACAGCACTCCAAGTGCGATCTCACTGGAGCAGAGTAGAGGGAGAGAACCTCCTTCAACCTGCTGGCCACACTGATTTTGATGCAGCTCAGGGTTTGCTTGGCTTTCTGGGCTTCAAGTGCACATTTTCCACGTCTTGTTGAGTTTTTCATCAACTGCCAAGTCTTTCTCCACAGGGCTATTCTCAACCCAACCTGTAGGTGTGCCTGAGATTGCCACAGCCCAGGTGTAAGACCTTTGATACAATATAGAGATATCATTCCTTTAGTCTATGTACCACCCATGTGAAGTGTCTGTAAAAAGTCCATAAATATCCACAAATGTCCACTGAGTTCATTTAGTCCATGACTTGGCGCTCCGTCTGTTCTAGTGGTCACTCAGGACAGGAGAGGCAACGTGCTGCATGGAGCTATTAGACACCAGAGGCAGCTCAGGTCCGGTCACTGCTGCATTGCAACTGCTTCTTTTAAGGCTTCTCCTCTATTGGTTTAGTTAGTTAATACTATAGTAATTCCTAAAAATACAGCTCAAATCATGGCTTACAACAATTTAAAGGTATATACATTTCAGTCTTCACCCCTGGACCCTTTGGGCAAGTTTATAGGATTTAATATTGCAGTGAACTCCTCCCCCTGCTGCTAGCCCAGGGGATTCCAGATATAACAATCCCCATAACATGCAACTTAAATCATCATTCAGTTTTCCTGGAGTCTGATGCATGATAGGGGATGTGATACACCCCCTCAATTGTGTCTATGAATTGTTTTGGAAATGAGTCCTGTTTTCTGATTCAGTTCTTTTGGGGGTGCTGTGTGACCATAAAACCTGCTTTTCAAGGCCCAGGATAGTATTCCAGCTGGTGGCATGGGTCACACAGTATGTTTCCAACCATCCAGTGTCGCTTCCACCATTGCAAGCAGATGTGAAACAGGTTCATGGTAGTGTGATATAATCAATCTGCCAGGCTTTCCCATATTATTTCAGCCTTCACCCTCTATACCAAAAAGGTAGCTTTACTATTAATTAGCTGCTTTACTAGTTTGATTATGGTGTGTGTTTGACGTTCTTGGATAACCCGTGCAATGGCATCAATACTTAAGTTCAGCGCCTCAGCCACAAGCCCATCTATCTGTCACACCCCTTCCTAAATGTCCTGATGGGTCATCAGCCCACCAAGCTATAAAAATAGCCCACTCTTGTGTTTCCAGTCCAGCTCCATCTGAGGCACTTCAATTCAAGCAGCTTGGTCACCTGTTCGTTCTTTCAGTGTTCTTCAGTGCCCCGACTCTTGGGTACGTGAGCCTCTTGTGAGGTACTTTTACAGTCACATTCTCTATCCGAGCAACACTATCTTGCCATAATTCAACAGCCCTGAGGGGCCCTGAGGGCCATCACTCCGCTGTCAGTTGGCCTGCTTCCATTGCTGTAGCCACCTCCACAAAGAATTTGCCATCATCCCTGAGTCAGTACAGAGATAAAGGACTGGCCACTTTTCTTGTTCAGCAATGTCTAAAGCCAGCTTCACTTCAAGTCACTTCCGCAAACTGACTTGGTTCACTTTGTCTTTCAGCACTTTTTGTGTCTTGTCATGTAGGACTCCACACAGCCAAAACTAGCATACTGTAAGTATTGTGAATATAAATTATTCTTGGTCTTTTTCAGAAGTTATGTACAGTTAGAAAAGGTTCTGAATATAAACCACTGAACATGAAAACTCTTGAGATTTTCCATTTGTCTCTAAAGAAGAGTGCATAATACGTGTAATGTGCCATGAAGAAGCCTATACTTACCAAAATTCAATAGATCTTCACCCAAATTTTACTGAGAGCTATAAAATATTTTGGTTTGATGTTTGTGATGTTATGCAAGAATGTTGCAATGCAAGCATCTTATTTTGTAACTGTTGTAGCAACTCAAAAATAGCTCTTAGTTTCTGTTTATTATTTCAGTGGTATTCAGAGATCTGAAAAGTCTTTAGGAGTCTATCTACAAAGTCAGGTTTTTACTTCTAAATGTTTTAAAAAATTAAAAGAGCAATTTGATTCAAGGATTATTATTAAATGGTAACAACTAAAAGAGGAAAACTTGGAACTGAAACATACCTATTTAAAAATAAATATTCTCACTTACGGGGCTCTACTCTGTTTTCGTTGCCAGTTTAGGCTACACAATTAATCAGTGCTTCTGTTATCTTGATAATCTGTCTGCTTGCTGTTGTAAATGACTTACGCTTGCTGGTGAAGTTGCTGACAGCTATTTAGGCTTTCAGCTTTCAAAAACGCTTCTAATTGTACATGTTTGCGGCTTCTAAAAGCATTTGCTTCTGAGATAATTTTTTCAGCTAATGTACCTCGAAGTCTTCCTGTTTGTTTGTATTTCATTTCTTTGGAGTTGTATTTCCAAAGTGTGAATCCCTAATAGATTTAATTCACCTGAGATTATAAAGCAACCCCGTAGCTTTTCCTGAAAAATGTTACCTTGTCTGTGAAATTGGTTTATTTTTGTAGAAGACAGGACGTTCTCCTGTAATGCCACTGGTAAGCCGTGAAACCTTGCACCTTGGGTAAGGATGTGCACGTGAAATTTTCACACTTAAACCTGCACGGAGCTAGGAAATTGGGCTGCAGGGAATTCTGTAGGGAGCTGGTGGGATGAGTTACATGTGCTTCTCTACCCACAGGTGGTGGAAACCTATATCAGAAAAAAATCTGGTATTCTGAGTATCCCCTCCCATTCCACAATCTGGCAGCAGTGTGGAGTCACCCCTCAGCAGAACACAAAGCCTACCCTTCCTCCACGTCTCTGCAAACATGTTTGTGCACTTCTCATTGTAAATTTGGTCTGAGAGCAGAGGACCTTTACCCGTAGAACCTCTTCCATTCCAAGAGCAGAAAAGAGCTGTTGGGTACATAATTGATTCCTGCAGCCCCCCTGTGCCTTGGCAGGTATTGTTAACCAGTTTCAGCAGCAAGACCGCTGGACGTACAAAGGCTCTCGCTTGTTTGTGATCATGCCACTGGCTATGCCAGGAATAAAAAAAGAGATTTCCTGACGTGCTCTGCTGCGATCTTACCATGAAACAATTCTTTGTCCTGAAATGTTTGGTTTTAGCCCCCGGTGGTAGTTATAAAAGCATGTTAAATACCAGACTTCTCAGCTTGAGACCATCTGTTTCCCTTGCAAATCATGTACCACCCCCACACATGGGTTCCTTGTCACCAGTGTTGCAGTTTCAGTGGAAGAAAAAAAGACAGATATTTTCCCATATGATAGTTTAGCCAGAAGATGGACCTGGGAAACGTGTTCAGGTGGAGGGGGTGTGATTATGCTAGAAATAGCGAGGTGTTTCCCCACAAGTGGAAGGCAGCAGGCTTTCAGGGAGTGTAGTCATTCAGATCTCCGCTGGCTCTGCGCCTGTGTAAAATCTTGTCCCCCTTGACTGGGGCATAGCTTGCTTCATAAATCAGCAGTGTTATGTGGTGAGCAAGCTGTCTTTGCAAGTGCTCTCCCAGCATACCTAGAAATGCTCTTGCCAAATTTGTTACTGGTGATATGACAGCTGTTGGGTGTAAAAGGAGTTTACACACTTCCTGTACATTAAGTAATTTGAAAAGCAAATTCTGCATATGTAGAAATTAGGTTACTCTTAGGAGGTGTCGGATCAATCTTTTTTTTCAAGAACTAAATAATATGTGGAATCTATAATTCTGCCAGAAGGACATAAAACTGTAATTAATCATTTTTTTAGCTTTTGCTTATCCCAGAAGAAGCGGCAACATCTATTTTGCTGCTGCAGTTGCTTGGAAGTCAGGAGCACCATGGAATGAATTCAGCTTTCATTTGCTAATGGTATATGGGAGATTTCATCACGTTTCACTGCACCATGGTGGTGATATTCTTTGTGCTTATTTGCGTATTTTTGCCATTGTTTCAAAAACTTTATTTTCAAAAAAATTACTCTAGCTCTGCTCTTTTGGGATCTTTTTTGTGTATACTATCTGGTTGGCTATTTAAATGAAAGAGGGTAGTAGTGAGCTGTGATTTCTCTACCTTTTATTGGTCCTGTCAGTGTTACAGCAGTGTTATTAAAAGGAGCAGCTTACTATGACATGAATCAGCCATGTTTTCTTAAGGAGCTTGGTTCAGGCAAGAAGCTGTAAAGTTTAGCTGGAAACTGATGTGAAAGATCATCTGCTGGAAACAGCTTTGTAGCAGCAATACAACTAGGACAATGAAAATACATACAGGAAAGACAAAGCCTACAGTCACCTATGAAAATATATGGAGAATTTAAGTGTAAAAAAACCTGATTTTCTCATTTTTCTATGTTTTACAAATTCTTTTAAAAATCCTGAACCTTCACCCCTAACCTTTTGTTTACTATTGAACTATAATAAAATTGTTTATTATCATTAATTACAATACAGTCTGTTTAAACTGTTTAGCATACTGCTGTCCTTCACAGCATTTTCAAAATAAATAGTGAACACATACAAATGTCTAATTAAATCACTCTGCATGTCCACTTATACCTCTGAATTTATAGATTTGCTTAAAATGCTGTGCTAGGTAGGGGAGAGTTCTGTTGATAAGTTACATGAACTGAGGCAGTCAGGTTGAAAGATAGTTTTTGTTTCAACTCTTAGCAATTCAAAGTCGAGGTTTGATTTGAGGGTTAATGACTCAGTCTTCCTTCTGAAAAGGGAAGCAGCTGTACTGGAAACCCAGAATGCCTTTTAAGAAATCTTTTGCAATGGATTTGTTCTTTTGATTGATACCTAACTGAATTTGATTGTCATCAGAATAGGATAATATCTTGCTAAAATCAAGAGTGGTTTTGTTGGGTTTTTTTTTCATAAGGAGGAAGAGCAAAATTCTAATTCACATGTAAGCCTAAAAAGCTTATTTAAAGTCATTAGAGAACAATAGTTCTTCAGTTTGCTCTTGTGGAGGCCTCCCCCTATTATGCGTTTCTCTTCCTTGACACAGCTAAGAGAAAAAGTATTTAAAAGCTATTTTGGAAGCTTGGTTCCCTATTCTTTTCCTGTCTTTCATAATCTGCATATTTCTTATACTTGATAAGAGATCAATTAATTGATTTGGAGACAAAAATTCTTCTGGTGACCTACTGGTTTTCTTCTCTCTTGCTCTAAGGCCCAAGCTGCAGTCTGTAAAAATTTTTGCCTTAATTCTAGAGGCCAGGATTAAATTCCTTTTTTAAAAGTGAAGCCAGAGTAAGCATCTCACTCCTATGTTTTCCATAAAACTTTGATGATTGTGATAGTCTAATGAAATTGTATATGCTTTCTCATTTTTCTCAGAACTTTTCTCTCATCTCTTCACTTTTGTGAGGTCTCCTCTGGGTATTATTCATTCAGCCTCTTTTCTGTGCAATTCTACCATTTTCCCCCCCATGGTTTTCTTTTCATGTCACTGCCCCTGTTCCGTTTTCATTTCCTCCAAAGCAAAACATGAGTCCCTCTTATCTGAGTTCTTTCAAAACTGATAAAACAAACTCACCTGTTTTTGCTTCGAAGTTTTATATTGTGTTTTCCTATTCCTAGCTTATCTTTCACGGATTTTATTAGTGTGGCCTTGTGTGTACAGACAAGGTTGAGCATGCAGAAATTGGTAAAATATATTAATTGCTTATAATGAACTAATTTTAGGGGCCTTTCAAACTGCTTTTGGATTTGTAAATTTGCAAAATGTTCAAGGGATGGCATTAACTATTCCAAGTCCATGACAAAAATTTCAGTTGACTTATTTATTGCAGAATTTTTCCTCTGGCTCTTGATGAAAGGGGCTTGCTCCTTCTTCATGAATGTCAGCCATATGTCAGTAAAAGTCAGGTTTAGTAGTAAAAGAGCCTTTAGATTTTATTTATTTTATCTATTTTATTTATTGGGCAGAAAGGCAGGTTTTTGCAGCAGTGGTTATGTCATCTGTAAGCATTACATAATCATGACTTGTGAGTATCATTTTTCAGGTTAAAAGTTTTCAGAGTTTAGGTTTTCTTAACCTGTATAGTAGTAACTATGCTTCTAAAATAAATAGCTTTGGAAAATTGTTTTTCTTGGAAGTGGTAAGAGATAAAATCAGAAGACAAAGAAAAACATACACATAGCTCACTCTGGATTAATGATTTTGGATAGGAACCAAAATTATCTAACACTTGAAAATGCTAAGAAATCTACTAAGAAGTCATACATCAGACTTTGCAATGCAAACCGCATTGAACTCCAGTTAAGCATGCGGTATGAGACGAGTACACGTATTAGCACACCGTCTTTGTGACTGAATCATTGTAGAACTTATTCAGCTTACAGCTGAAGCATGGCTCTTCTTTTTTGACATTATTTATAAATCACAATTTTTGCAGTCAAAATTAAGTGTCTGTATTTGATATAAACATAGGTGCAGGGTGAGGAAAATGGGAAATGGCATACTCTGCGTCATTTTACCTGTGTTTTACAGGCAGGTTTTGGCTATGTACTCAAAGGTTTTTCTAATTCATTCCAGTCCCCCGTCACCATTTTGGAAAGCTGAATTTTTTCTCCCCAAACAAAGTCTTTCAGCTGGACTTCTCCGTTTTTGTTTCATGTTTTGTTTTCTTTCAATGAAAACCTGAATTCTCTGACTAAAGAGTTAGCCTTCAATTTGTTAACTGAAAACATGTTTCTCCACTGACTTCCATGAGTTAGCAGCAAAGAAGATTGTCTAAAGCTAACAATAATTGCATAACTTTCTCTCTTCTGACTCTAAATAAGGATGAAAGATGATTTAATTTATGAAGATGCAGAAAGGTCTATTCTGAATAGAAAAAACTGTGACTAAGTGAAGCCTGTGGTCTTGGTAATCCCCCTCCTCACAGACTATTGCACTAGGAGACTGCTGTACCCCAGTGGGGAAAAAAAACGCTGAGCCCACAGTCATGCAAAACATCTGAACCCCACTGTGGGGAAGCCAGGCCAGAAGCACACCACTGAAGGCTGCGTTATTATATTTTGAATCTCTGGATAATATAAGCTGAGTGTCATTTTTGTGTCTCAAGTGAGCAAGCTTTTCTCATTTTTCACAGTGTGATACCAACTTTTCCCAGTTTGATCTCCAGGTAAATTGTTGGAAATAAGCTAATGACATTTTACCAATGGAGGATTTTGTTTGGTTTTACAGACCTTGGGTCCTAAAAAGAGAATATAAATAATGTCTATTAGCATCCCTGCTAACTACTGTGTGGGTTAGGCTGGGGTGGAAGGAGATGCCGTTCATGTAATGAGCAGCAGGATTGGAAGTACACTATTGCTTCTCGTTCATCCTGTGTGCATAGTTGCCATCATGGGTTTTATATTCTCCATTTTATTTCATTCTCTTGTAAAGCAAAATCCTAAGTATGTTACCCCAGCAGGTTAAATTTCAATTTACTTTAGCAGTGTTTCTGTATTTTTCTTTTTTCATCTTTCTTCTTAAATCCCTCTGGGGATAAAGAGGCCACTATTAGGAAGGTTGTTTGCTGAACTAGTTCCACTATAGCTTTTTTCACTGAAGCTGAAATATTTATCTCGGGTTCAGCTTTCATAAGCTGATTAAGCTTCCACAATTCAGTTGAAAACCAGCGAAGTCCAGTTTACTTTGTTACTTTAAATGTCTGCATTCCAGATGGTAACAATATCAGTGGTCTTCCTTGAGCCGGGTGTATTTGTTCTCCAAATCTGAGTTCTTTCACCCCACGTGCTTTTGTATCTACCTTTGGTTAGCTGGGCCCCTATATAGGTACCAGGTAAGAAGACATTATCACTATATGGTATTTAAATTAAACAGATTTTGCCTGCCGTAATATTGACTGTGTGTTACATATGTATTGAAGGGGTTAATGGAGTGGTTGCAAGCTGGAGGTGTTTATGTTGGAATGCTTTGAGAATCGATTCCAGCTAATGGAAAAAATGCTTTAATAGTGAGCTGGTTCCGTTCCCACAGTGAACAACAGAGAGTGGAAACAACATTTAATAGACCTTTCAGAAGTAAATCCTGCGATTTTTCCTTTCACCACCATCTGTGGAAGAAATGCCCACTTTCTTCTCAATGGTCAGTATTTCCTCCTGCAGTGTATTTGCCTTGCTCTGTTAGGTTCTGAAGAGACAGTTCTTTGTGTCTTTGGACAAAAAATTACTTGAAAAGTATGTTCTGCTCATGTGTCATCTAAGGCCCAAGTTTTATTGGCTTTGCAGATTTCCACTTAAATGGCAGGTTGACCAAAAATAGCCATCCCTAAGATTCCTTCTCAGCTGCCCTGAACTATCTGGTTTCCAGTAAATTGAAGAAATTTTGACTATATGCATCTTGTTTTACAAATATTGATGCTGCAAATTAAGATCTTTGTTGTACTTGGATTACAGGGGAATGTTGCATCTTCTGTTTTACCTGTCTGCCATCTTATTTTAAATATTAGGGCACTTAGGAGGCTTGGCAAATGTAACCTTTTACTTGTGAACACATTATTATATTTTTTGTTGTTGGGAGGATTTTTTTACTATAGAGTTCTCATGCAAAGTGGAGTGGCTTACAGTAATATTTTTGCTTTGCTATTTAAGATGATTATATACAGATTTAAATTTAAGGAGAGGGTTTTTTTGTTCTATTCATAAACCTTGCTGAAAAATCCAAGGTTTATTTTCCATTGAGAATTGGCATGATTTTAAATGCAAGGCATATTTGTTGTGAACCATGAACAGTCTTTATGAAACCTGAAGAAGATTTGTGAAAACAGCCTGTAATAAAAATCACACATGCTTCATAAAACACTACTTGATAGATATCACTTGCACCATTAAGAACTAAACGACAAAGGATGTAATTTCAGTTCTGGCATACAATATTAATCGAAAGGCTTTAAAGCATCTTGCTGATGGGAGCTATGACAACATGACATTGAAGAATTACAAACTAGAGACATCTATCTTAATCAGATTTTCAAAGTAAATGCCATAAAATAGAAAGTTATGTTATATATCTTCATAGGGTCACATATCATATAGGGTATAGCTTTTCAGCTTGTTTATTCTAAAAATATCAGGGACAAAAAAATGTGCCTTTCAAGTAAGTTTAAAGCTCAGTTCATATACTTTATAAAGTTTTTGTGAAGAGATTAGTAACTGGTGCTTTCTATTTCTGCAGTATGGTTCTAAAACTTCAGGGAGAGCTGAATTACAAAACATCTGAGAATGCACAGATGTTATCACTATGAAGATGTTGAGGGGAAATACTATGCTCAGTGGATATGAAATAGAAAGACAAGGTTACAAGTGTACCTTTAACTGGAAGTATAAAGCTCCTGTAGGTAACACAGCTGAAAGACATTGGTAAAAGTATTTTTTCTTCAGTTCCTAGAGCTTGCAGTTTTTTTGACTGACTTGTTTCTTTGTCTTCCTATGTATATTTAACTGGTAAAGAGCAGTGTCCTTATAGGGTGTAGGAAATTATCAACATGTACTTTGTGGTTTAAACACCAGTGTTGCATGTTAGGGACTATGCTACTGCCCTCCAGGGAGCTCCAGCTATTTCTCTCCTCTCGTCATCTGATCTTAGACAGACACCACATGTGAACCATGGGATCATTTTTGAGTTTCTCCACAATCAAATAAGTCTTTCTTCCCATTCAGAGCAGAAGTGTTTATTTCTCTTTAAAAAGCAAAGTCATGTTGAGATCAAAAGGAAAATGGGTAATATAAAGAAAACTTTAATTGTTTTATTTATTATTTCTGCCAAACTTAGGATTATAAGCAAGGCAATGCAGTCTTTCAGAGCTTATCTTGCATTAAATTCACTGGGAGTTTCTCACTCCCAGGTAACTTGACAGATTGTCAGACCCTACAGACATTGTACTGATGAGGAGACAAACACTGGCCCGCTTTGATCAAGCTATTTGTTTGCCTTTTGCCCATTTTATATTATAATAGTACAGACACACACAAAATGTGCATATCTGGATCAAAGTGCCCTTGTCACTTCTTCTTATGCTTGTCACCATGCATCTAGCACAGGAGCACTGAGTGCTTCAAGAGAAAGTCAGCAGCAGTGGCTGCCGGTTAATTCTGTTTCCATCTCTACATCCGTTAATTGTAAACCACGCAGAAAAGGATGGGCAAGCTGACAACAAATCGGAGTGAAAGGACTCTCCTCTGGTGGCAGGCAGTGTGTCACCGCGTTCCCTGGGCTGAGCGGGCAGTTTGGATCCTTAAAGCAGGTGGCAGAGCAGAGCCAATTTGGATGTGAATAAGACTAAGCAGATACTTGGGATTAACCACAAAATAAGTACATACAGAAACTTGTCTTGAATTACCGCTATGGTTTGTAGTAAATGATCAGAAAGGAATCTTTGAGCCTTGCACACCCTGGCAGAAAAAACTGAACTGAAGCAGTGGTTCATTCAAAAGACAGATCTGCTTAATTACAAATGAACACTTAAATACTCCATTTTTTTTCTGAACACATAACCTTCTTTATGTTTTCATTAATTAAATGTGGCTTCTCATGCAAGGTGCTCCCAGACCAGAGCCTTCTGGAGTGATCGGTTTTACTTGCCCACAGAATCCCTGAAGCCGTGGCCATAGCAATACAGGTAGCCTGTCTTACCCTCTGTAAGCAGATACTTTAAAAAGAGCTCCTTTGGGAGCTCTAGAAATAATTAAGCCATAATATCCACTCTTTTCAATTTGCAGGGACTTCTGAGGTAACTCCCACTTCTGCTTACAGTTCTTTTGGAGATATGACCATGCGTCAATTAGGTAAAATTTCAAGTCCATTGAAGGGTTTTATTGAGGAAATCAAACCAGTTCTTACAGAAATTACTTTTTACTGCTAGCAGTCAAGGGCTAGCAGACCAGGGACCAGTGACCTGCAAACGAAAGGTTGTATTTTTTGTTAGCAGTTTTCTAAAACATTCGGTCTACTCCAGATTCTTACTTCTATTATATATTATGGATATTTCCTTTACCATGGCAGAGACTCTTCTAAAGAGAGAATAGAAGAGGAGCAGCCTGACCAGAAAGAGTTAAGACTCTCGCAGACATAGGTATTGAATAACGTTTTGTTCAAATTTGAAATGTTTATATCATAATGGAAGACTTTGCTTTTGTGTTTGTCGTGGAAACTCCAAGTTCACCTTAATTATACACTGTTTAAAAGCCTAATCCTTATCAAATGGAAATCACCTCTTTTTCTTAGATGAATAGCTAGCTGACAGGTCTCAATGATCTATCTGTTATAGAAAGACTATCACACAAAATATGAAACAAATTACTTTTTTTCATGGATACTTGGTCTGCTTTTCTGCCTCTGAATTAACCCCTTTCCTCCACATGGCTGTAGGTATCATAAATGCCTCTCCTTCATATGCTGTTCAAATTCTGTAACAATTAAATGATAAAATTAATCAAATGTAAATTACTTCTTGAAAAATAAAAGAGGAAAAGGTTTTGTGAAAGGCTACAGAGCTGCATATAATTTACCTCTGCAATTGAAATGGCTGCTTTGCTTCACTGTGATTCCCTAGGGTAAATAACAATTTAAATATGTTTTGCAAAAATCACGTAACTGTAGTAAGACAGCTTTCTACACAATTTCTTGTGACTTTTCTGAGTTCAGTACATATGTTCACACACATAATTATTGATGCTGAGTTACTCAACAGCTGCCTCAAAAATATGGAGTTTGTTGCACCTGAAGAACTTTGACAGGCTGGTTGCTGGGCCAGTTTACATTTGCTACTTGCTGCAGAAATCTTCTCTGTAAGATAAATGAGATTGCTCTACAGTCATTAAGGTCTACACTGAACATGAATGTTATAATTTAAACTTAACACTTTTAGACACAAGCCTACCTGTACCCTTATTTGCTTATTTTTAGTGTAAATTAGACATTCCCATTTAGATTAAGTCAATTAAGATAGCATTTAAAATCCAATTTAAAGCAAAGCAACTGTACCTTCCTGGAACAGTTTTTAAGTATTTCAACACAATTGCACTTTATCAGATTTGAATGTTTTTTCTTCTAGTAAGTGGTTTGTTGTAAGAGAGCTGGCCAAGTCCCAGGGCTGCTGTCTTTTCAATAACCAAGGGAAGAAGTATTTCCCTTTAGGACTCGCATTTTCCAACACACTGGTTGATAGGGAGGAAAGAGGAGTTACAGAGTCTCGACACTAGACACTGTGGCATATGCAGGGCTATTATTACAGGGAGTAGTGTCCAGTGCTGCAGAGTTTATGAAGTACATACTGTGTCATGCAACTCCCACTGTCCTTATAAACTCCTTAAGTATGAAAAGCAAAAAACCTGGAACTATTCTGGCAGTAATGGTGATTTCTCAGAAGAGCTGTGTGAATCGCCGAATGTATATGCCTCAGTTTCCCTGCTTCTGCAGTGAGACTATTTTCAGCGTCACAGGGATGTTGAGAGGCTGTTATTCCATAAGTTGGATAGCTTTGTGAAAGCCTCAGTAATACTGAAAGCTGTTCTTTAGCTCTTAACTCCTTAAAAGAGTGAAAAAGGAAATCTGCCTCCAGCCTAAGAACATGACTATTGAACATTTAAAACATGACTAATCAAATTATTATCTCTTCCTCACAAATCAGTGGTGCAACATTAAGGTTTTTGTTAGAAATTATGCAGCAATCAGAAGAACTGTGTATTGGGGAAATCTGGCAGGTTGCCGGAAAGATCCAAAGAGCAGTCCTCAGTGGTCTCTTCATTCAGAATGACAGTGTAAGACTGAGGAAATTTAGAGAAATATAGATTTTAGCTCTGTTGATTTATAGAAAATCTAACCTTGTTAACTGCAATTCTACCTGTAGCTTTTGCACAATTAGAAAATAAATAAATTATTCCAGATTTTTCAATTATTTTTGATTTTGAGGAAGCTGTAGATTCCCTGCCAATTGAAGCCACCCTCAGACACTAGAAAATATCACTTGTCAGCATTCTATGGAGAGAGAAAGTGGGATAGGAAGACAAGTGATCTTTGCCAAATTGCGCTTGCTGTGGCCTTCTAGCTCCCTTCTAGCCTCTCTTAATTTCTTTTATATGTCCCTCTGTATCTTCAGTGTCAGTAATGTTTATATGTTATGTAGCAGAAGGGCCTTTTGGTTCATAGAAAATTAATAGGGGAATAATCTAAATCCCATCCTGACCTGCGTAGCTGGCCTGTGGTCCAAGTAATACAATTCCACTCTTCCAGCATATTATCAGGGTAATTATTAGTTCTGTGCATTTATTTGGGGAGTACATAAATATCCTTTACAGAACCTTCACTATCCATCTTCCTCACTGGTAGTAGAGTGTGTGGGAAGGTCTGACACCTACCTGAGACAAGCCTGGCACTCACACCCTTCTTTGTGCAGGAGAACAACGATGATTAATCCTCTACTTTGTCTTTAGCAAAGAATGGTGCAAGACCTTTAGTACTAAAAATGGTAGACTAGAAGATTGATTTTCAGCAGAGACTGTAAATGAGAAGAGAAATTAATGAACAAGAGGGATGTCAGGATAACATTTTAGCTGGTAGGAGCTGCAGTTGAGGAGGGTTTTGCACTGATCATGGCAAAACTGTCCCAAAAGGCTTGGCAAGTAGGAGAGTCAAAAAGGGGGAATAAAAAAGAAAAGTCAGATCCTAAGAAAAATTTTAATCAATCTAGCTGATTAAAATTAATTAACGTGAATTACTTCATTCCACCTGCCATTTTTATGTAATTTTTAAATTAATTTTTGTAATTAATAATTTATACAGATATATTTGCATATACACATGTAAATACTTACACAGACACGTGCACATATATAATTTTTTATATACACATGCACCTATATATTACAAAATATAAGGCCACAGTTAATTTTGCACCAGCTGATAAATAGCTTGTAATCAAAATCAGATAGAATTTTAAGTAGATATGGGGAAAATTCTTTGCTCTAGTGTTGGTCTGTTAACTTTCCTTTAGCTGGCTTGTTGAAATGTGGCTTAAAGCCCTTCATAGTGATTGTAATCACATGCAATGACACCCTTTGTGTCAGTGTTCGTGAAGACAAAGCTAATCAGTTGTACCTGGATGGGAATTTTTCATTAATATGTTGCGGATTTGGTGTTGAAAATCTTGCTGGGAGTATAAATGCTGTCATTCTTATGATGAGAGATTCAGCATTGCTGTTGTTTGTGACAAAAGTCATGTTGACCACACAAGACCACTGGAAAGGAGAATGTGGTTCTCAGAAAGGAAATTGTTCCTAAGACTTATTTTTTCTGTTTAAGTCTATTTCTTAACATTTTCATATTGTCTTACGTTCACGACCTGGGAAATTGCTCACAGTTAAGTTAATTTTATAGGAGTCACCTTTAAGTTATTGGAAACATCTGTTTCGACAGAAATACTTTTCCTGTGTTCTCTGTACCAGTGTTTTATTATTGAGTTTGTAACAATTTGCAGTTATAACCAGTTCCAAAAGGGAATTGCTTATGGAAATCAAACAACTAATTTAAAAACTACCTGAAAGCTTTTGCAGTGCGAGAAAAGTGCATGCCCTGTATCTTCTGCTCTGCTTAACACTTGCATTTATATTATGAAGTATGTTCTGCTACATTAGTTTAGGAAATATATTGGAATTTGAATTACATAATTGTTAAGTGTTACATGTTTAAGTGTCATCACTCACTGCTAAATTGTGGTAAATTAAGTGTCAAAGTTTCTTTAGTTTTATGTGCATTGTGTTGTAAAACGTTTGTCTTCAATTTATGACTTATTTGCCACTGATTTCACAGAACAGATTGTTAAAACCTAACACTGATGGAGGTATTTGATTGCGGGTTTTGCTGTTTTGAGGTTTTGGGTTTAAGCTTTATGGGCGTTGTGTGCTTTGGTTAAGTCAGAAAATATTTCCTTTTGTTTTGATGGCCTGACTCTCTTATCACCTGTGACTTCCTCCAAGCTGTAGTTACATTGCATGGTGTGAAATTGGAAAATCTGTTCTGTGTGTGTTCTAATGGATGTGACGGTCATTAAGTATATGAGTCTTCTGACGTTGTAATCAGATGTGAATCAGTCTGTTAAATATCCATGAAGCAACATCTGCTTCACAGAGTGACCTTCTGCTAAAGAATACTTAGCATCTATTAGCAGATCATAGTGCAGATCTGCCTTATTTGAAATGCACTAAACTAGAGTAGTCTACTGCTGTTTAGCAACTAGCTTGTAATAATTTATTGCAGTTAAATAAAGCTTAAAAAACTCCATTAAATAATTATAGGGATTATATGCATTTTGAAAACCTTTGTGTTCTACTGAAATTACCCATTTAATTTCAGGGTTGGTTTGTTAAAAAAAGCTGAAGTCTAAAGGCACATTAGGGGATCTGTCAGATGCTATTTTCTGTAGGTGTTAATAAAACCAGATTAAAAAAAAAAAACTGAAACAAATTAAAACCAAAAGCAATTTTACCATCTGTTGTATATTAATTAGAACTTGGTGTATCAAGGGTAAACTTGCTCTTACAGAATGTCACTGAATGTCTGCTAATAGAATAATATGCAAATATATTAGATGATAGGATTATATTGAATTTCTCGTTCTGCTTTGGTTGTAGCAAATGCCAAGATGTTGTATAACGAACTTTAATTTTCTTTCTTCTTAGAACAACCTCCAAATAATCAAGGCCAGTCGACCCTGCAGCCTTTGCCACCTTCTCACAAGCAACATTCAGCACAGCATCACCCATCCATCACCTCACTTAACAGAAACTCACTGACAAATAGGAGGAATCAGAGTCCGGCCCCGCCGGCTGCTTTGCCCGCCGAGCTGCAAACCACACCTGAGTCAGTCCAGCTGCAGGACAGCTGGGTGCTTGGCAGTAATGCACCACTGGAAAGCAGGTAATTACTTAGGTACTACTACAGCCTCTGGCAATTCTAGAGAAAACATTTAGCTTAATGAAAATTGACCTGCAGCTAATACTTCCCCTCATTCTGCAAAACTTTCATTTCAGCAAAACTGAAAACTTCTCAGTCCTAAAAAATCTGTCCTCACTCTAAAATCCACAATGACACTCTTCTCCCTTACAGTCCTATTCCAAAGTAATTATATTAATTTTTCCAGACAAGCATTTTCCTTCCTGTTCATAATCTGTGACTTTTGCCTGTTTGAAGAAATTTCTTGCCTTGCTTGCCAGATATGTTATGTATCAAATATATACTGTCATACAGATCAAATGTCAAATAACTTTCAATAGTAGTTTTTAACTCTTATACTTGGTACCTTTAAAGAAATACTTATGTGAAACTAGGTGTTTTTAAAGGTGCCCAGGATTTGGTGAGACAGAAGATTTCAGTTCTGGTGTAATGATAAATTTGTCCTTGATAACTGGCTCTAGGAAAGAAGCAGCTAATATGAAGGGTGACACTAGCATTTTTAGGTGTAGAATGATCTATAAAAAAAATTGATAGGACATACTGGCATGGAGCTGAATTTACCTGATAAATTACTTCTCATGTAACACTCAATCAGCACTAATTTTTTATTAAGGAAAGCCTTAATATTCCAATTTAGTTATTAAACTGAGCATTTATTACTATATTGAAGTTGACAGTAATTCTTGAACATGTTTATGAAATCCCGTCAGTTTATTCTTTGAATCTCTTTAAATTATGTTTTATGGCAAAGTAAAGATTATTCTGACTAATTTAAAACATACATGACTTTAAGATTCTCTTTTAAGTAGTTTTTGTCACCATAGCTGCATCAGGCAACTCCTCTTTTAGACAGTTTGGAATGGCTATTCCTTTTCTTAATTTTCTTGGACTCTCCTGTGTTGTTTATGAGACATTAACACTGTGGAACAGCATTCCACTGAAGAGATTTCATCATCATATTAAAACAATTTAGTACATTGGGAAAGTTTTCATATAGAACAAATAAGTTTAAGGGGAAAAAGATGTTTGATATATTCCTAACACTAGTTAATCTTAAGTAGATGGGTAAGGTTTTTGATGTTTGCTTCCACTGCCATATATGTTTTTATCGTGTTTATAAAGGTGTAGGACTACTTGAATGAGAATGCCGCTTCCAACCTTAAGTATTTTTTGCAGAGTAAAGTCTTTTTACATTTTAAATATTCCTAATGAAAAGCTAAGGGTGTTTTGAGTGTTCAAGTTTTGAACACTTGTAAAAATTGTAAAAATTGTAAAAATTTCATGTAAAAACTGACACAGACCTACTACTGTGGTTTTTCTAATAGTCTTACTTGGCTGGAACTCTGGAGGTGAAGTACCCATCTTATTTGACATTGATTTTTCCCCTTTTGGTTAAGGTTCCCTACTGAGTGTGATTTTCAGGCTCAGTTTCAGATATATTAACAACTTTGTGATAGATCTCTTCCTTCATCCTTTTCTTGGACTAAAAGAAAGTTTATTTCCTCTTTGGCAATATTTTAGCTTATGCTTATTGTTGACTTTTTTTTCTTCTCTCTTTTTTTTCATCTGACTTAGATGACAGCCATTTAGTGGTAGAGAATGCAAATGTCAGCATATATACACAACTATCTTTCTTGCTCTATAGGCTATACTGATGATGGGTGGCATAAAAATGGCATACAGTTTTCTGTCATGTATAGCTGGGCAGTGAATTGGCTGGGTTTGTGTATGTGCATGTAGGAAAGAGGGTTGTATTTGCAAAGCCTGGAGGAGGTTTTAGTCCCTATCGCTCTCAGTAATAGTGAAAATGACTTCAAAATATATATTTCCTAATATTGGATTCAATTGTGTATTTCATAGCACATACTGCAGTTTGTCTCTTTGCAAAGTACTATTAACAAGAATTAATGCATTTGTGCAAAGCATCGCTGTTACTGGCTAAATAGATGAGCTGTGAGGTAACAAATCAGCGATGTCCAACAGAAACTCCAACTACACTTTTTTAAATATAAAAAGACTCTTTGCTTAAATGTGTATGAGAACCTAAAACTGTAACTTGAATGAACTGAGTTACTTGTGTAAGTGCTTCTTTCATCTTTGATACCATCTTTAAATGACAGTGAGGTTATCGAGCAGAGGCAGAAGTTGTCTTCCCTCTATTTGGGTTCAGTAAAATCTACATTACCAAAAAAAGCAAGACAGTAAGAGAATATTTCCTGTAGATTTCCTGCAGACTGCAGGACCTGTCATTGAACATTTAATGATCTCTACTATTTGACTGGTCCCTAGCCTGCTGTAAGTTAGGTTTATTTGTAGAGCCAATAGACCTGCTGGAGGAGCCAGCACTAGAGAATAGCATGTACTTTGGAAGAAATCAAAAAACTTTCCATTTTGTTCCTTGAATGACTGGTTGGACAGCCAAAGGCATGCAAATATATGACTACAAGTCAAGTGTCTCAATATGATAAGACATGATTTAATAATTAAAAATTAGTAGGTTTTTTATTATCATTGAGCTTTACATTTTTATTTACCTACTAGTTTTAGTAGTGATTTCTTGAGCACCAGTATCAGTAGTTACATTCTCGTGACTTTGAGTTCTAGCAGTATCTAAATTACTGATGTTTAAAAATACATAGTAAATTACTTCTTTAAATGCTCTCTCTGTTAAATATTCGAATGTGCAGAATTTTTCTAATGCACATCAATTTCAATGCACATCTAATCAATTTTGAATGTTAGAGATGCACAGAGGAAAAGTATGTTAGAACTCATAAATTTGTAGATAAAAATAAGCTGGTAGCATCTCTTTGTGCATTTCCTGGGAAGTATTTCATTAATTTTAGGCATTGAATGTAAAAGATCAATTCGTTGGCAAGGGGAAATTTACATATTCCAGTCAAGGAGTAAGTCTCTGAGAATATTATATAACTCTATCCAGAATCTGTGTTAACATGCCAGCAAATCGCAGAAGAGCTTTGCTTTTTCTTACTAGATTTGCTGCATAAAATACCTCATTTGAAAGATGACTGCATTTTGTATGATGGACTGTGAATTTTTTATAGAAACTAGCCAAGAAACTAACATGTTTTTCATAGTTTATACAGATACTGCTTAGTCTTCTTTTACCACTTAGTCTTAAAAGTAGAGTGGTAGGTACATCACTGTATTCAGCTACTTACCTACTTATTTTACCAAGAAAAAATGAATTGGTTGAAGAAATACTTGATGGCTGGAAAATATTTTAGCATTTTGAAGGATTTAATTAAAGTACTGGAATATCTCAGAAATAGTATAGACAAAATAATTCCTGGAATGTGTTACTTCAAACCTGTTCTGTAAACTTGATTCAAAGTTCATTTTAGAATGTGAAGATTTTAGAAACTCCTAAAGTGTGATGAGCATTCCCATGTTTCTTTATTGGGGTGGATTGCCAATGATCCAATTACCTTCAGTATTGATTAAGGTGTGGAGAGGGTGTTGATAGTTTCCAGGGAAGTTTTAAATCAATTTGTGGAGAGGCTGATTGTCTGCAAAAGCACAGTGTTGCTAGAGGTTAAAGTCTGTTCAAACCAGCTATTTTACGCATTCCACCCACTAAAACAGTGCCTGCTTTAATCAAATTAAAAACCATTCTGTTCTGTAAGTCTTCCAGGTTTTCACACATGGACTTGATTAGACATGTTACTTTCTATTGAGATGGTGCATGGTACAACATAAAGGCAGAAACTGGGGATGGAGTTCAAGTCCTGCTCTTCTGAAGATCCTGTTTATCACTGTGGTTGTGTCACATTGCTGATCTGCAAGTTGAAGAAATAGGACTCTGCTTAGATTGCTGCCAGCATGAATGCATTTGCAAAATTGGCATGCCATAATTATGGGATCATTATATAAACACATTAGAAATTAAGTATTGTATTCAAAGACTGAAGTCAAATAAAAAAGTTCTGTTTTCTTCTGACATTCTCTAACTGTCGGGTTCTCACTGAGCATCTGTTTGAATCCTAAAACACCAAGCCCATATGCTTGTAAGCTTTCTTTGATGTCAATAGTGTCTTACTTTAGATTTTTGCTTGATCCTTCTGGCATCTTTCCTGCTCAAATATCCCTTGCTGTCACCATAAGTACTTGGAATTCAGTCATGCTGTGTGTTTTGTCCCCTGGCTCTTAGGCAAGCACCGGTAGTCCAGAATTCAGCAGCATTTGCACGGTATTCCTTGAGTTTGTCATTCCCGTTTTCAGAGGTACACAGTCATTGAAGTAAGAATGGACCCAAGTATTTTTCCCCATGTTAATCATTCTCTGTTTTAGATAGAACAAAAGAAATATGCAGTTCTAAACAAAATAATAGTGGCTTACTTTGTTTCTCCCCTTCATTTCCTTGCTATTCCCTGAGAGAACCAGAGCCTGTGATGCTTCCTTTGCCTCTCCTGCTGCTGTGCATTGTCATTTGCAGAACATGAGATCCCCATTCACTCTGGTAGCCAGCCCTCTGCATATTTTTCTGGCTGGCTGGCTGTGCCAGATAGCCAGCAAGAGACTGTCTTTTAATAGTCTCAGTTCACTTTTATTACTTCATCTCTGGTCCAGCCTCATCAAGTAAACAACATCCCCCACTATGCGCTGTTCAGTCCTTAAGCCTGTCTTGCCACAGGCAGCAGTCAGGAATTTTATTCAAGGACTTGCGCATGAATAAGGGATCACCAAAGGGTAATGACCACCTTAATGGTAGCCTTATAACACCGTGTCTTCAGGTTACAATCCAGCTTGTAGTTCAGAGAACAGCATGGAAGGCAGATAAATCCCACATTCAGTTTTGCGCAAACTAAGTTACACAATAGAATTGGTATATTCTTTTTTTGTGGGATCATCCCATTCTTTAATTTGAAATTGCACCTCTAATTTCATCTTTTTGTATCTTTATGTATAGAGAATTAGAAAGTCAAGCAGTCCTTGCAAATGGTCATGACAACCTTATAGAGATGGATGTGTTTTCTCCAACATATCACGATAGCAGTTATGGGTATGTGACTCTTAAGTGTTTGCATGATGCTAACTGTTGACACAGAAGACAAAGTGTGATTTAAACAAAAATTATTGCAATAGGAAAACATCTGGAACAAACCTACTCATCCTTATGTCTGATTTTTTAAAAATTAGTCTAAATAATTTGTCATACTGATTCATAGTAGATACAAACCAGTAAACTTTGACTGCCAAATCTTGCTTGCTGTAAGACATTAAGAATGCAATTGACATTGTATTAGTTTTCTATGGCCCAAGTCTGCAGTAAACTATTTGCATGATTACACGTTTGCCAGATCTGATCCTTAGTTTGTAATGTATTTACTACTTAGCAAATATTTCTTTTATAAATATTGACATATTAATGCAGCATAAAGAATGACCAATCAAAGAAGTTGAGTTACATGCCTAATCTGTAATATTTTTACTAGCTATTTTGAGATTGCATCTGTTGATAAATATGTAACTGTAAGTAGAGAATTCCATATAAATTAATATTTCAATTTAAGTAAAATTTATATCATAGAACTGTTCCATATCTACTTAACTTTGTCAATAATCTCTGTCTAATTTTTAAACTATATTTTGGCATTCTTATGCCAAATCAGTATAATTCTTTTTTGATACACACACACACACATAAAAAAAAAACAACCTGACAAAGCAGGACCATTTCTGAACTGCTAATCATAAATCTACCTTTTTTTGTTTGCTTGTTTATACTCCACTAAAAACCAGATTTTTACGTCCAAATTCTGTTTTGCTAATGGTAACGCTTAACTTTAAAAAAGAGACAATGTGCTGTTTGATTAAATGAGGAGATCTGCAGTTGCCCACTAATTAATCTGTAATATATATTGACACAGTACATTGATTTGCTTCTCCCAAAAACTCCTTAGCTTTCTCTTAGCCACAAATTAAAATCAACAGCAGGAAGAGAATGGTATGTTAAATTCAATTAGTCAATCATTATCAGCAAACTCAAAGATATTGCAGATATTTGCCAGAAGAGCACAATATATTTTCTTCAAAGTAAAAGTGTAAGCATATTGTATTAAAACAAAAAAACCCCAAATACTATTGTTCCGTATAGAACAATAACCATACAATACTGGGTCAGATGCATAAATGCTGTAGTAGTGTTAATAGAACCATGCCTGGTCTATGCTTTGTATGTTTGTAATAGAATCACCAAATGTAAGCATTTTAGCAAATGGACTGTGTTATATGAAATTTCTGTTTGTTGATACTAATTCAGGTAACAATACAATGAAATTTATCTTGTTTGTAATCCCTTCATTTTTAAAATTATGCTAGCAGGGATCATCTCCTGGTGTGAAAGTTGTCCAGAGAAAATAATACATCAGTTCCAAAGCATAATAGATTTGAGACTACAACATGTTATCAGCATGAAGATTCAGTTTATCAATGTCACTAACATACTGTGTCACAGCTAGAATCATTATATATTTGTTTCTTTGTTTTCATGTCATGCGTGTATTACATTATGATATACTATTTCTCCATTTGTATGGCTTACAGAGAGAATATTAATCTAATTATTTGACAATTTTAGTGTTAAGAATGGTTATAGAAATAGACATTTTATATAGAAAATCTAATGATTCATAGGCCTAGACCTAAAGAATAGTTGTTTATAGCTTTGAGAGATGTATTCACAGTGCATTAATTATCATAAAACAGCTGGAAATCTCAATGTATTTTAGTGATCTGTATTGTTGGCTTTATTCGCTTCTCTAATGTATAAACATATATTAGTGTACCTGTTGACAAATCAGCTTAGTTTGAAGTAAGAAGTCTGTTTTCCTCTTACCTAACCTGATAGTCCTATTCCCCAAGTTACTTAGGTGTCAAAATCTGAAAATATGTAAGATTCACTATCAGCGAATGACTGTATTTTTATTAATTATTGATAAAGCTTGCTAGTATTTTCTATTTCTATATTTTTCTATATTCTATATTTTCTGTTTTCTATTGTCCCCTCATTTTCTGAAAATTTTGTGATTTTGCAGGATTGGGGTTTGAAAACTTCCTGTTGTGTTTAAGTAGGAATTCTTTGCAAGGAGGTTGATTAGGGATTTTTGTCATCTGTTGGGGAGAAAGTTAGGGAGAACTGAGTTTAGGGTGTGCTGTATTAAACTTAGTAGTGGTAGAGAAGAAAACTGAAAAAACCTGAGTACAAAAGCAATAGGAGTGGGTCTCCAAATGGGTAGATGGATTCGTCTACAAGGAGGAACTGAGACGGGTTGGTTAAGCAAGGTGGGACATAGAAAAAATGCTAGAGGACTAGAGGCTGAATATATAGGATGAAAACTAAGAACATTTCTTGTGCTTTACTGCTTGTGATTATTTGTGAAATCTTTTTGAATTGCATGCACCTCATCACCTATAGGACTGACTCAACATGGTGAGAAACCTTGGCTGCTGGCATATGCTCTACTAGTGACAGAAGCCAAAAATAATCAAAGATTTTCTGTCTCTGATGGTCTATGCAGATAAGGAAGCTTTCAATATGATTTCTAAAGTTTCTTCAAACTTTCTTAAATAAAATCACAAGTTAACACTTTAGTAAAAAATTGTCATCAACATCATAAAGCTAGCACACAAAATTTGCAAAATTAAAAGCTAACTTCTTTCTACAGTTCCTTGGCTGCAGCTGAGCTTACCATCCCAATAAGTGCAGGTCAAGTTGAACCAGAAGGGAGTTTTAACAGATTCTGGAGGTTCTTTCTGTCGCATTCAAACAGGTGAGGAAACAATACCAAATGTCATGGCAAAACAAAGACCTGGATGACTGTATGGTGCCTGATTTCAATATCTCTGATAATGCTGATTGCACAAAGAGAAGTTCAGCTGCAAAAAGGCATGTGTGGAAATGAGAACCATAAAAGATAAAACATCACCCTCCTCTGAGCATAAGGTGTAATTCTCTGCCTTGTTGAATCCGTGAATGGTGGTCTCTCAGTTCTATGAAATTTGGCATGTTGCATATGAGAGACTATGCAAGTGTAGTATTAAAGTTTTCACCAAGGAACAATGACTGGAAAATAGAAATGACTGTTGATCACGTGTGCACACAGTCGCTGAGTTGGTCACAGTGGCTGTAGCTCAGAGGTTATGACAGTGCTGTTGCTGTAGTGACAGACTCTGGCTGTGTGAGTGACTGCTTATACCGCAGAAGTGGCAGCACAGAGTTCATCACAACTTATCATAGACTCCGTATTGCGAGAGAAGCACAGCTATGGACATCAGTAAGTGAGCTAAGATTCACAGATCCATTATGATGGAATCTTCCGCCTGCTTGCAGCTTGAGGCAGAATCAGATCTTATCAGTCACTGGCAGAATAATACTTCACCTCTTTAAATTCCTTCTGATTTTATTTTCTTTTAAAATGTCCAGTAGCTTAGTCAGTCCAGACAAAATTTCAACCTTTGTTCCAACTTCTGAATTAATCTTTGGGTACATAATGCAGCTCTGGGTCCCTCTTAAACTATATTTCTTTTTGAAATACTCTCCATGTGCCTTTTGAGATATTTAGAGCAATTTTTCTCTTTCAACTTTATGAAGACAGCAAGGGTAGTAAAAAGATTGGAGGAGTAGTTGTGCTCTACATTTCTTTGATTTTCTGCCTGGAAACTATAACTTATTCAATATTTAAGATAGGAACTGGCTAAGGTTAGAATGCCTCATCTCAGAGACAACTTTTCTTGTCTCTATCTTGTTAGGGGTATGATTCCAGAAGAGCAGGGAAGATAAGGAATTGTAATATAAATCCTCACTGCTCACATAAGCATTTCAGGTCCTTACTGCAAAATTCAGATGCTTTCCTCTGCTCTCTTGTTCTTCGGAGAGATGAGAACTGCAATAGCAGGAGTATTGTATCAGAAATACTGAATTCAGTATCAGAAAGTGCAGTAAAGGGCTGCCAAGTTCACTCCCAACTGTCTCCTTCAGAAGTGAACATAACCAACAATATCAAGAGCCAAGTCACTTACTGTAACCTAGGTGGAAGTCTGTGTAGGTACTAGTCCTCTGAGAGACCCAGAGGAATCCTGTAAGGCAATAGAGCTGCTTGATATTTTTTCAGTGATACATAGATCTAGTTTCACTCTCATCTGGAAAGTAAGTAATGGGACAGTTCTGCAATGAACAGTATGAGTAACTACAGTTGAGCCAGGTTTCTTTCCTTGTTCACCCAGCATGAGGCATTCTTTGCATTGGAGTCTCTTGCTCATTTCCCCAACATGTGGCTTAGCACTGTTTGTTCCCCTTGTTCATCTTCACAGAGTGCAGCATAGCAGAGAGGAGCACGAAGGAGCAGGCTTGGCAGAACCATCTGATTATTCTGGTTCTTTTGATCATAGATATACAGAAATGAACTCCTCCTTCTCTGGGGTCCAGAACTAGCACCCCGAATCTGAATTTGGAGAAACAAATAATAGGATAGGTGCCCTCTGCACCCTGTCGCACTATGTTCTTTCTTGTACGGCCAGGAAGGTAGGGGTGATGCAGAGGAAGATTTACTCTAACACACCAAAGGAGAGAAAGTTTGGGGCTTTTGTCAGTATTCAATACTTCAAGTCATCATGTCCTGATGACTTTCACAGCAGATGGGGGCACTGTCTTGTCTGAATTGCTCTTTGAAGCTTCAGTTGCAGGTTGCTATGCCTGACTTCTCCATTCTTTCTCCAGCAGGCAGCAGTGGAGCTGTAGCCTGCAAGGGCCACATGTGAAAGGACATGCAAGGAGTAAGGAAGACACTTTAGCCCTAGAAGGACTGTTGTTCTTTTTTGCCTTTCGGTGTTCCGTTTTCAAAGAAGGCAGGTCCCTGGTGTAAACCCAGCCAAATTCAAGCAAGTGTTACCATATGTAAAGTGCTTTTCTGAAACATTTGAATAATTTGGTAGAAGAGGCTTATCTTCATTTCCCACAGATGTTTCCTCTGTTTTTGCATATGGATAATAGCTGTCTTCTCTTTCTTTCTTTCCTCCAAACTTTGATCATCATTTTATCTGCTGTGTTCTTGGAGCTTTTTCCAGGATTGTGATAGCATTAATACTGACCCCAAGGAAAGGGAAATGCACTTCTATCTCATCCTAAGCAATTTTTTTATTGCAGTTCTGCCCAGAAAATAAACTAAGACAAATTCACAGCATAACACAGTCTCTGTGCTGGCTTGGAGTTGTGTTAAATGCAGCCATATGGTTCTGTGGAAGTCAGTCATAAGCCTGTGCTAAGGGCAAACACCACCAGCTACAAGGTTTCATCTCAGAAGAATGTTAAAAGAAGATGAAGACAGGCATAAAGTGTTCACAGAGAAACAAAGTCCAATTCCTGCTAGAGCCTGCTGGGAAAGCTTATCTCATGCATCAATGAACCAGAGTTCACATGAAACCTAGCCAGTAATTTCTGTTATCTTTTACATCTTTTCTATAATGTCAGTCGGCAGGGATTAATCTTTTCTTTCTCTGTTTCCTCAGCTCAGTGCAAAGAATCATATTTATTGATGTGATCTACCCATTAGTGAATCAGGCAGAGCTCTCTAATGTCAGGTAGCAGGTGAGGGTCATGGTCTCTCTCGGAGAACCCAATTCAATCCAGCATGAATAGGGTCTGTCAGCAGAGAGAGGGCACACCAGTCAGTAGGTGCAGTACTATGATTGATCACGATCTTGCACCACCGTCTTTTACACATTTAATGGTTTTCTCCTCATTCTGACAGTTAATGTATCTTGTAGAGGGTTTTGAACAAACAAAAAAGCGTGATAACCCATTCCCAGGAGGGAAAAATTCAGCTAGTTTGCATTAAGGACAGTCAGGGAGAGACAAATACAAAATCTTAAATGAGAGAAGTTGGAGCAAACTAAAATAGCTGCAGCTGGATGTATCCCTCCTCTCTTTAACTTTCTTAAGATTAATTGATCTCCTTGTATGGAAATGGCAAGTAAAATGCTAGGTCTTTACACAGAGATAGACATGCACTATCTCTGCATGGGTCAGTGATGATGTATTTGAGGTTGAGCTCCCAAACCTTAGAAGTCTGTTCTGCCTGAAAGTCTATTCTGCCCCTTTGAAACATCAGAAAAATAAAAAGATAAAGTTGCAGCTACCTTTAAGTCTTATTTGCTTACATTGGCCTCATGGTGCTGCCAAACTTTTGTAGAAGGTTCCATTATGTTTTTGAAAAGCAGAATTATTGATTGCTTCTGTCTCCAGATAGGTGCATTCTGAATTGGAAGCATTTGGGGGGCAAAATCTGGTGGTTTATCTTTGGTTCAGACAAGCAATCATCACAGTTGTGTTCATTACAAAACAGAATAGTTAACAGTTTTTATTCCTAGGAATTTAACAATACCATTATATTAAACATGAGACCCAGTCAATAGGAGTACTGTTGAATTCTAAGCAGAGGAGTTGGGTCTCCTGAAGTATTGGTCCTTGTACATACATAAGTATGCCACCAAAACACAAATTCACTAAAATTTGCATTTCTCTCAACTTCCATTCACTCAAAGTAGATTTGATAGAAGTTTTTTTCCACCTCTGGAGCCTTAGGAGAATGCCATTGATGCGTTTCTAATTTTAAATGTCTAAGGTATAGATATTACCTCTTGTGCCTTGCAGTGAATCCAGGCTGACAGACTGAGGACCTTAACAGAATGCATAAGACATTTTACCTGGGCTTGCTTAAAAATGTGTTAATTCATGTAATAATGTCCACAGATTCAACACACCTTCGAGGGAAATAGATAATCTTTAACAGAGTTAGATACTGGCAGATTTGAGTTGGTTTGAGGGGGGGAGGAGGGGGAGACTAACCTGTGCTCCATAATGTAAAAATCGGTGTGCTCATTTCAGAAAATATTTAGTTTTTGGTTATAGAAAACAGAATGGTATTGCCTTAGCTGGAAGAGTCCAGTAAAGTACAGTGATCTTTTGAGTCAACAGTGGTCCCCTGTGCTGGTGATTGCTATTGTGCCCAGGGTTTTTCTCAAATTGCAAGGGCAAGAGATTAGTCTAATAAAACAGATTAGTGGACTTTTTGCTTACATGAAAGAAATTTCTAGAGCATTCCAGATATATCTAAATATATGGGGATATTTTGATACCTAGAGGTAAAAGAAACAAAAGCAAAAAATGTTAGAGATAGTTTTTCTTTCCTCTTTCACCTCTCCTCAAGTCACTTTCTATTCTGTCAACTTCCAAATGTCAGTTTTGATTTATTCTGCAGTGAAACAACAGGTATCTGAAAATAGCTTTCCTCATCTCCACAGTTGCCTTTGCCTGACCCATAAAAAGCCTAAATTTTGCTTTTTTGCTTTAGGCAATTAGTTCTTAATGCTTTTGTGTGTTTTACCCTTAAAATAAAGTGAATCAAACAGTAGTATTACAAAAATTTGTCTTTGTGCACTGCGGGGCAAACAGTACGTACTCATTATACAAGAACAAGGGAATAATCAGTTGAATTTAAATTGAAATTGATAGAAGAAAATACATTTTGATATAGTGCATGTTTAGCCTTCAGAACAAAATGCCACAAGACATCCGTGAAAGCATGAGTTTTGGACTGTTTAAAGAAAGAGCAAGCTGTTAGTGAGTAAGTAGACTGGGAGACATTCTTTCCCTCCCTTTGTACTGGCCACTTTCAGACAGGATGTTGTTCCTGGTGGTCTATGCTACTACAGTTATTCCTGTTTCTGCTTATTTGGTTACAGTTTTACACAGCTTTTGTAACTGTTCTCTGTCAAGTAAGTTCTCTCTCTCTCCACCATTTTTGGAATAAACTAACTTTCTCATTGTTCTGCATATATTTTCAGGAATCCTATCCCTTACATTGGTTTTTAGACAGACACCTCCATCAGAAGTACAGGCCAGAGATCATTTCTGTCACTGGATGCCTTTTGTAGTGCAGTCTTCTGAGTGTTAGAGCTGTTCTTCCTCAGTTGTCTTCCAGTGTAATGATCTGAAGAGCCGTGTATCACTGACTGGATCATCATGGAACTGGCCAGACATTGCATTTAGGACAGTATAGGAGACAGTGCTGCAAGAAAGCCTATACTGCAATAGCACTAGGACATTTTTTACTGATCACAGTGGAATCTTTCTATTAATTTGGTCATGTTCAGAAACATGACCAAATTAATAGATTTACTCTCCTTCATATTTTTCAGGTGCCGTTAGTGTGCAATGATACACAAGATCCAAAGATTTAGGATGGAAGGATTCAGGGTTTTTAAACACATATTTTCTAAATACAATTTTATTCTGGATCAGTTTATTATAGCTCTTGAGATGAGGAGTGTTTAGTTGTTGTATATTCATAAGGCCTAGCAATATTGACCTTTATTCTATGATAGCAGTCGTCAACTAAATAGTAGTGTTGCACAAAGTTAACAATAGCTGCCATTCAGTCTCATTGGCAGGGTAGTAAAATATGATGCATATTCTGATGCATTTTGAGAAGTTCAGTAGAATTTTAGTGGGCCTTATTCACAATTCCATGTTTAGTACAAATTTTGTAAAAGTCCTGTGTGACTTTTAACACAGTGTGACATACTTGCCATGTGATTCAGCACTCTACTGGCAGGGCTGCACTGTATGAAGTAATTTAAAACAGAACTAAAATGCTGCCAAAAAAGTTTTTTTGAAATTATAAGGTAGTCTTTTGTACACCTTCCAAGTATTGCAAAGCATTCTATATATACAATGCCCAAAATTAATGAAACTATTCTTTAGCAAGGTGAAGCAATTTCAGCATAAGCTAAAAAACCAGTCATGTATCTAATGTAAAAATTGCACTAGGAATGTTAAAATTATGCAGTAACTCTATTCAGATTGAGACCAGTCTATTTGTAAAGTAATGTGTAATATTCCTTTTTGCTTGGTGATAGTTTATTTATATAATATCTCAGCTTCTGGCAGTCTGGAGTCTAGGGCCTTCCAGACGTGTTTATGTAATATTTCATTCATTGATGCATAGTATCCATTTTCTTCTAAACGGCGGTCAAAAGTCCTTGTCATAGATCCTTTATAAGAAAGTAATTCTAAATTACATTTCTGTTGCTGGACACCTGGCTATCTTATATCAAAAGTATTTGGGCTTCTGGGTTGAGTCTCACTGTCCTTGAATATTTTGATAGTCTATCTCCATTTCTATAAAGACACAGTTTTCAGTTAACTTAATCTTTCTGCCAAACTCATGGATGGTGTTTATCACTTCTTTTCCCTCTTCTGTTTTCCTATTTACTGGATTTAGTAAATGCTTTGATTTCCCACAGAGGAAGTGGCAGCACAAAGAAAATGTGATTTGCTGTGACTCCTCTCCCCCCGCCAGTGTGAGAAGGAAGAAACCATCTTCATGTCAGCCAGTGCACACCAGCACTTGGTGCTCAAAGAGTACTGAGTTAAATTAAAAGCATGATTATTTTGCTTTTATTCACATGCTTCTGTTTTCTGAGCTGACACCTTTGAGGTTTTTGATGCTGTATTTCTGTCTTTTCTTCTAAGGGCAAAAGCTTGAGTAAAATGTCTGCCATTTGTGAAATAAGGGTATTTCCCACCTGTCTTTGCATCCAAGGATTAGGTTATGGCATAACTTTGTATTTTGCTACCAGTCTGTAGTTTAGATTTGTTAGGTCCTGAATACTTCCCGTCTAAAATGTTGATTAGCTTCACTTTTTAATAGCAACATCTACTGAATAAGTTGGCAGAAATATATATTGAATAAATGTAAAAGTAGAATATTATTTGCTTTAAAAGTTGAGTTGAATTATATAATAATACAGAACTGGCTTGTCTTCTAAAATATTAGCATGATTCACTGGATTTTTGTACTCCATAGCTAAATAAAATATTTAAAGTGCTGCTTATGTGAAGATCTAGCAAGTGCATGTTATGTGATCAATTTTGAAGGGAAGATACACTATTGCAGATGCTATAAGCTCCCTATGAGATGAAATATAGTGTAATTTCCTGTAAGTCAGTGCCTGGTCAAGTAGTGCAAAGGGTTTAGGCTTTAGAAATTAGCTATTTGAGTTCCGTAGCTTGAAAAGACAAGGTAGGTAGATAGATATATAGATAATTAAAATCATTTGTGGATGGATTATATTTCAAGCATAAGAATTTCAGTATTATCTGGAAGCAGCCTGGATTTGTTGTCAGATACCATATCCTTCTAAGAGTCTCATAGGAACAGTTTGGCATGGCTCAGTGAGGCAGACAAGATGTGCAAGTCTGATAGCATTACACTTTAAATACTTATCACTCGGAGTTAATGTAGCAGGAGAGTCTCTGACAACTTTGTTAGTAACTCCACTCATTAGAAATTGAGATCCAAACAAATTTTCTTAACCTATATGAAGATGCCAGACTGACTTTTTTGTCATTATTTTTCCCTCAACGTTCAGCCAGAGAGTGCAGCCACTCTGGCATTGTATTCATGGGATTCAAAGCAAAGGAGAGTAGCTTAAAGTGTGGAGCTGAGCCATGTTCCACCTAAGACAAGACACTCCTGAATTCCTACTGCTGAATTCCCACAGCATTCTTCTGGAGAAGCTGGCTGATCATGGCATTGACAGGTGCACTCTTCACTGGGTAGCAAACTGGCTGAATGGCTGGGTTCAGGGGGTTCTGAATGGAGTTACATCCAGCTGGTGGCCAGTCACAAGTGGTGTTCCCAATAGCTCAGTATTGGGACCAGTCCTGTTTAATTTCACAGAATCACAGAATTAGCTGAGTTGGAAGGGACCCACAAAGATCATTGACTTAAATTCACAGCCCTGCACAGGACCATCCCCAAGAGTCACACCATGTGTCCAAAAATGTTGTCCAAACACTTGCTGGGCTCTATCAGGTTTGTTGCTGTGACCTCGTCCCGGGGGAGCCTGTTCCAGTGCCCATCCACCCTCTGGGTGAAAAACCTTTTTCTCCTAGCCAACCTAAACCTTCCCTGACACAGCTTCAGGCCATTCTCTCAGCTCCTGTCGCTGATCACCACAGAGAAGAGATCAATGCCTGCCCCTCCTCTTCCACTCATGAGGAAGTTGTAAACTGCAATGAAGCTTCCCCTCGGTCTCCTCTTTTCCAGGCAGAACAGGCCAAGTGACCTCAGCTGCTCCTCATACGGCTTCCCCTCAAGGGCCTTCACCATCCTCATGGCCCTCCGTTGGACACTGTCTAACAGCTTTATATCCTTCTTATATTGTGGCATCCAAAACTGCACACAATATTCAAGGTGAGGCCACAGCAGTGCAGAGCAGAGCAAGACAATCACCTCCCTTGCCCAGCTGGCGATGCTTTGTCTGTTATCAGCAATCTTTATCAGTGATTTATTAATGAGGAGATTGAGTGCACCCTCAGCAAGTTCACAGAGACCCCAAGCTGGGTGGGAATGTTGATCTGCTGGAGGGTAGAAGGTTCCACAGATGGATCTGGACAGGCTGGATCAATGGGCCAAGGCCAATTGTAAGAGGTTAAATAAGGCCAAGTGCTGATTCCTGCACTTGGGTCACAAAAACCTCCTGCAGCGCTACAGGCTGGGGGCAGAGTGGCTGGAAAGCTGTCTTGCAGAAAAGTCCTGGAAGTGCTGGCTGACAGCAGCTGAATGTGAGCCAACAGTGTGCCCAGGTGGCCAAGAAGGCTAGTGGCTTCCTGGCCTGTATCAAAAATAGCATGGCAGCAGGACCAGGGAAGAATCTTCCCTCTGTACTCGGCACCAGTGAGGCCACACCTCGAGTGCTGTGTCCAGTTCTGGGCCCCTCACTACAAGAAAGACATCGAGGAGCTGGAGCAGGTCCAGAGAAGGGCAACAAAGCTGGTAAAGGGTCTGGAGCAGAAGTCTTGTGAGGAGCGGCTGAGGGAGCTGGGATGTTTTAACCTGGAGAAAAGGAGGTTTGGGGGGGTCTTACCACTCCCTGCAACCACCTGAAAGGAGGTTGTAGCCGGGTGGGGGTGGTCTCTTCTCACAAGTAACAAGCCATAGGACAAGAGGAAATGTCTTCAAGTTGCACTAGGGGAGGTTTAGGTTGGATATTGGGAAAAACTTCTTCCTTGAAAGGGTTGTCAAATATCAGAACAGTCTGCCCAGTGAAGTGGTTGAGTCATAATCCCTCCAGGTATTTAAAAGATGTGTAGATGTGGCATTTAGGGACATGGTATAGTGGTGGGCTTGGCAGTGCTGAGTTAACGGTTGGACTCAATGATCTTAAGGGTCATTTCTGACCTACATTTTTCTAAGATTCACATATAAAAGTTACAATTTTCTTTCATTACCTTGATGCCTGAGGTGGGCTGTCAGAGTTCTGACAGTTCACACCATCGCTGTCGTCTCTCGGGTTTATCTATGGGATTAACTCCTCAAAGGCTTTGAGAATATGGATTAGTCTCTAGTAGTCTGTGGTCTACCAAAGCCAGTATCAGTTCTCACTTTCTCAGAGAAAAAAAAGGAAAATATCAGTGGCAGACTTTTTTATTGCACTATTTTGTTAAAGCTTAAAGTATATGGCGCTCTATACAAGTGTTCATATAATGCCAATTTCCATTTTTAGTCTGTTGAGTCTAACAGCAAGAGAAGGAGGACATGAAAATTGCAGGTTGGTCAAGCAGTTTCTTATTTTTAACATGGAAGCTGGTGTATAGGAGGAGTGTGATTGTATCTACTGTATGGCTTTCTTTCTGTCCCCCAAAACAGTACACATTGTACATGGAAAGGGAAACAGCTGCCTTTGTGTCTGGCATTTTTTTGGGATCTGTGTAGACACTGTTTGTGAAATACACCTGGACATCACATTTACCATATGTAGCCAGGAATGAAAGAGCAGTAAAGGTCAAGTGGATAAGACATTTTATCAGGACTTAAAGAATTTATATGATTCTGTGAATCTGTACAATCAGAGTAATGCTGTTGTGAAGTGTAAACATTTTTACACAGGGCTAGTTATTATTTTGGTGTTTGCTACATTGAAAAGGTCACAACTTTTAATGAAGTACCTTCTTAGACAGGATATAAGCCACCAGGGCTTTGTCTTTTGAGTTTGTTGGTTATACTCTGAGCTCAGAAGCAAAAAAAAATTGGGATATGCTGTTCTGCATCAGTAGATCTAGTGCATAACCTTCTGTTGTTTCTGCCATCAAGTTTAATATTGTTCAGAATGAAGTAACCTATGTAAAATATTTCATGGAATCATGTTTCTAATGCAAATACTTTCAAGTAGAGGGCCTATGCCAAGATGTTCTAATTCATCTGTTAACCTCACATAGCAAAATCACCTGTAAACAACAAATCTTGTTTATCAGCTGCTGGTATTTTTCTCAGGCAGCAGTGGGGCAAATTAATTTCTAGTGTCTCTACAGTGTAAATTGGTCCATTACTATGCAAGAATCTGAGCACATGAGCCAGAGAATCAAAGTCCCATCATCTAAGAAGCAGCTCACAGTGCCACATGGTGTAACTGGAAGGGCTTTTCCCATGCTCAGCTAGCTCAGTTGGTGCTGGATCCTCTGACCCGTGCTACATAAGTGACAGGCAGTAGGTAAATAACAGCGTAGGTGTGCACTTACCTTCAGGAGGAGCTGGGTATCTGCAATTTATGAGTGTCTCTTAGCTATGGCAAAACCCAAACACCTTTCTGGTTCTGTTTAGCTGTGCAGTTGGTTAAGTTCAAAGTCTCCACAGTATGCTTTCTTAGCACTTTTAGATGTAATGTATTCATTTTGCAGAGCTTAATCAGGTAAGGGCAAGCCAAATGCTACAGAGTTGCCGACATAACAAATTGGTGGGAAACCCCTGGTGCAAAGACCTTTCTTTGAATGAGGTTTTGTTGTTCATAGAGTTGTGTACCTGCATCTGGAGAAAAACTCCGGGTAGAATATGCCATGCTTAGAGGCTCTTTCAAAGTAATTATGATTGCATTAACTGAAATGAAAGGATTCTACCATAGAGAAGCTCAGGGAGTAATATTTCCTTTGGAAATTTTAATTGAAAAAATAAACTGGAAACTGGTAACTCACGGTATGTCTTAACTTTGACTTTGCTTTTCATATCTGTTGCTGGTTTTTGGTCTTCTTGAATACATAGTAAGTATATTTCTTTAGAGTACTTCTCCTAAGCTGTAACTAGCTGCTGTATCCATAATCAGATTTTTTTATGGTAAGATTATGTGCAAGTAGATGTGAATGAGGACATACCCAAAAAAAAAATTAACTGACTATTTTTGGAAAAGTTGCCAAAAGTTTGTAACTGAGAGATTGCTGTTTTCCTTGTACTTAACCTAGGAAAGCTGTGATAAGTAGTGTGGGCTGCAGTCACATTATTGACTTTTTAATGGAGTTCCCTGTAGTCTGTTGCAGAAGCCAACACAAATAAACAGCAGCAGAAAGCCTGTCCCTACTTGTTGGATAAACTATGAGAGACTTCCTCCCTCCTACACTGTATTTTGGGTAGTTCTGTTTCCTGTCTGGATACCAGTGTATTATTAATGTTTGGGGGGCTTTGGTCTGCAGTTAAAGGGAAAGTGTCTTTTTATGTGTGACTGTCATGACAAGTTATTGCTTCTGTGACCCTTTGTAGATTGGATGTTGTTAGCCATTTGAAAAATAGGCAACATCAAACAAAAGAGTTATGATTGCCTGTGCTCCAGCTTTATCTATTTTTCTACTTTACCTTATGCTCTTTCTTTCACAGGCATTTCCTATTCAAAACAGGAACAGGGACCACACCGCTGTTCAGTACTGCAACACCAGGGTACACAATGGCATCCGGCTCTGTTTATTCCCCTCCTACTCGGCCACTACCTAGGAACACTCTATCCAGAAGTGCTTTTAAATTCAAGAAATCTTCGAAGTACTGTAGCTGGAAATGTACTGCACTCTGTGCTGTAGGGGTCTCAGTGCTGCTGGCAATACTGCTGTCCTACTTTATAGGTGAGTCCCATTTTTTATAATTGTCACTATGAACAGTGGTGTCTGATGGATTGCATGTGGATTGTGACATACTAACCTTTAAGTAGCAAAGTCTTTGGTAACAGTAAAAGCCACAAGGATTTAATGAAAAGTCACAACTGTTTAGAGAAATTTGAAAATTTGAGTATTTTGCAAGCATTCTGTAGATTGATGTTCAGTGAATTAACTTCAAAGAAGAATTTGAACTACAATTAAATTATGTGGGGTAATGTTCTTATAAAAGTATGTGTAAAATATAGGCTGTAAAAAATTTGTGATGTGAATATAACTTGCAGCATATCTTTGGAACTCTCATTTTGCTGAAATATTGCTAATACAATCTTTAGGAATGCTAACTATCACTTATTTCATCATTACATACGTGTATGTTTGTGTGTAAAGCCAGAGCAAAAGTCTAATACAGATGACTGATTGCAAATTAGGGAAAATAATTGTCCAAAAGGACAACATGCAGTGAAGATGTAGACTTCTTCCTCTCTTGTGGGCTGTTTATTTTTAATTATTGTCACTTTTCTCTATTTGTTTGTTAAATTCCATTTCCCAAATTTTATTTTGGAATATTTCCTTCATTTCTTCATGTCTTTAATTGTTTTCATAAATGTTCACTATAAATATTATATAATTTGAGTTTTAGGCAGTAAATAGGAGTGCTTGGCTATGAGAAAATGTCCTTTACTTTAATAAAGGAACAGAACAGGATAATTTTGCACTCCTAACTTCCTCTGCATCTTTGTTAAAATTACAGATTTTTTCATCTCTGAGTCTGTAAATGGTCTTCAAAGAACATTCTTTTAACTGATTTGTTAATTAGAAGTTTAGGTCACCACAGTTATGGAAATATAAGTGTAATGGTCTGGTTTTTGTTACTGGTTGCACACAAGTTGAGAGTCTTAAGGAGTCAAGGAAAGAAAATAGAAGAGAGTCAATCTGTCTTTCCTGCCTTCCTTTTAAAATCAGTGTTAATTTATAATAGAGCCTAGAAGGCTTTAAGGTCCTTAAATCCTCGTCATCATTGTTCAAACAAGCTTGTTGCATTTCAGTGCGAGACACAGCATAAGCTGTACAGAGCCTTTGAAGTAGTTCTTACTGAGTTGAAACTCCTGTGAACAATGCAAGAAACTGGGTTGCTGAGTAGCTGGAGAAATTCCCCTCTGACCCAGCAAAGCTGAGCCCCTTGAGCACCCTTTCCACCTCAGCTGCTAGCCCCAAAGAGCAGAAGATATATATGCAAATGTAGGCCTGGCCACTGCTGTTCAGCCCCCTTCAAACAGTGGATTTGTGGTTATTTTGTGTGAATGTGCAAGGAGTTTAAAGGTGTGGTTTAGAGCTAAGTTTTGACACTAGATCTCTTTTTAAGTGGGATTGAAATAATCCCACTTACAAAACACATTAATTGTGCTCAGTCTCTGTAATATTGCCTCATAAATCATCAGAAGTAAACATCTGCTACTAAATAAATGCATAAATATGAAAGAAAGAATTCAGCATGAAGGATCACTGTCAGGAGCTGGGAAAAACAGCCATACAGATAGTAAAACACTGGAGACCCGATTTTGAGCTCAGCTGTACACTTTGCCAGCCCCAAAGAGCAAGATTACTTATGAATCTGAGGGGCACAGGGAAGATAGCTGTACCGGATTATTTCTCCCATAGGCACATTAAGAAATATAAGCATGTCTAATGCGCCTCTATTCCTGTATTCAGGAAAAAGAACCAAGCTTTCCAGTGAGCAAGAGCTGAAAGCTCCACACATCATTTATTCACGTACCCTGTAAAAAAAAAAAAAAATAGCTGTACAACATTTCATTTCATGGGTGCACGCCAGCTCACATCCTTACTGAAATAAACAATGCACAACAGCCTTCCTCTGCCCACAGTCAATAGGGAGCTCAGTGCCTACTGGTGATATTACACATATTTCAGCTAACTCAGCAATCTAAATGTAAAATTCAGCACTCAGGGATGCTCTCTAGAGAACTTTGTGTCCATAAAATCACGAATGGATTGCACTCATTCATATATGTGGTTTTCCCATCTCTACAGATGTAATACCAGAAATATTCTCCGTTTAATAGGCTATCCAAGTATAAATCAGTACAAATCGTTAATGTAAGATGGAAGCACTTCTTCCTCTTAGTTAACCATTTCATAGAATGGTTTGGGTTGGAACAGACCTTTAAGATCATCTAGTTTCTACCCCCCTGCCATGGACAGGGACACCTTGTGCTGTACCAGATTGCTCAAAGCACCATCCAACCTGATCTTGAATACATCCAGGGATGGGACATCCACGACTTCTCTGGGCAACCTGTTTCATTGTCTGACCACCTCACAGCAAGGAATTTCTTCTTAATATCTAATCTAAACCTGTCCCATTTCAGTTAAAGCCATTCACCCTTCTCCTGTCTTTGTGAGAAGTCCCTCTCCAGGGACTTCTTTCAGGTCCCCTTTAGGTAATAGAAAGCTGCTGTAAGGTCTTCCCAGAGCCTACTCTTCTTTAGGCTGAAAAACCCCAACTCACTTTTAGCCTGTCATCAGAGGAGACATGTTTCATAACATAGGTGTGAAAGGGAGATGACTGAGTAGGAAATTGGTTGTTACATAAAAAGAATGGAAGGCTTGCAGTATTGTGTGACCTCTAGCACCCTGTGACATGCCTCCAATACAGTGGTCTGGCATCTCTGCTGAAGTTTACAGCAGCTGAGGTGGCATGTCACATTTGTATAGCCAGTTTGAGACATATTTTGAACTTCACAGGGATACGTTGCCACAAGTGTGAAAATGCTACCACCTTGCAGCATTTGCATGGAAGAAGGAATTCAGTATGAAGTATCACTGTCAAGAGCTGGGAGATCACCCATTTTGCAGCATGATTGCTGCAAAATATTCCAGTACACATTGATAAGGAACATGGTGTGGCTGATGTCCATTGTGTGACTGTGGCAGCTGCAGACTGAAGGGCTAATAGACTACTCCTCCAGTCAGTGGTGGTGTAACCAAGCCCTTCTCAGAACTGCAGAGAGATGAACACGTCATACCCAGGCTTATTTTAGTTACAGTGAGTATAGGGTAGAGAAAGTGATTTGAGATCCCACTGCCTCTGCTCAGGCGACATAAGGCAGAAGAGACAGTTCGCTAGACTTCATGTCTGCCTTTGCAGAATTGCTCAGTCAATTACTGCTCTGTCAATTAGCCCAGCCAGAGGAAGGAGCTGCATCAAGAGTCTGGTATGTCTTGCACTTCTTCCATCACTCTGACAGGAAAGACTCCTACGTTTACAAAGTCTGCAAAGATGAGGTGAGAGCAGAGAGTGTCAGCATCGGTAGAGACCAGAGCAAACACTACACTCCAAAGACGCTTAATGTAGTCTTGGGGATCACAGGGAGTTGAAAATGTTATTGTGGTATAAAGGAGAGTCTTCACATGCCATTCTTGCATTTCTAGCCCTCATGTTCTCTCTCAACCATTCTGCAATGTACAAAATATTTAAGCTTACTATTCCTGTCAATTAGACCTGCTAGTTGTTAGAGGAAATGAAAATGAGTTGTGTAAAATGTTGGTCCTTTGTTTAGGGGCTTCATCCACTGTTAAGTGGTTGAGAAAGAAGTAAAGCAACAGAAACATGCAAGTGGTGAACCAAAAGATAGTGCAGCAACATATAGAAGACAGGAATTAAAAATAGCCCTGAAGGATTCAAGTAGTAAAGGATTCAAGGAAAAGCTCCCTGGAATAATGGATTATAAAATGAGGAGTAAAGAATTTAAACTGCCTCATTTTGGGATCAAGTTTACACTGGAATTTCTTTAAGCTGCTCATTTGCTTAACTTCTGTCTGTAATCAGATTTGCAACCAAGGAAAAAAGCAACCTTTTCTTCCAACATGAAGATTTTAGAATCTTTTTCCCTGGTTGGAAGACTAGGAAGAACAGTATTAAATATAAGCCATTAAAGAGTAAGAAGTGTGAAGTTCCCTTTGTTTGACCTCTTTATATATACACATTAACTGTTTTAACCAACTTGGTATAGTGAGTCCGTGTGAGAGCCAGAAATAGAGTCCAATTTTACAATGTGGACACAGCACAGAAATTTGTTTCCCCATGGCTTACGGCCTCCTTCAGCATCCATCACTTGCAGTGAATGAATGAATGAAAGAAAAGTTCTGTAGAGCACCTCCTAGGTCAAAAATGAGCACCAAGTCAAAGTTTCATATGTAACCACCATCCTTCAATTCCACTGTTTGGGATCTTCCTTGTCCACTTGGGTTTTACTAAGGGAAGGAGCTTGTTTTTCTTGGATGTAATTTTTTCCTAACAGAAAAATCCACTGTGTAATTATAGAGAACTAACCAGTCAGAAAGAGTTGTTTCCAATATGTTCTACATATCAGAGACTCTGACCAGCTGTATTAACAACCTGATATATACTGTACTAATTATTTCTGCTGTAGTGTGGATTCAGCAATTAATGGATGAAATTAATGAGAATTTGGGGACCTCAGAGCCCCTCTTTCTTCCCCAGGAGTTGCTCTGGCAATTGATTCCCCATTGCCAATGACACTGTCTTGACATTGTCTAAATCAATACAAGAAATTACTGCCATTTTCACTGTACATGGAACTGAAGAGGGGAGCAGTTCTCCTCAGTCGGTGCTGGAATTGCACAATACCAGATTCAGTCAACTAAGCATGAAGAGTTGTACACTGAAAAATTGCATGAATCTGTCATGAATTTTGCCTTATGTCTGCTAAATAAGTTTCTATGAACGTAAAACATCATTTGAATGCACAGTAGGACCTGAGCTATTTAGTCAGGCCTTTCCTGTCCTGACTGCTTCACAACAATCTGTCATATGTTCAAGTCATTGAGCATTTTACTCTTTGTGTAACATGGGATTGATCATTTTGTTAGCCTTATCTCAGCAGTCAGTGGTCAGAACAAGAATATACACCAGCCAGCTATTCTTGGTGATAAAGCAAGTATTTACATGTCAGTGATAACAGAAAGGTGTCTCTTCTGTAGGAAGAATAGAAAAACAAAAACAAAAAAAGGAAAAAAGGAATTTTATTTCACTGAAAAGGCCACATGACTATTTTTGTCACTATTGCCTTTATCATTTTTTTATCACCACTTTATCTGTCAGTATTTTTTTACTACTTAAGCAAATCCATTTTGGGCAGAAAAGAAAGCTAACCTTTAGACTTAACTGCTGAAATATCTTCTGGGAAAACATGTATTTTAGTTGATATTTCATTCTATGAGAAACAGAAGAAAAGCTTGGTTTCTGCTACGACACAGATGACCATACAATTGTAATAGAAATTTCAAGGAAAAATGTGAATGGAAAAGATACCAGACTAGAAAGCCATGTTTGATAATTACAGATAATTAATAATTCCTACAGTGTATAAAAATAGCTACATTGTGCTTTTTCTGCAATTATTATAATATGCACTCATGCTTTTTGTCCATCTAAAAATGTTACTGTTTTATCATCCTCCCAAGATATTAAAAATAGGCTGAACATTATATGCTAGTATATTTCTAATAATGCGCAACTATCTTCAGAGTTATCTCAAAAACTTCTCAAGAATAAGAACAGAGCAACTTAAGAGGTTTTAAGGTAGAAAGAGAAGAAGGAAGTGTCTGGAAAAAATAGCAAACAAGTTTCATTATTAGAGGAGACTGACACATCAGAAGGATGCAAAGTGTGAAAGTGTGTAACTGTCTGCAGGTGAGCTTTAAGTAATTGTTTAAAATTATTAAATTTTCTGTTTCTGTGGACTGAGATTAACTTTCTGTCTTCAGTGCTATTTCTGAGTTTGTTGTCTGTGGTTCTCCCGTATTACTCAGGATTCAGTGTGACAGCTGCTGGCATTCACATCTCTTCCCAGATTGTGGAGGACCAGATGCCCTTCCTGTTGGGTTCAGGGACAGAAGTCATAGTAGGGCAGAACCACTCTCCCCAAAATTAATGGATTTAGAGCCATGACAATTACAGAATTGAATTTTGTGACTAAAGCAATGACTAAATATACCTGTAATCAAAAGAATCTATTTTACTTTATCAGTAAAGAACAATATAATATTTCTTTTTGATTGCAATGCCAAGGTAACATTATCCTGCTGTTTGTAAAGCTCAGTTACTGCCAGGAATAAGGAACACAACTTAATTAATAATGCCATTTAAATGGAATTTTTATTACAGTACCCAGCATAGGTATTGTAATTAACAGGCATGAGGGAGAATATGGTTTAATTGCCATTAATCACCTTTACTTTCATTTTGTATTTATAGAAACTGTTTTTCTCTTTGGCATGCATTTAATTTTGAGTATTGTAATGCTGTTGTCAGTGAGAGTTTCATCAAGAACTTTTGGCTTTCTTCATTCTCTTCCCATTTCTGTCTGCTTCACTCAGTTTAGCTATGTCTGGAGCTTCACTGAGGTGTATGGGTTGGAAATATGTTTCCTGTCTACAGATATGTGGCAGATTTTTACAGTTAGCTGTGTTTATGCTCTCAGCCCATTTCTTTTCCCAACAAATTAAAGCCATGAGGTAAACTAGTATATTTATGTATCTGATTCTTTAAAAAAAAAAAAACGACTCTTCCTTTTGATCTGTTGTCATCATTGGAAGGCAGTGCTCTGAGATTTAACCAATTACCAAATCTACCTATCACAATGTATTCAAATTACCATGCAAAAATCTACAGCAGGGAAACTTCTCTTATGTAAATCTTTCTGAGAAAGCATGCCAGCTATCTAAGCACAGCTCCTTAGCATTGTCTGATTGCACCACGCACTTTGCAGAACCACACTGGTGCTCTCATGTTCTTGCTCACTGCGTGCCTATATCTGGATTTGTGAAGACAGCCAGTGTCTCCAGCGCTGTAGAAAGTACATCACTTCTTGCAAAGTGCAGACTGACTAGTCGTTTTAACAATCCATGGGGCTTCTAGGGAAGGTTTCATGTGTCTCTAGTGGAGGCAGCAGCGATGTTCCTTGTCATCCTTTTTTTTTCAAAATTAAAGCTTGGTGGGATTTGGAAGTGGCTACCTCTCAAATTAAGAAGCTGTGGATTAGGTACAGGTCTCTCTGGATGTCTCTCTTCTGTCCAGAATGGACATTTCCAGATCTCTCTTAGCTCTGAGTGTCAGGGGCAGCCAGAACCTGCCTCTGATGGCAGTGCCATGTGTAGGGCTCTGCCTTCCCAGCACGTGTGGCTCCGCTCTGTGTCTGACAAAATCTGCCTGCCTGTTGTTTTAGACAGCAGTGCCACATGTTGCTCTCTGCTGCTGCAAGAGCAGGTATGTAGTTTAACTAGAAGGCAGGCCAAAGGATGTGTAGTCACTTCAACTGGGCCTTCAGTGTATGGTCAGATACCCAGTGAATGTAGTACAGCACAATTACTTAGCAGCTAGAAAACCACTTCTTGAAATTTCTAAAGGATTTTAACTCCTGAATGGAACTTGAATAGTTCTTGAAGTCCAAAGTACCAAGATCCTACTTCCATTTCAGTACTTCAAAATCTTTAAAAACAGCATCATAAAAGCCAGATAATTAATAAATGTAGCCTGTGCCTTACTAATATTGGTTCAGGCAACTCCTTTCACTCATTACTGACGTGTGCTTGGTAAATGGCAGTATTCAGATACAAATGTGACTTTCCACACTGGTTTTTTGCTTTAACATGAGGCTTAATATTACAGCTAGTACTTCCATGACTTTGTGCGTTACAGAGGTTTTCAGCTCTAACATGAGTTCAAATTATTTTTCTTGCTATCCCAAAGCTATGAGTTTTAGATATCTGTATGAGTTTCATATAATGTTTACAGCACTGGTGATGAGCTCATTTGGCTTCCTTAGAGTGGAAATATTTTGTAAATAATAATGTGATTTCTTACGTTCACCACATTCTTTCTTTCCAGACTGGGAGACAGAGATAGAATGACTAGTCCAGAAATGAAGTTGTTGTGCTTCACCACCTTATTGGGCTGAAGGTGTTTTTAACATCTTTTTTGAAATAGTACAAAATCTAAACATGTTGAATATCTATGTCTTAAAGCCTAAACATGAAATATACTTGCTTGTCTCTTGCAAGAATACCATTGTGGATAATAGCTTTGGCTGATGTTTTTAAAGCAAAGATCTTGTAGCTGTGTTCCAGATTAAGTGCAAAGCATAATATTACTGTTTCAGGAGTGCAGGGTGTTAATACTTGATTGGTGTTGTGGATGTCACTTGCTATTATTGTTAGTGGCACTGAGAATAAAACGTTCATTGAGAAAGATAATCCTCACACAAAAGGATGTAGGAACATGTAATTGACAATCAGGAGGTTAAAAGAGACTTGACAAGATTTCAAGGGATTAGAAAAGTTAATCTGTGAAGGCACATACCCACCTCTGCTCCAAAGGCTTGTATTCTAATTAAGATTAATCACAAGATTTTTGGCAATAGTCCTGTCACCCTTCCACTTTTGCCCAGTGGAGAAAATTGAAACTCAGTTAATTCTGGCAATATAAGAAGTGTAGTAATAAACTGCAAGATGACATGATGATGTCATTGCCCATAAGTCCCACACATCATATTGTGATGCAGTATGATGTTTTTTTAAAATCTGGATGCTGCTTTCAGAAAAACTGAAATCTCTTGCAAGCGTATTTTGTGGAGATGTGTGTCCTTCTGCACTCCTCCTATAGTCTTCTGATAGACTCCTAAATATTAGCAATTTTTCAGACTAATGAGATACTCAGTTAAAATGCACCAATTTTTTGCTAAATAGCAAGCTTAGAGTAGTTTCAGAGATGTTCTTTGTATTTTATCAGTCTAGGTAAACATGTAGTGTATTTTAGTAGTAGGTAAACATGCAATACTTCAAATGAATGCTTACGTTTAAGAGCTTTTGCAAAGCAGATATTAAATTGCTTGGGTGATTACTCAAGTTGTCGTGGGCATAGGATCAGTCTTCTCTTCTTTGCTGGTAGTTTGAATTAATTTCTAACTCATGCTTGTGATGAAAGAAGCCAGCTCTTAGAGATCTGCTGTTTGTTCTGATATTTGAATTACAATACATGTATTAAAGCTGGTAGTTCTGTGTATAAATTGCATCTTTTCTGTAAACTCCAATCTTGGTTCTTTTCTGTGAAGAGAACTGCTTGTTCTCTTTTTGAATGCTTAAAAAAATTTGTGCTGTTAAAAATGTGTGACTTAGATGAGATTTTGGTAAACCTCTCCATACACAAGCACTATAGAATGAAAAGGTCAAGTGCATGTGTCCAACCTTGCTTTAAGCAATACTATGTGATATTACATTTATGACTAAGATCACAAGAACACATGGGTTTTATATGGGTGTAATTAGCCCACTGCAGGGATTAATTATGGATGAAAGTTAGATGTCCTCTGAAGTAGACAGGAAATTGATGACATTTCAGACAATTCCATTCACAAAAAAACCCCAAGCCCACTGTCTGTTAGGAATTGTCATCTCTAACAGCATTTGTAGTTTCATAATCCAGGAAAAAGAAATGTGCTACAACTGTTTAGATGATGTGGACATTTGCATTTCAAAACCTTACTTTTCCTCAATAATGAAACCAATCAAACAAAACCAGAGTGGTTTTGACAATATTTGATAAAATAGATCACACAAATGCATCTCTTTTACTAGTTCTATAGAAGCAGTAGTGTGGGGGGTTAGATATATAAATGAATGTCAGCCATTTGGAAAATGAGCTAGTTCCAGAAATCTCTAAGTTTAGAAATGGGTATGTTTCCTGTGGGTTTTTTAATTTAAAAATACTTCTAAGTTACCCTTATTATGGGACAGGAAGAGTAGTGTTTTTATTTCAGTAATACTCATTGAAAACTAAAACAGTATCCAGCTGCAAAGAGTTAACCTGTTGCTAACCACTGATTTCGTGAGGTGTAACACAAAAACTGCGTACAATAAATTTATCTTCACTTGCAAAAGCTCCAGGCTTATCTATTGTTTTGCCTTCTCTTTCATCTTTGAAATGTTGAGTCTCACACCACTTTTTACTGAGGCATTTTTGCTGGACAGTGGGTCCTCCTTTGACTCACTCCAAATCTTTTCACACTGCTAAGGAAAAGTTATTTATGCTTTTAAATTATTTCCCAGGTTTTTAATTATTTCCCCAGCTACTTCTTTCCTGTCTCCTGTTAGTACTCTCAAGTAGAGGTAGTGAAATTGAGGTATCCACATTTGAAATGGAGAGATGCAATCCTTGCTGTTATTTCAATTCATCTGTAGCCGAAAGAAGAGGATAATTTTAAAACACATTACTGATCCAATGTCTTTTCACACAGTAAAAGGAGTAGTTGGTTTTCTTTATCAATTTTATAAGTGACCGTTACTTTAGAGCTGAGACTGACTATTCTTAATATCACCTCTAAGATTTTACTGTTGTGTTGTGGCTGATTTAACTTTAAAGGGAAAAAAAAAAGGCAGTGTGAAACTGCAATCCTAACTTGTTTTTTCCAAGGCTTAAATAACTGATACAAAATACAAAGTGGTTTACAAACTGACTTGCAAGCAATTCACTAGCTTCACAAACACTTAACAGTAAGTTTGTCTTTATGTCACAGTTTCCTTTCATAAATCATATATGGTAAATTATCTTTCCTGTTGATAGTATTTTTCCTGTACCTATGGTATAACTTTGTTTACAGGAATAGTTTCATAAAAAACACATTTCACTTCAGTGGAGGAACATGGTATGTTATTCCAATGCACATAAAACCTATTAATTACTATATAATAAAGGATGCCCTATCTAATAGCCAGTTCCTAGAGTGGTGGTGATGTTTCAATAAGAGGATGACTGCAATCACTGAGCTGTTGTAAACCTTGGGGTTTTGAATCAGGGGTCTGCACAAGATTATTGGCTTATGCAGATAGCTAATGGCTTACAAATTTACATTGGAGCTGTTGAGGTAAGGTAGAGTTGTGTAAAAAGGCCTCCTTGGAGGTGAACTCAACATGTCCATTCTGTTTTTAAACATGGATTCAAGTGGAAATTCTGTGGGCTTGCAAGTTGATCTGCATGTAGTGGTTGGTTTATGCATCTACATAATTGCGGGGTTCAGGTAAGTGAATGGTAATTATCATGGATAGGTCTAAATCACTGTGAAGAAGTTTTGTAAGGAGGTTATAGGTTATTTTCTTTTGACCTCAATCATGTACCTTTGATCTACAAGTGGACTGCTGTAACTGTGAAATCATGAAGACTAAAAAACAGCAAAGGATTAGAAAACCTATATATTGACTTGCACGTTCAATCAACTTGCATATGATCTCAGCAGGAAATTCAAAACAAAAGCTAATTTATGGAAAAATATGGAGTTCTAATCACAGTTTAGCTCCATAGGGTTCCAAATAACACACTACAATCTCTACATGCAGATGCTTTCATCTTACATTTCAGATTTGGTGACATTCCAAAAGTTCTTATCAAGCCTTATTATCATCTTTTATTAAAGCTTATTACATTTATCCTTATTGCATGTTTGCTGTAATATTCTGTCATTCTTAATATGGAATAAAAAAGCTTTGATCTTTTTTAGCCAGTCATGAGATGGAAATATGCAACACAAGTGTTTCACTACATAGTATGAACTCCCAGCTCAGTGTGTCCTTTGAACATTGCATTAATTGGCCCCTGTTTCTTTTTCCTTTGGTTCAGAAATCTTTTCATCAGACTGCACTTCTCTGTGCTGTCAACATGCAAATAGGCTATGCATGATCATATAGTGCCACTTAATTATATCCCTCAAGAGATTTGTGGTGGTTTTGTTGGGTTTGGTTTTGGGGTGGTTGGTTTCTTTGTAATAAATAAGGCTTTTGAACTTTAAAAATGGTTGGATCGCTTCATCACTGCTCTTACCTAAGAAAGGTGTTTCCAATTAATTTTGAGACATTACATTGTCACTGCTTTTCTTAACACTTCTGTTTTATGAGGGCTGTGATCTAAAGGACAAAGCAAGACTTCTGGTTGACTTGTGAAAAAAAAACCTAAAATAGATAAAAAAGCCATGAGCCTCAACTTTTTTCCAGAAAGCAAGTTTAAGGAAGAAAGGGTTAAAGAATGAGAAGCAATAAAAGTTATTAGCCTATAGTCTTAACCATGTCTTGAAACGTGCAAATCAGGGAAATTTTCTTCTCCCCCACAATATTCAAAATCATTGATTATGACTTTATTAGATAGAAACCCAAAATTTACAGAATGTTTTTCCTGCCTTTGTATGAACAAAACAACCCTTACCTCAAAAGAGTCAGCAATCCAGTATGCACTTCCCCATCATTTCTGTACCTGTAATTTTTCACCATCTTTTTAGACTGAACAACATTAGCTGAAAAAAAAAAAAAGGTACGTTGAGGAGAAAGCCCAGGATAATACTAAAGACTATTTAGGTGTAATGGAGAGTATTACAGAATGGGGTAGGTTTGCTGTTCATCACAATAAATGGGCAAATCTGAAACAAGGCATAACAGATACATCTTATTTAAATGAGAGGCTACTGAATCATTATCTTTGTTTCTGTTTTAAGAAATCTGGATTCTCCCTTAAGCTTTGAATGTGCCTCGTATAATGCAGTTGACAGAATCAGACCATTGTTGCATTAAAGTCCCTGTCTTGACAACTGAAATGAGACATCTAGCCATACAAGTTTTCAGAGGAATAAATGTTCCATCTTGGGGAATATAGTAAAAATATTTACACCAAGTCTACCGCACATCTTTCTTAACAGTTCAAATGCAACAGTACTTTAAAGTGTCGTGTAATCATCTTTGATTAGCGGTCAAGGAGAGTAAGTTTATCCACAGCAGACAGCTGATATACTTTTGTGGCTGTATTTTTTCTAGGCAAATATTTTTGATGTTTTGAAAATTCTTTGTTAAAAGGTTCCAAGAAAAAAAAAAAGGAATAGACTAGAGAGGTTGAATTTTTTTTGCAGATGAAACAGTAAAATCAATGGACCCATTCAACTGTTCAGGATAAAAGGGAAAATACCACAGCTTTTCTGTTACTATATTGATCTTGATAGGTATTACTAAGTTTTTCATATAGCACTACACTAAAATGTTTTACATTCAGTGCATACGTTCAGCAACTTTTATGTGATGCTACTGGTGACTAATCTTTTGAAGGTGCTCAAAAGCATGTACTTTAAAGTTATTTTAAATTTAGAAATAACGGGATTTATTGATTTGAGAAAAACAGTAATAAATAAAGAACTTGTCTTTGTAACTTTTAATTCACTTTAGTTAACATTTTAATTAACTATTTTTAATTCACTATTTGATCTGCAGCAACATCCAAGGTATCCTATTATCTTAGAAAAAAGCGAATGAATGCAAATCACTGACAGTTCATTTGCACATCTTCTGGTCCACTTCAGGTCCTTCAGAATAAAATAGGTTTAGATTCTAATTATGGCTGAAAGAAAAATATATGGAAGATAATTTAAAAAACCACTTCAATGTTCAAATATTTCATTTTAAAATGTATTGCCAACAGGGAGATGAACTAGAAGATAATCCTTCAACAAGATTGAGCAATAATTGCAATTTGCTTAGTTTAAATTATAATCTTTTTGCATTGCTTTAAATATAGATTATGTTCACTTTTCCTTATGTGCAAGTGTGCATAAAGATTTTTCTATTTATTCTAAGGAAGAAATTTTTTAAATCATGGTTTGAAAATACTAGCACCCAGAAATATGTAGCAGTGGCAGTCCTGGAACATGAGTTCAGTAACTTATAGCAAGGAGCTCATCTTCAAGCACAGCTTCATGAATAATAAGACTTGATTACCATACCTTGTAAAACACATGGGAGAAGGGAAGGAGGGTCACCAACATCATTCAGTTCCTCTTGCCAACTTCCCCTACAGTGTTGAGTTCTTTGTGTTTATAAAACATACGCCATAGGCATTATCTCCAGAGGTTATGGGGAGATGTTTGCTCTTTTGAGATAGCCAGTGTTTTTTCTATCTGCTGCCTAGTGTTAATTTTTCATCTGTCATTATTCTAAGAAAAGCTGGAGGAAGATTGGAAGTCCATTTGCCAATTCAGGCAACTCTGTTTCTTCTCCTTTGTACTTAAAAGAATCCTCTTACCTGTGAATTCTTGTTCTCCTGTAACGCCCTGTGTCACCTTTAGAATTCTTTCTTGCAAGAAACAAGTTGCCAGATTCAGAATGGAAGGTCTTGAATTGCTGGCACTTCTGACTGGTACTTCAGAGGGTTACCTCTTGCATTACTATAGGACTGCTTCTGTGCATAAAGCCTCTGCTTCTATGTGTATGGTTTTGTTTGTGTGTCCTTATGATCTGCATCTGTGATTCCTTCACCTGCACAGCTTGCAGGGTGTTTGCTGTGCCCTCTGTGTTTCTTGTGAGCGTATTTGTCACTTAGAGTACTTTAGAAAAAGTTGTGGTTGATCCTGGTGAGTTACGATAGAGACAACCTTGAATTTTGACCAAAACAATAAATAAGTTTCTGTGGCTTTTACTGTGTATTGGTACCCTTTCCTACAAAGAAAACAAAAAAAAATGGCTGGTAGTCATAAACCCCAGCATTGTGCGTGTATTCACGCATTATCTGATCTAAACTTTGTTTTCTGTTCAGAGCTACACTGGACACTGGATCATGCTGACACCTGTCTATTTCTTTTATGAACTAGCTGTCCTATCCTCATAGCATTCAAGTGTATGAGAAGGGGGGGGGGGGAAATTTCAGACTAGTCCAGTTCTTGCTAAATAGAAAAACAGCTACATTAATTGGTTTTCTGTTACAATTCTTTTTTGTGCCTCTCATAATTTTGGCAAAAGAGAACTTTGAGATTTTGAGCAAGGCGGCAAATGCAGCAGGTATGCAGTTGAATGCAGCAGGTAGTTGTCAGCCCTCACAGTTCTAGTTCTGCCACTTAGTTAAATAAATTATCCATCTTTGACCACCTACTAATGAAGGACTGATTTCTTTTTGGATGCAAGAAAGTCTTGGAGAGGGTTTTGGAATTATAATATAGTGTATTTGCTCAAGAGCAAGTTCCTTGTAAAGATAATGCGTAAAGCACCGAAGTACTACCTTGAGAAAGGAGCATGCACAACAAATGGGCAACTTCTTCCTGAAGAAGATTATTGCAAAATGTTTTACACAGTGTAAACTAGTGATGGTTTTTTTTCAAGTGCTTGCTGTGAAATGTATTCTTAGTTGCTGTTTTAATTATTGAGTGGACATGGAAGGCTTTGTAGACTGATTACAAACCAAAATAACTAGACTTCAGTTACACAGTGAAAGACAAGATCAACCAAGCTTGAAAAAGCAGTTTAAGATGGTTCAGAAACCCTTCAGTGAACTGTGTGGTGACAGATGGGAAGATTACCCAAAAGCCTGCAACAAATGATAGCATTTTTATGTTAGCATTAAGGCTACTGTTGGTACAAATGCACTCCTTTAATTTGAGCTCTGAATTTTTGAATATCCCAGTCCATTTGGTGGGGTAAGGGGGAGGGGATAGGTTGGGGGGGGAAAGGGGAGGGCAAGAGCCCAACTGGTAATTTGGTTACTTCTTTTATGTTTGGGATTTGTTCTGGTGAATTTAGCCATATTCACCAGCACCCCACATACACAGACTCTGGTACCCTGTTCATGCCAAGAGCAGGCCAGATCCGAGAGGGCTTTCTCATCTCTGATGCCTCTTCTTTCCACTCCGTTAGAGGGAATGCACTCCTGACCGTTTAGACTATCACCATACTCTAAAGGCTGGCCATGCAGATAATTTGTTCAGTAGCAGTACAAATGCCGCCTTAAACAACTCAGTCCAAAGGTAAATGCTAGCATAGCTTCAGCAAATGAAGAACTCTTGGTAGCTAGAAATTACTTTGCAGAATAGAAATAGGGACTGAAACAGTCGAATAGGTAGAAGATCCTAGAATCATAGGTTAAAGATGGTAGGTTTTTCCGTAAATTAAAGTTAACTTAAAATTAATTAAAATTAGGTTAATTTTTTTTTTATTTTAGTTTTAAAAAATGTAACTATTTAATTGTAGGTTGAATTGTTAAAGATGGAAAAGAGCTTAAAAATCATCAAGTCAAACTGTCAACCTAGCAGCACCACCATGTTCACCTTTAAACCATGTCCTGAAGAGCCATATCCACAGGTTTTTTTTAACACTTCCAGGGATGGTGACTTCACTACTTCCCTGGGCCGTCTGTTCCAATGTTTTACAACCCTTGCCATGAAAACATTTTTTCCTAATACCTAATTGAAACCTCCCCAGCATAATTCGATGCCATTTCCTCTTGGCCTGTTCCTTGTTACGTGGGAGAAGAGATTGACACTCACCTTACTACAACCTGCTCTCAGGGATTTGTAGAGAGCAAAAAGGTCTCCCTGAACCTCATTTTCTCTGGACTAAGCAACCCCAGCTTCATCACCTGCTCCTCACAAAACCTGTGCTCCAGACCCTTTACCAGCTTCATAGCCCTTCCCTGAATATGCTTCAGTACCTCTATGTCTTTCCTGTAGTGAAAAGAGCTGGACACAGCTTTTGATGTGTGGCCTCACCTGTGCCAAGTATGCAGGGCAATCCCTGACCAGCTTCTGCTGGCCACACTATTCCTAATACAGGCCAGGATGCCATTGACTTTCTTGGCTACCTGGGCACACTGCTGGATCATGTTCAGCTGCTGTCAGACACCACTTCCAGGTCTCTTTCAGCTGGACATTTTTCCAGCTACTCCTCCCCCACCCTGTAGCGCTGCATGGGGTTGTTGTGATGAAAGTGCAGAACTCAGCACTTGCCCTTGTTGAACCTCATGCAATTGGCTTTGTCCCACTGATCCAGCCTGTCCGGATCCCTTTGCAGAGCCTTCCTACTCTCCAGCAAATCAACATTCCTGCCCAGCTTGGTGTCATCTGTGAACTTGCTGAGGGTGCACTTTATCCCCTTGTCTAGGTTGTCAGTGGAGATTTTAAACAGCATTGGCTCCATTACTGAGCTGTGGGAAACACCACTCATGACTGACCACCAGCTGGATGCAGTTCTGTTCACCACTACCCCTCTGGGCCTGCCCATCCTGTCAGTTTTTATACCCGCAAAGAGTTCACCCATCCACACCACAGGAAACCAGTTTCTCCAGGAGAATGTTGTGGGAGAAAGTATCAAGAACTTTACTAAAGTCTCGGTAGACAACATCCACCGCCTTTCCCTCATCCACTAAGTGGATCACTTTGTCACAGAAGGAGACCAGGTTGGTCAGGCAGGACCTGCCTTTTGTAAACCCGTGCTGGCTGGGCCTGGTCCCCTGTTTGTCCCGTACGTGTTGCCTGATGGCACTCAAGACGATCTGCTCTGTGACCTTCCCCAGCACTGAGGTCAGGCTGACAGGTCTGTAGTTCCCCGGAACCTCCTTCTGGCCCTTCCTGTAGATGAGCGTCACATTAGCCAGCCTCCAGTCACCTGGGACATCCATGCTCAACCAGGGCTGCTTTATAACAGTTGAAAGTGGCTTGGTGAGCTCTTCTGCCACCTCCCTCCATACTCAGGTGAATGCCATCTGGCCCTGTGAACATATATGTGCCTAAGTTGCATAGCAGGTCACTGACAATTCCCTTCCAGATTATGTGGGCTTCATTCTGCTCCCCATCTCTGTCTTCCAGCTCTAGAGGCTGGATACCTCGATGACAATTGGTCTTGTTATTAACAACTGAGGCAATAAAAGCATTAAGTACCTCAGGCTTTTCCTCATCTTTTGTCACTGTTTATCCAAGAAAGGATGGAGGGGTTTGGCCCTCCTTTTCTTGCTGATGTGTTTGTAAAATCATTGGTGGTCTTTTATAGCAATGGCCAGATAAGGTCTACATGGGCTTTGGTCCTTCTAATTTTCTCCCCTCATGGCATCACAGCATCCTGTAGTCCTTCTGAGTTGTCGATCCCCTTTTCCAGGGACAATAAACTCTCCCTTTCTCCCTGAGTTCCATTCAAAGCTCTCTGTTCATCCAGGATCATCTTCCCCACCAGCTCACCTTTCAGCACATGGGGATGGCCTGCACCTGTGCTTTTAAGATTTCCTTCTTTAAAGCACATCCAGCCTTCCTGAACTCCTTTTTCCCGGATAATCATCATCTGTTTCCCTGCTTAAAAAGCCATCTTGTTCCACAATGGAAGCAATCATCCCAGTCTTGATACAAGTAAAAGGAGGCTTTTGTTAGGGTTTATGGGCACATTTGGAATTGTGACAACCCATCTTTTCTACCAGCCCCTGAGAATTCATCTTTGCTTGCAGCTGTGGATTATTTGGATGGAGTTGTTGTGATCCCCAACCACAACCATCACAATCTGCCTGCCTTCTGGTTAGAGGCATCTGGCATTCTCACACAAGTCCTTGCTGCTGTCAAAGTTATGCCAGTATTGAAAGAAAGTCAATCCCATGTTGGTATCCCTGTGGACTTGGCAGAGTCAGAACTAGTAAATCTAGGAAGGGTCTCTTGGCTTAATTGTCATTGTCTAACACCAAATAAATTCCGAACTGATTTGGAATAAACCAGACTTGACAGGCAATATCTAATCCAAAAATCAAGAAACTGTTTTACATTAGATTTGGGACAAAAATAGCGGCAGGAAATAATGAAGTGCATTTTGCTTCAGATGTTGTTGCTTTAATTTTTGCTTTATATATCAAATTCTTTACAAAAAGAAGTAAACCTACTATTCCTCTGAATACAGTAGAAACAGAGAAGGGGATTGATCTCTTACATCCCCATCCCAAAGCTGGAAGAAGGCCTTCATCCTCTTCTAGATCGAAGGAAATCAGACAAACATACACACCTCTGCAGCCTGATTGCCTCATTCTCCTTCTGGAAATTCAGAACTAGTTCATACCATTTGACTTGAAGGTCTCAGACATCCCGCTGAGGTACCAGTACCAGATGCTGCTAAACAGGTTCATAATAGCATCAAGAATTTTTATCAAGTGCCTCAATTTCCTTGTAAAACTGATAAGGACGTAAAGTTTGCTTTTATACTGATGGCCAGCTGAGAGAAGACAAATTTTGATTGACAGAATAGTGCCTAAGTTTGTCTTAATCAGTCAATTTACACATGTTCCTAAAGTTCATCATCTCTAAAGAAATTCTGCCTTGTAATTTGATACTTCAGCAACAAGCCTGTTTCTTTTATGTTATTTTTATGTTTGTTGTGAAAGGAGAATTCTCTAAATTCTGTAGCACTAGCTCAGAGAGATTATGTAGTTGAATTGTTTAGTGTATTAGTACACACTGTAAGTTTTGTCATTGGAATTGTCTAGCAACAGTTTTTGTCTGCTTAAAAAATATTCCTGCATTCACAATCTGTGGAACAGCTGCATTTATCCGTCTGTTCATTTTCATTAAACATTGCATATTGAACTTGTTTCTAGTTCATTGTCAAAGCTGAGGGAGGAGTAGTACATTTGAGGGATACAGCTAATACTCCCTATCTTTGACAGCAAACTACAGTGGGACTCCCATCAGTACAAACACAAAGAAAAGGTAGTTGTCACTTACCTTGTAGTAATTGTGGTTATATTGATGTAATCAATATAGATCCCACAGTCCTTGCCTTTGAAGACTTCAAATTCCAGCTGTTTTGAATTACAAGGGAATGGCTAGAAGGTCGTGTTGGAGCTTCCCATTCTGATCTCCCAGGACATGAAGAGGCACAGGGCATGTAGATAGCACCAGCAGATGTTAATGATGTTCTAAGCTCCTGTGTTTCTAGAGTTACAAAATGAATGTCACTTTCTTTTTTTTTTCTCCAGAAGAGCTAATAAAAGGGATAAGAAGACAGCAAAGAGAGGTGATTTAGATCTCCAAACTTGAAAACAAGAAATGTACTGGGTTTAAATCATAAAATATTTAGCTATTTGCAGTCTTTCATTGCTGCCAGTGAAATGAACAAGTATAACAAATAGTACAGTTTGACCCTAGGGATATTATTGAAATATATTAAAACAGATACACTTGTCAGGTGATTAATACATAAATAAGGATTTCAGCTGAGGGAGGGTCAAAATAATAATGGCTAATTCTAGTGATGTGCCGGAGATGGTGGTCAGATTTATGGTTTAACAAGAGTTGAGAGGGGAAAAAAGAAAGATGTTTTTAGGGTCAAGGAACATTCTACATTATCAGGCTTTGACAGGCAATTTAAGGTCTTGGAAAGAAGAGTAATAGTAGAGTCAGAGACTTGGAACAAAGAGACTATGTCATCTGTAGTGAGGATTTCAGTCTCTGAAGTATTCAGTAACAGGTCTTTAGTTGCATTCTGGTTTTTTGTTTTGTTCAGGGTAAGGAAGAGGCTTTAAGGCAAAGACCTGACAAATAACCTCTTAATTCAGCAGTTTTTGTTGCCTGGCTAACTAAACTTCCATCGATGCCTGTTCGTCTTAAGTAAGGGTTGCCATGGTCAATACAGAGAGGTTTAAAGACCAGAGATGAAACCAAATGGGAGGAAGAATTTTTTGTCATTTGCATAGAGGGAATGAATAAATTTGTAACATTGACTGTAGCAGTAATCTGCTTCAGAGAGAGAGAAGGAGCAGAAGCAGCAAAGTACAGTGAATTATCTTCCTTATATTTGGCACTAATAGTTAAAATACATGATTACAGATTTTTTTCCCAGTGTATTTTTATTCCCTAGTAGCACTGAAAGACAATTTTAGCTGCTTTGCCGATAACTATTGTCATGGAATGAGCAAACCCATGTTACACCAAGAGCAAAGTAGAGTAATTAAAGTAAAATTAATTTGGTGGCATTTTAGAGACATTGGAAGAGAAGAAAATAATCCAGAGACAGCATGAAATTGCATATGTTTTAAGTATCACAGTATAGCACTGAGGTGGGGGGTTTTTTCCATATTTTTGCTCTAAAAGTTTAGACGCCAGGTTCATTCCTTAATCCCTGGTGATCAAGGTTCCTTAAGTTCCCCCTAACACCATGGAAGGTTGACTCTGTCTAGTAATTAACTTAGCTAAACTCTTAAACATGGTATCACCTTTCAAATGGATGTGGTTGTGGGGAATTAATTCAGGAACTTAGCTTATGCGTTACCATTATCAGAGCAAAGTGTCTCTGGCTCTGCTCATGGCCTTGGCCTCGTTTTGTAGACTAGTGTGGGGAATGGGCATGTAACGGGAGGTTGTGCAGGGTGTTGTTGACAGCCTGAAGTGCTCATGTCTTAGGTTAGCCCTGCAACACGCACAGCACCCTCCTTCCTCTCCTGTATTTTTTCTTTTCCCCTTTTGGCTAACCAGGACGGATCCATCTGCTGGGAAAATCATTTATTTTAGTAGGTCATTTAGGAGTTCACTTAAATGATTTGTCTCTTCAGAAGGATCAAAAATGAAAAAAAAGAGAAAAGAACATAATTACTGCCTATCCTTTTGAACATTGATTTGGGACCGGTAAAAGACTCAAAATGAAACTGGTGAGCTTTCTGTCAACTGTGTTCACTGAAAACACTGTATCATTAAAGGACAGTGGTAGTAATTGCTTAGTGCCACTGCTGAACTATTAGTCTGCCAATGTTTGTTCGTGTAATTTAATTTTTTTAATGTATGAGTTGCTATTCCACTGCGAAGCATGGAAAGTCTTTATTTGTGCAATCTGTCATTGTGGTTAAAAGCATCAAATAACCTGTATCCTCTACCACCAGCAATGCATCTGTTTGGCCTCAACTGGCAGTTGCAGCAAACTGAAAATGATACATTTGAGAATGGAAAAGTGAATTCTGATACTGTGCCAACACATCCTGTAACAGTTCCTGCTGGAGACAATGGTAAGTGAAAGGGGCACCATTTTTTTTCCTTCTTTTGGAACATTTCCTTCCTTTGTGTCTTAAGTACATCAAACTTTAACAGTTTTCCTGCAAAAATCTGTATGTAATGCAAGTACAGAGCATTTGTAAGTAATGGTAATTTTAAATAGATAAACAGGAACACAGAGTTTCTCCTACCTAGCATGCGAAGGGGCCTATGGATCCTGAGCAATGATGCTGATCCTACTGGGAAAGCTAGCTGTCAACCAAAATTCCTCACAGGAATTTACATGTGATATTTGATGAGGATAGGAAAGCTCTCATCATATCCAGAGAAGCAGAACCTCTGCTTACTCTGAAATATGTGATAATATTTTTGATTGTTGTTTTGGGGTCCTCAGAGATAGCAGGATGGTGCTGAGGCTGGCTTGGACCATCCTGCCTTAGGGGCCTCCCATTGAAGAAATGGCCACAACAAAGCCAGGGGGCCAAGGAGTCAGGACAGACAGACTGTTTCATAAGGGGGACCTGATACCAAGGTTCAATCTTTGGGACTTTAAGCAAGCTCTCAATAGTTTTTGGACAAAAGATTACATCTGTGTGTCCTGTCATAATTGCTTTTTCTGAAGTTTTTGCTCCAGAAGAGGCACTTCGGGAATATTTTGCATGTTTTTGAAGCTTCTCTCTTAGCTATGTTTAGAAGACGACTCATGATCAAGGAGCTTCGTGTGACATGAGGACCTCATTATGGAATACCTTGGGTTTTTCTCTACAGAGATTGATGTTTTCTTCTCTTTTTTTTTTTTTTTAATTTCTCTCTGAAATTTAATAGGTCATGTATAATATGTACATTTGTTTTCTCAAAGTCTCTAGCATATAATGTTGAGTCTGAATCATCCAACCAATATATAAAGTGAGAAAAAAAAACTTTCTTTATTTTGTTGTAGGAGCTTTTAAAATACAAACCACATAAAGGGATTATTTTTTATCGACCCTTTTCAATGTTGCCCTTTAAGATTCTCAAAACATTTAAGAGCTTGTGCACTTTTGGCTAAGAGAGGCTTCAAAATCAATAGGTTTTGAATGGAAAACTTGATTTAAATGGTTGATGAATGCAGTGTTTGCTTCATTACACAAAAATCCATTTTCCCATTCACAAGGTACATCTGACCTCCTTACCACTGAGAAGGAGGAAGCCTCTGCCAGCAGTTGACATCTTGAAAATTTTTCAAGTTATCACAGCTCCAAGTCATAGAAAAGTTATAGCTCAGTTCACTCCTTTTGTCATCTTTGGAAGCCTATGAAACTTCTCCAGCAGGACATTTTCTTCTTCCATTTCCTTTACCCTCCTGGCTTTTTCTTGTACTTAGATAGTCATTATCGCTTCCTGTGTTGTTCTTACTTGTTTTGAATGAAGAGCAAAAAGCTACTCTATGGTTAATGAATATTGATGCTGCAGTGACAGCTCATCATCCCATTGTCTTCTGCATTCAATAGCCAATATACTTTCTTGTATAAAATATATTGATGTTTTTGTAAATATTTTATAAATACTTACTGGATTTTTTCCCTTGATAATTTTTTAATTTTTTTAGCAAACTAAAACTTGTTATACACTGCCTCAAAAATAAAAGAAAATAACAAGGATATCAAATCCATTTTTCCTTCTTTATGACCCTAAATACTGTTGAAGAGAACAGGGTTAATTACACTCACTGTTAAAATGCTGTCTTCTGCAGAGTATGATACGTGGTCATTTATCAGCATTCATCAATACGAAACAACAGATAGACCAGAGAGTACACATTTTAAACCACAAGAGAAGGACCAGTTAGGCAGAAGGGAAAATGTGATGACTAGATGTGAAATGTGAGGAGCCAGGGCCCTGTGCTATCACACTAGTTACTGAAAACTGTGAGGGAGAATCAATGAAGCCTTGATTCGGATACCTTGACAGCTGAACAACTTTCAATACCACCCCTCTCTAGTCCCCTGGTAATATCCTGGTACTCTGATTTGGATTTGAGAAATTTCAACCACCCTCACAGTAAATGTGAATGAACATGACATTTCCTATTTTGATTTAAAGCTGTGTGTAAGAACTGTTGCTGTTTAGAAAGTGGAAAGGAAATGATGACACTATGAAGATCTTTCTTATGCTCATTGAGATAGAACAGGGAACAAAGAATAATTAACGCCCTAACCTTAGCGTGGCAAACAGCTACTGACAGTTTTGAGAGAGGTGTTGGGGTGCTAAAGGGGCATGCGGCTACAAAGTAAAACCATCTTTTCTTCGGTGAAGAACATGGGAGTCCATAAGGGTATTATCTGATAAGTGTTGAACCCCAGAAACAGGCATTCCTGGCAAGATAGTTAATGTATTTGATAAACACCACTTACACAAGCTGTCTAGCTCATCTTTTCAGTAGGACAAGGCAGTTATTTTTCATTTGAAATGTAGCAATAGGGGAAGCTGCAGATCAATACGGCAAACAAGTGTTTATTGTTTAGTGATTACCAGTCATCAGTGTGTGAATTTATTCAACACAATATGCTTAAATTTGAAGAAAGAGGTAAAAAACAAATGCTTAAATAAATTGAAATAGTGACTACAGATCCATCTTCTAGAATAGCACACGAATATTATGAAAGGTTAAATCTAAATTTACAAAAGCATTAGACTCATCCTGAAAAGTGTTTAAAAAATGGTTTCTTCAAGATCAGATATTTCACTGTCTCTTCTCAACAGCACTCTGATCAATGTGATAATCCTGTGAGACATTTTCAGTGACTGCAATGCCGTTATGACACAGCTCTGATGATGGCACAAGTTCCCACTCAAGGCCTCTCAGCAGCACTTCTGTACCTGCTTAATTCAGCGGCATTCTCAGTTCATCTTGGATGCACAAAAAGTGGCGAGGATCAATCTGTGACCTCACCTGGCATTTCAGATTTTAATCTATTTTTTTTTTACAGTCTAAATGTTTGCAAAAAGGTTGTGTCAGTTTGTTCCGTCAAATGATGAATAATGTAGAATTTGAACATAAAAGACAAGGCAGAATTGTCAGTTCTTCAGAACACTTGTATGCAAACAAGTGAGCATCACGTGAACATGCTTATCACATTCAGATGGATTTAGTTCAATTTTTATAATAGACTAGCTGATGAAAAAAATACAAATTGGTAAGAAACACAGCAAACTCCAATACTATAATGACTGTTCCACTTTTCTTCATATTGCTTCACTCAAGCCTCACCCTCATGTGCCAGCTGCCTAAATAGAGCATTGGTTGCTTACACAAAACCAAAAACAGGTAACCAGAGCTGTAGCATTTGCTAGTACTGAATAAATGCTCTGATATTTAATGTAGAAAAGATTGTATTCGTTCTCTTGACTACATGTGTTTATGTATCTATTATTCTTAAAAGCTGTATGCTGCATTTTGCTTTTTTTTTTTTCCTTAAAGTGAGGCTTTATTCTGAGAAACCCCTATTAAAATGCTAGTAAAAAAAAATAATAGTTTTATGTAGATGCTAAACCATTTCTGTAATGCTCCTCCTTAGGGATGCTACAGCATTTTTAGTTTGTAGGTGTTTGTGGTATATTTGTCTTTTTATTTCCAAATCATTGAATTCCTGGGATCTTCTATTCAAAAATATTGGCAGGTAACATTTTCCTAAGGTGATTCTAAATATTTGGAGATATATATGAAGGACGATTGAAAGCCAGAATTAACACTAATTTTTGATCTCCTCATTATTCTAACACATCAGGAAAATTAGGAGGATTTGCACAAGAAAACAACACTATAGATTCTGGAGAACTGGATATAGGCCGAAGAGCGATACAAGAAGTGCCCCCTGGGATTTTTTGGAGATCACAACTCTTCATTGATCAGCCACAATTTCTAAAATTCAATATATCTCTTCAGAAAGATGCATTGATTGGAGTATATGGTCGAAAAGGCTTACCACCTTCACACACTCAGGTGAGAGCTGCTTGCGTTAAAAGCAGGACACATGATTGAAAACCATGATCTTGTATCTTTTGTATCTTTTTTCTCTCTCAGGATTACATTCTTTTCCATTTTGCTGAGTTTTATTTTTCTATTTATACTTTATTGGTCTCATGTGATGGCCAGAACATTTGTAATACTCTGTGTGTTAGGATTTAGAAGGGGGGTAGAGGGTATTCCTATTTATGAGCTGTTCTATTGCCTAATCAATGATGATTCTTCAGATATGGAGTTGTTTCATGCAGAATTTATAGGTACTTTTATTCTTCTGTGGTATATGGACATGTCTTTAAAAACCTAAGCAAAGTAATATAGAATCTTACAGCCACACATAAGGTGTGGTTGAGAGTTCCTGCAAAGAGCACATTAACCAAATTTCCAAACAAGAAGACAGCGTTTACAGCTTGGTGTCTCACTAAATAAATACATAAAAGAAAAAATATATAATATGTATCTACAAAGAGACAGTGAACTGGGACTGTAAAAGTGACAGTCTTCACTAAGCAACTGGTGTCTTGAAACTTAGTTCTTAAGAGTCCCAGAGGATTTATTCTGTTCCACCCCTCGGAAGGTTTCTAATGACACTTTTTATTGCATATAGTCGCGCTGCCTAGTAACAAAAAAACCACTTTTTATCCATAGTTAGAGAATAGTTAAAGTGTAAAAGAATGAACAGTCTTCTGGATTGGCAGGAGAAACAGAGAATCAGTGCCTGAGATGGTATTTTAGCATCAATTGTATTCATGTTTTATTTTAAAGATTTAAGATCCTCCAACATTAGATTTCTTTCAGCACAATATTTGTCTAGGTGCTGTCTCAGATCCATTTTCCCACCTGAATAGGTATTTTTGCTCATTTTCTTCTACCCTATTTGGAGAAACATCTTAGTGATTTTTATTTTGAGCGCATAGTTTTGCCATGGACACAAATCTAAGTATAGCAACCTAATGGTATAATTGTATCAAAGCTTGACTGATTACATCTGATATACAGTTGTAACAGCAAATCCATAGCTGCAAAATTCATATATTTTAATTCATTCCTTTTTAATTTTGATTTTCATGCTACTGCTCTATTTAAAGTTTGGTTTGGTTTGGTTTTGGTTTTTATTCAGGCATAGCTTCTAAAATATGTACAGTATAGAAATATATCTAATTATTACACCTATTTAACAGTCACAAACCACAGAGGAAGGGTCAGCAAAGCAGCTAAAGTCATGGAATGTTACATTATTTTGTAGTTTAGTTTCCATTAAAGTACAAACACTTTCCTGAATGCAGAAAGTGCACTCATGTTTACTTAAAAATTTGATCTCATAATAATGATTAAATGGATTTTCTTCAGACCTTCACGTATGAACACCCACCCTCAGGCTGACAACAACCACAAGAAATTCTAGCATAAAGAAAATTGATTCAGAAAGTTATCAGCCATTGGAAATAGGGGTTTGGAATACAAATGCCATCTCGATGATAACAATAATAACAGGAGTTAGGGGAATACATGTGTGGCAAGAATGAATGAAACTGAAGAAGCTGATCTGGACTATGCATTTATATGAGAAGTTATGCAAGTAAGTACGTCTATTAAAAGAATGATCTTTACTTGATTCCTTATCCTGTCAAAAGGTTGAAATTGGAGTGCCCTTTATCTGAAAACACAGAGACTACTAAATCTGTTTCCTGTCGTCTGTGTTACACAGACTCCAAGTTCTTATTAATATTTAAGTATGATACAAGAGAAAGAATCATATGTGAGTCCAGCTACTGTATCTTCTGTAGTTTCTGTGACATTTTGGATATACTGTTCCCAGGATATAGGTCAAGCTCTCTTGTCCTATTTTTGCCTGGTATATAATTAGAGTATTGTTTACAAACCATTGACTGACACTTGATACATTGAAGAATTATGCATGCTTACTTATCAGTGCCCTAGTGAACTTATAAGGCTGCTAAAGCTTCCCGAGGGTACAGGTTTATCAGAATGTTTATATGGCCTTGAATCCAATGATGTCCAGTTTAAGTGTCTGAGATAAAGCATGTATGTAATCTCCTAAAAATGCAGTTTCAGTAAGTGGTTGGGGTTTTATTTGCAACCATGCTCCTTCATGTGGGGAGAAAAAAATGGAGTAAAATACATCTCAACAGTTTAGGCCTTTCTCCAACAAAGTCCTAACACAGGACTTCGATGCAGACACGACTTGTCCTGGTAAAATACGTATTTAACTGAAGTAGCTTATGTAAACAAAATAAGGTATTTTGGCAAAAAGACATCTAATAAAATGGAACAACGAGGGGATTGCATAAGTCCATTTATTGCTTTCCTATTTCCCCTAACTCTTATGGCTTGTTCTGACAAAAGTACCTAACTGCAAGCTGGGCATACATAACAGGGACAGACTAACAGCTGATGTTGGGCTTCACTGCATCCTTCCATTAGACAAGGCAGCTCACTCATGTGGCTCCAAATGTCACGGGAACACAGCAGACAAACACATGAATATCCATGCTAAGTTTAATCAAAGGCCCATCTAGCGTTCTGCCTATGATGGGGGCCATGAGCAGATACAGAGAGATTATTAAAGCAGCATGATAGTACTGTAGTTATTCTTCCCACAATATGTTTTTGGCCTCCAGAGCTTTAAGGCTGAAGGACTTTTCTGAGTCAAAGATACTGTCTTTATATTTTACAACCTGTATTGGTTTAACACAGCCTGATTTCTTGGTGGGGGCCAAACCTTTGATAATTTTTTTTTTTTTCCTGTGAATTTACGTCGTCACCTTTGAACCTGTGGAAGCTTTTAGCATCTGTGACATTTGCAGCAAGGTTTAACTACACATCTCACACTGTACTCAGTGTGTTTTGAGACAGCCTCCTGGTACCTTTTGCTTGACACAGTGTTGGTAGTGTTTTGGAAGAGGCAGGGCAGAATTTCTCATTAATTTCTTCTCCATGCCACCCTTGATTTATGGATCTCTAGTGTTATCAGTGAGTTTTGTTTTTTCCAGTCTGTTTTGTCATTCTTTTTATGATAGCTTTTTCAGTCCTTTGGTCATCTTTTTCTGACTGTTCTCCAGTTTTAATGCAGCCTTTTCAACGTGTGGAGACCAGACCAACATAGAACATAGGAGGTGTTTAACTATGATGGTTTCATTCAATGCCTTAATAATGTCTGCATTTTTTTTTTAAATTGTCGAGCTCATATTTCCATAATCTGTCTACCATAGCTCAAAGATCTTATCCTGTAATGACAAAAATTGGCTCAGAGCCCATCTCTGGATGTGTCAAGCTAAGGTTGTTTCATGAGGACTTTGAAAAGTAGGATCTCACTCATACATATCACTTCATGTCTGCATCTCTTGAATGCTATCTGCCCTTATCTTCTAGTCACAGAGTGACAAGTGCTAATAACAAAATTTATGCAAATGAGCAACTGCTGCTTGTTTCTCAAACGTCAGTATTTGAATTTTCAGATCTCACGTTAAATAATAGAGAACTCCTTACTTCCTGCACTCTGCCAGCATTCGTAAAGTTGCCTTGTCACCTGTCCTCCTCCAGCATCTTTGCTCATATGCCTGTGATACCCTACATGTGTAACTACACACCACAGTCTTCTTTAGCTCCCTCCCTACAGCTTCGTATTTCTACCAGTGTCTCCCTTCTCTCCACTGTCGGCTTTTGCTGTAATGCAAAACTTGCCTTTCACATTTGCCACCTTGTTCTCCACTTCTTTCCTGTACCCTTTGCCTGTTTATCCACCTCTTTTTTGTACCCAGTTAAAACCTGTCAGCGAGTATGAGGAAACGGTAGTCAATATCTGTCCCTAACTGTACAACCTCTGGTGCCAATTATCCTATCATTGCAAGGGACATAATAAAAGTATGATAGAAATAAGTTTGGGAGAGATCTCAAGAAGTCTTAGTTTACACCCTTGTCTTGTAACAGGATGAACTGTATATAAACTGTTCCTATCAATTGCTTAGAATTCTATTATTAAACAATAACAGAATGCAGAAAATATAACTCTTGTTTTGTCCCATAATCCAAAATAATAGGGATATAACATGTAGGAAATGGTTTGATGTATCATACTCAGGACAGAATTTTTGGTTGCCTTGGTGTATTCTCTTTAGGTGCCAAAATTAGTCTCAAGCACAGCTACTATTTGTGTGTCACAGACTGATCTGAGATGCATAGTTCTCTCTTTCCGGGGAATCATAAATAAATCAACCAGAAATAATTGACGGTGGCTGTCCATTCAAAACCCAATCAATGCAAGCCTGAAAGTCTTTGTGACACTTTCTAAAAATGTCAGTTCCATTGCAGCCAGAGAATCAATATGTTTATTTAAAGAGACTTTTAAGCATAAAAAAGAGACCAGTTTAAAGCAAAACTCTATGGAATGGTAGGGAAAATCATCACATTTAGACTCAATATAAAGGAAATTAATTTATCCTCATAGGAGGAAAATAAAATTAATACAGTTTTGCTTATGAAGATAATTGTTTTTCCAGTCTGTTTTTGTTACCATGTCCTAAATATAAAAAAAGCTGCCTTTAAAAGGGTTAAGATCAATTGTTGTTTTTTGCTGGAGGACAGAATGGAACAGTAAATTCTCTTCTGTATGTTTTTAAATGTAGTCTAAAATGGTGTTCTGATAACAGCATATGTCCTTATTACATTAAAAATACAAAATTGTGAATTGTACCATGCTTGTGAGCCATTAGTGGCCAATCAAGTGGTATAACCACTTGTTCCTGTATCAAAAATACAGTTTTAATCTGAAATTGTCCTTCTACAAAAGTGGTCTCTTGCCATATACAAATTACAAAGTCACTACTTATGTCTATAAATGACCTGTTAAAACTCAGAGCTCCCTGAGCCTTCTCTTTTTAAAAATATTAGTGAAAACCATCAGAGAGGCAGGAGTGAAAAAAAGATAAAATTGTTTTTCTCTCTCTCACAAAATAAGATAAATATTTAATTCTCTGACAAATGAGAGTGTTGAATGGTTTTGAATAATCGCTCTCCCAAAACGATCACATTCGTTTTCATGTGATGCAGCACATACAAAGCTGCCGAGGCACCGGCTTCCGTGCATCCTAATCACATTATGTTCTGTTCTGCTCATTCAGACATAGCTGGAAAAGTGTCTTGGGTGTTGATAGAGGCATATTAACTATGCATTTCCTTCACATCCTGACTGGTGGGAAGATAATTCTGATTACTGGGGAGGAGCAATCTTACAATACCAGTGAATTTTGGCCTGCAATTTCAAGAAGAGAACATAAGTACTTAAACCGTTGTACCAGGACAAAGGCTATCATATTTTCTTTTGTCCCAGGAGCAGTTTCTGAAGGTCACAAGTCAGGGTGTAAAACCACCGATTCTCTGGTCCTGGGAACTGATCTTATCCCAGCTCAGGTGAATCAGTGGTTTCACATGCTGGCCCTGGATGTAATTTCATTTGAGAGAGATCTTCAACATGTGGGAAGATTGAAGGTTTATGTGCTACAGTTCACTTCATACGATAAACATGTGTCACATTAAAAGTGAAACTTTGAACAGTCTTAGCAGGAAAAGCAGAGACCCTCTACCACAAGCGAGAATGCTCTTCAATTTCCCTACCTGTATAATTTTGCTCTACACATATTGATCTTTACATGTTCAACATGCAGAAGACAGCTTTCAAGCCATGAGAGCAGACTCCAGATAGTGTAAAATCAGTGTAGGGCCTGGAGCAGTTTTAGCCCTCCAGGTGCCGTTAGCCCTAGTTAAGGTGCATAAACATGTCTAACATGCATAAAAACTTGTGTTGTGAGTTTGCTTGTTTTATCAGCTGAGATGCTGCTACATTTTTCCAAGCCCCATGACAGTTGTTTAAAATACAATATGTGCTGTCCATTGACCTGAGATATCATGGGGTTTGGTCAGTTTGTCATTTTTGATAGTTGCAATATTTTCTACTTTCCATCTCCTGTTTTGAGCTTCTGTGATGGGAAGTAAAGCTCTTGCTCTCCTTCCTCCAGAATTCCAGACTACAAAAGGGGGATTGAGCAGTTAATCCTTCATCTGAAACTAAATGAAGGAAAGTAGATTATTGGTATTGGATATTATTATTATTATTATTATTAGCCCATATATATGTAACACAGTTTGAAAGTTAGCTCTCACCTGTAATTCAAATGCCAGTCATGACTGCAGACTTGTTTCAACCTGTTTTCTTCCCCCATTGTATGCAATGAGTTCATTGGCCACTTTCCACTGAAAAAAGTCACTCTAATAAGCATGAGAACTAGTTGGTAATTTTGTTTGAATGCTTAGCAAGGAGCAAAGAAATAAGCAAGGGTTGGTTTCAGCTCCTGCTTCCCTGCTCCAAAAGGAAACTCTTGATTTAAATATAAGCATATTGTCAGGATGGTGCCATGGTCATCCTGTGACTTGTCAAGCTCCCATCTGTTCTTCATTGCAGTATGACTTTGTGGAGCTCCTGGATGGCAGCCGGCTGATTGCAAGGGAGCAACGCAACCTGCTGGAGTCAGAGCGAGCAGGACGGCAGGCGAGGTCTGTCAGTCTCCACGAGGCAGGTTTTATCCAGTATTTGGATTCTGGCATCTGGCACCTGGCCTTTTATAATGATGGGAAAAATGCAGAGCAGGTGTCTTTTAATACCATAATTATAGGTAAGCATAATCTTTAAAGCTCTTACCAAACACTAGCTTCGGGTCAGGTTTTTTAGGAATACATAGATAGGTTTTCATCGTTAAATGATCTGACTTTTTTTTTTTTGCGGGTTTTCCATTTACAGTGTTTCTTGTGCTACGCAGAATAAAACACAGAGTATATATTTTAATTTCTTGATCTAAGGCATAAGGGTTTTATTTTCTTAGTCTAAGGCAGAAGGGGTGTACTTTCTGATAGTACAGTGCTTGAAAGGAGGACAATGTTTTGAAGTATTTATTAAATGGCACAGGGCTAGACTTTCAGTCTGGAGCTCATATAGTTTTACCCTTATAATTTTAGCCTTTTTGTTGGAGTATAATGTCCTAAGATACTGGGGGCATCAGCAGTAGAAAATCACAGCTATTCGTGCTCTTCAAACAAAACAAATGTTAACACTTCTCGAAGCAAGAACATGCTGTCAGTTAGTAGTGGTTCAAATGATAGGTACTTCATGCAGTGGGCACCTGTGAATTATCCTTCTCTTTTTCCTTTTAGAGTCTGTGGTGGAATGCCCCCGAAATTGCCATGGTAACGGTGAATGTGTTTCTGGATCCTGCCATTGTTTTCCTGGGTTTCTGGGCCCCGATTGTTCAAGAGGTAAATCAACCCAATGCTTTTCTCAAGTAGCTTTAAGCGAGCCTGAAGATAAATACATCAGAAAGGCAACATCTTAGATGTTCTTCTTCATAAAGCTTTGATGAAGATCTTTATTTTGATTGTTGTGCCGTGTTCTGTTTCACAGCAGCGTGCCCGGTGCTGTGCAGTGGCAATGGGCAGTACTCCAAAGGACGCTGCCTGTGTTACAGTGGCTGGAAGGGCACCGAGTGTGACGTGCCTACGAGTCAGTGCATCGATCCCCAGTGTGGGGGACGGGGCATTTGCATCATGGGCTCTTGTGCCTGCAACTCTGGGTACAAAGGAGAAAACTGTGAAGAAGGTAAATGAGTAAATATTTACTCCAGCACCAGCTGTTGTTGGTCAGGTTTACAGCTGGCACATCCAGCTCTATGAATTTTTCTGGATCTTGTGCACTAACCCTGTCTCTTCAAAAATCATTTTAGAATACTGCAAATCAAGTTTTGGAATCACTAGTATCACTGAATTCTACAGAATTATTGTACTCTATTTATTCTCAAGTAAGCAGTGGGAAAGTTCAAAGTAACATGCATGTAATGTTTTTGGTTGCCAGTATATTTGGGTTTTGTCTGGCTGAAGTCAGCTAAGAAGAAAGCGCATAAAACACACATGTACGAATTCTTACTGAATTTTTCCAGTATAGAGCAAATCATTAATTTGCTGCATTTGTTAGTAGTCTTTTCCGCTGACCAGATTGTGGAAAGTGCTGATGCCAATGCGTCAGAGGGAAAAATGATGCATCATTCTCGTATTCCAGAGATGTGCATAATAATGTTCATTCTGGTGTGCTGCAAAACGCAGTTCATTTTCCATTCTACTTTTTTAGGGAGTAAAAACTGCTATTTTCTTCCTCAATCAAATCGATTTTATTGATCTCCACATACAAAGTAATGCAATTAAGTCTCTGGAATTAAATTTTCAGACCATTGACCCTACAAGTGTAACATTTTATTGAGTCAAATTGCTAAATTAAATCTCATCATCTAAAGCACAAGTGAATTAAGACAGATAGACAGTATGCCACTCATTCATTTCTGAAACAAGCTGAGGGTCCTATATAGCTGTCAAAACTATACAGCAGTGGATTGGGTCAGTTATTCCAGGGAATAGTGCTGCAGAGAATGCAACACTTGTTACACTATGATTAGACAGAGTCAGGATCAATTCCCCATGACCCAAAGCCAATCTTCTTGTAACTCAGAAAAATAACCAAACTTTGAAAGATTCTGCATTAACTCAGTGGTAATCTGTAATTGTCTAGATGTCAGTTATGTGCATGCACAAATTTCACAGGATTAGAAAGTGATGTGAAAGAGAGGTGTTTTTACAAGGAAAATTGCAGCTATGCAAGAAGTGACAAGAGTGATTTACCTTGTAGCCAGAGAAGGGAGGCTGGCACAAATGTACCTTAGTCCACTGTGTCTTTTCCTCATTCATTGCAATGAAAGAAAGGTGGACTTCTCAGCTTCAGCTTACTAATGTTTACTTTCAAGATGAGTGCAATGCTGCCTATTTCATAAGGTCTTGAAATGTGAATTAAGTGTCGTTAGCATTTTTGGGTTGATGGCTGATCCCTATGGGTTGATGACTGTTGTTAGGACTGACAGGTTTAAGCTGATCTTTCTCGTCTCCCTGCAGCGGATTGCTTAGACCCAGCCTGCTCCAGCCACGGTGTGTGCATCCACGGCGAGTGCCACTGCAACCCGGGCTGGGGCGGCAACAACTGTGAAATCCTGAAGACGATGTGCTCTGACCAGTGCTCTGGTCATGGCACCTACCTTCAAGAGAGTGGTAGCTGCACCTGCGACCCCAACTGGACAGGTCCAGACTGCTCCAATGGTAAGAGTTAAAAGCACTGGCATTTTATAAAATGTTGATGTCTCGAGTAGCAGCATTTTAATGACATTACTGTGTTAGGACCTGACCTGCTGAGCTGATCGATGTCTTTGAGTTGACTTCAGCATGAACCATAAATTGATTCAAAGGTTCAAAACAATTGATGAGTTTGAAGGATTTGAAAATCAGTGTATTTGTTTGTGTCTTTTAGCTGCCTTCATCTGGTAACTTCAGGTATTTCACGTGCAAGTTCTGAATGTTCTTTGCATGATATGTGGATATTTCCTAATGCATCTATTTAGAAACTTAAAACTACACTAGTGAAACTAGGGATGTTCACATTTTAAGAGTCTCTCCAGCTAATTGGAGGTATGTTTTTTGAAAAACAGATAGCATTCAAGTTTGAAGGCAAAGGGAATGCAAGAATGAATCTTAAACAGCTTTCGAGGCAGGGTGCAGGCTGCCAGGGTGGAAGGAGTTGGTAGGAGTGAAGAAGCAGAGGAATTTCTTGAAATATTGAACTGAGCTTATTAAAACCATAGTCTAAGCTTAGAAACAAAAGGAGAAAACTAGAGGTACTAGCAGAAAGAGCAGAATCTAAATATTTATAAAGCATGACAGCAGCTTTTTGACAAATATGAGTTTTTAGAATATTGTTTGGTAGCCACATATCAAAAAAGAAATCATGTCTAACTGTGAGACATGCATTTGTCTAAAGCAGTTCATCTAAGAACTCAGACGTTTTGTTAATGAAAACTGAACACATGGGCTAGCTGGGTTTATGCCAGCTTATGAATAAATATAACTTTTTCATGAAGAACCATCTTTTTAAAACAAATGTACTTCCTGACCAGGATCTGTGATACTCCGTAATGGTTTATGCATACGAGAGTGATAGAGTTCCAAACATGCAAGAAAAAGTGACAAAGAGAAGAAAATGTTGTCTCCTGTGAAATTTGTTTAGAAGAAAAAATTCTTTTCTGACCATTTCTAACACTAACAATGACTATTTATGGTAGACTCTGTCTAGTTCTCAGGCAAAACATGGATCCCCTGTTTACTGACACATTGTCCTCTATGCTTCTTTTGATGACCAGTTGTGCTCCATCTTTTACTTATGTTTCATGGAATGATTTGTCGTTAAAATAATATAAAATGTTTCTGATCTCAAGTATCTCAAGTGTGTTAGACTCACAAAAGAGCTTTGTAAAAACGTGCACAGATTATTTGCTGAAGCTGTGCAAAATGACCTTCAGAAGAGTACACTAAAAAAGTAAATCTTACCCATAAACTTGCTGTTAAGCTGCTGGATGAAGAAAAGAATGAGTTATTTCTATCAGAGGGTTTTATAGGTTTGAAATCAGCAGAGCTTTCCTCTATCTTCATCAGCAGTTTGTCCGTTAATTAGCCCTTCAATTCCACTTCAATTAAATTAACTCTAATTAATAAATTCATTACAAAGATTGACGCACCTTGCTCAAAGCTAGTGTGCTAAAAGCTGATAAACACCTTCACCCTAATGAAAAATTGATTAGACTGAAGAGAAATAAACCTTTCTTTCTTGGAGCTGCAGTGACGTTCTGTGACTCTGAAGTTAATCAAACCATCTTGCATCTTTTAATCAAAAATTTAATTCAAAGCAGATATAAAATGCTGTGTAGTTGGGGGGGGAAGGGAGGGGGAAATTACAGCTGTCTTTCTCCATAAAGGTTTTGGGCTGTTTCTTACAGGAAATGTCACAGCTCCTTGACGCTGTGTTTAATGTTCCACAGCACTTTGAGACAGCAGGGAAGAAAAACACTGTTGATCGGGAAACTGGAAACCTTTCTTGCACTGAATGCAAGTTTCTTTTGCTGTTAAAAATAATTTTGATCCTTTATTACTAAACTATTTGCTGTCTTTTACAAGAAAACAAAAGCTAAATATAGCACTTCTGTGAACCAGTACATGGCTTCAGCCAGCTGTATGCCAAGGAACTGAACAAGTCCCTCAGGCTGTATTGTATCTCTTCGTTTTTCTGTTTTCTTCTTAGCAGAAGTAAAGTTTGCTGGAGTCTGACTAAATGAACCAAAACTGTAAATGCAAAATCTGGCAGTGTAAATTATCGTCTTGTATTAGCTGAGACTTAATATGCGTTGTTTGGCCTCTGACTACCTTTGGCTGTTAACATATTTTTCAATTATTCTATCAGATACAAGATCCTGTTACTATATGTAAATGACAAGTTAAATTGCTGTATGTTGATTTTTTTTTTTAACGAAGTATTATTGAAACCAGACTGTTCATAGCTGTCGCTGATACAAATTTACTGAAAGTAAAAGAGAATGATCTTTCGTACTTTACAGATGTGTCAGTGTGTCAGCACAGTGCTAATTTGTCTCACTAAGTCTGATTCTTTATAATGAAAAAATGTGTCAGAAATGGCACATTTTAACTTTGAAAGAAAACAGGGAGATGAGCGTGGAGGGGAAACCTTGCTGAAATTAACTTCATCATATTAGATTTTCACTCACGACAGACAGGGATATAGGTATGTGTTACATTTAGTCACTATGAGTGCAGTGTTAAGTTCTGATAGGTCCGAGTGCCATATAATCTAAGATACAAAAAGTTACTCTTAAGACATATATGACCACAAAAAACATGCTTGAGAATTATTGCGAGCTAGCAAAAGAGCTGTGGACACTTAAACATACTAAAATCTGCTGGCTGACTAAAAGGGCATTAGCAAAGAGATAAAACTCAGTGCTCTCTGTTCTGTTGAATCTTACGTGAAAATGTCTCTCTCAGTAAATTTCTTTGATTTAACTTTCAAAGATTTTGCTTTTCTTATTCTTCACGTGTCGAATTGAAATGTAGTGCTTCTAATTAATGCATTCCCTCTCTCTCCCCTGTGCTTTCTGCCTCCTTCTCTGCCCCTGTCTCGTTTGACATGCAGAAATCTGCTCGGTGGACTGTGGCACGCACGGCGTGTGCATGGGCGGCACGTGTCGCTGCGAGGAAGGCTGGACGGGCGCAGCCTGCAACCAGCGGGCCTGCCACCCCCGCTGCGCCGAGCACGGCACCTGTAAGGACGGGAAGTGTGAATGTAGCCAGGGATGGAACGGAGAGCACTGTACCATTGGTAGGCTGCCTATGCTTTACCCTGTCTTCGCTGCAAAATTCAAACAGCCAGCACTGCTGGCCACAGCTGAATAAGAAGTGTATTGCTTTGAAGGATGTTTCTTCAAACAGAATATTTGCATGTGTCAGTCTGTGGAAAAGGGTTGGCATTTTAAGAAAGGAAATGGTTATAAAATGGCTCATCAGTTCTTCATACCTAGATTGCCATGAAAAGAAGGTAGAAGAATTTCCTTTTCAATCTTTTCCCGTTAACTGCCTTTCACTGAGGGGGAGGTTACTTTTATTTTGAACTGTAAATATACTATTTGATTTGTGCTTTTCTATTTTTATGTGATAGCTTTATGTCTTTTGGAAATGAAGCTTCCTATTGTTTTTCTTTCTTTTTTTTCTCTTTTAAGGAAAAGAAGCTCTAAAAAGTGACTTGCCTACATAAAAACGTCACTTCCACCATGTAATAAATGTGATCTAACTGCCCAAAATTATCTTCTTGTCAACATAATGTTCTATTTTAGAATGCTATCGAATTTCTTACGTGTTAATAATGTAACAGTAGTTTAATACAGCTGATTGAGAAGAAGCCATCCTTACTACAGCTTCTGTGTTTCTGTAACCAAGTTAGTTCTAGTGCCTGAAAACCTTTGGAAGTTACTAGACCTTTATCAATGGAGCTTTTCTTACCCAGTTATTTATAGTCCATATGACCCATATACAACAGGATATCCTTCTCCACAGGCTTTGACAGTGAGCTAGCATGAGAAATCACGCATGTAAATAGGAGGGCTAAGAAAAAGTGGAGCTGTAGTGCTAAGAAATTCCCTTCCACACTAATTGCCCTTTGTGCAATATGCTTCAGGTCTGTAACAGTGGAGTAGAGTCCTATCCAAACAATTTTTATCCCAGCATTACCACACAGAGAAACTTGTGCATGACAACAGGTAGGAAGCACAAGCAAAGGAACTGGCAATGGTCTGTGTGTGAGAGATGACTAGTTTGTACTTTAGTGAGCTGAGAGCATTGCACAAAACTCATTAAAGGCTGGGACAGGAGTAACAACGTGACTGAAGTATTAATGGGGCATGTCTCCCAAGTATGAGAAGCATCATGGCTAAGACTTTGAGGTGGATTCAATTGGCAACAAAAGAGGTAGCCACAGGTCAGACAAAGGCAAGCATAACACTCAGTGATGAGGAAATCATGGGTAATTGGAATAATCAAAAAAAAGTCCAATAAGTAAAAAAACCCCACATAGTTCTACATTTGGATAGATGGAGGAGAGATGGTTAAAAGAGGTGATATAGCTGAAGCAACAGGATAGGACAGTCTAACTGTACTGGAGCTGATGGATGTGAACGTGGCATGATTTGCTTTTGCCACAAGCTAAAAACAGGCTAGAGAATTTTAACTTTCATGGAAGTTTTGGAAGGGCTCTAATTCTGAATGTGTTAGCGCAGCTAAGCCATAACTGGCACATGTGTATCCAGAAAATAGCAAAACCCAGGCTGTGTTCCTGGGTAGTTTACAGCCCTGACTGAGGGGCAGATAGTGGAGCTGTGCTTGGTGATTGCGAGAAGCAGTGGTAAGAGCTTTGAGGGCAGGGAAAATGAGGGCCTGTTACAGCTGTATTAATTAAAACCCACATCATTGCACCAGGAAGATGAGGCAAGGTTTTCTTTTTTAGAACGGAGTCAGGTGTGAAAGTAATAAGATTGACTTGAAAATTATTTTTTACAGCAGTCACAATTGATTTTTTAAATTTGTTTGCTTGGTTGGTTTTGGGTTCGTGTTAGTTAGTAATGAAATTGCTCGAACATATGAGGGAGAGGTAATCAAGGTGCATCTGCAGAATCACTGGGAGAATCGATAGGGTTAACGTTTTTGAGGAGCTTCCAGAAAACATGCTGACAAAGAGAGTAGAGAGGTGGAGAGAGAACTGCTTTCTGAACAATGAAAGAAAGTAAATATTTAGAAGTAGGATAAAGCCTTTCCCTTGACTGCTTTAACTTGCCGACGAGCAATTACTCAGCAGATCACTCTGCTGTTGGTCTCGCTGACCTTGGCAGCATTTCAAGGGTTGTAGTTATATACGGATGAACTGCTCTTGAACAATTTTTCCAACATATTAAGTTCAAACAAGTTTTTCCTCAGCACTGGGCAAGCAGGTCTGTCTTCCCACCTGTTTATTCTTTAAATGGGTGTTTACTTTGTGGCTGCTGCTGTAAAGAGTTTGATTTGTTTATATTGCCCTTACAGCCTCCAAGGCAAGTAACAAGGTACAGGCTTTAGCCTGCTGTTACATTTAATTTTTTTTGAGCTGTTTTCTTCAGGAGCCCCATGTTACAGAGAAGCCAGGTCATTTTACTGCTTCAGTTTCGTGGGGGAAAAATTGCTTCCTCCTTAGCTTGGCAGATGAAGAGTCAATTTGCTTTTCTCTCATCTACCCTACAGTAGGTAGTAGCTCTTTCTGAGCAATAAATTTCAAAACACAAGGGACTTCAGAATATTTCTCTATGCAAACCGGTTTTTTGTTGTCACCCTCCATTTGTAAACCAAGCATTTTATGCTACTTACAACTCTCTACTTAGTAGCAGAATATTTGCATAATTTGTGTTATGTGTATGAAAGACTCCTACTCACTCTCCCTTTATATGTCTAAAAATAAACAATTGCACCCTTCTTATTTCTAAAAGTCATTAACCATTTAGTTGCAGTACTGTGAAGTATTTTAGAAATGTAAATGTTTCTTCATTTCATCTATTAGCTGGAAGCCATATGAAGAGGAACAGCCAAAATTAACAGCTTCTTTGGGAAAGGAATATTCCAGAGAAACTAAAAACCTTAAGGGCAATTCACTTTACTCACTTTTTGGGAAAGGAATAGCCCTCCAGATCTCTGGCTGGATGTACAAAACGGGGCAGATGTGTCTGCATTACTCACGGAGGCCGTAACTGGAATATATATGGAATCATCTGAATCCGTAACTCATTTGATCAAAGAGCTTATGGTATTTTTGTGAAGTGTGAATGCCATTCAAAATGGTAAAAAATATTTTGCAACTCAGCTAACAATTTTGATGTATTTTTAAATGCTGACTATCTGTCCAGTCTCATTTTCAATTAGCCCACTGTTTGTATTGTAAGTTGACGTGTTAAAATATAGAAGGAAGGAAAAAAACAAACCTGTCTCCTTAATTAAAGCAAGGTAGTCCTTAGTTTTATTTCTCTTTAATATCATTTAAATCCTACATTGCTTCTTGAGTTATGCTGATTTCTACATATACTTCAAAATATTTGAATGGAATTTAGTCAGAGGAAATTCTAATTTCTCTAAACTGCCAGATGCCTATTTCATTGTTGGTGGGGTTTTTTTTTAATTTCAATACTTCAAGTTGTTGGGAAGAAAAATTGTAGGTGATGGCAAAGGTTTGCTTTTTTTTTTGTTCAGAAAAAAATTTAGACATCTGCTTATCTGGGTTAAACATCAGGGTTTCCCTAAGGCTGAAGATGACAAGCCTGGATTGGAGAAATAATATACATATGTATTTTATATACTTTGATTTGTGATAGAGAACAGAGTAGACTAAATTAAGTGGGAGGGGGGGAAGTCTAGTTTTTGAAGCAATGTGTGTAGTAAGATTGGTTTGGACAAGATTGGTTTGACTAATGCAGTAAACCTGATGTGTATTGCTGATGTCCACTGTTCCATTATGGGTCTTTGGCACAGGGTAGTGCAGCTTCATTACCACACGTGATGTCAGCCACACTTGTGAGCCACTGCCTTTGCTCTGGATGCACACTTCCACATATTTATATCAAAGATGTTCAGCAGATAACTACATGCTCAGCATTTTGAGGAATGAATCTAATAGGAATTAGCAAAACTCAAAACTTGGTGCTAGTGTTTAGCATCTTAGAGGTTTGAACTAAACATAGGCGATGTATGTTTCAAACACTGAACAATTTAAGGCACCTAAGTTGCTTACTATCTCTTCCCTCTGGAGAACTGTAGTTGTAAAATCATAGGATCATAGAATAGTTTAGGTTGGAAGGAACCTTTAGAGGTCAACCCCCGCTGCAGTAAGCAGCAACATCTTGGGCTAGATTTGGTTGCTCAGAGCCTCATCCAGCCTGGCCTTGAATGTTTCCAGGGCATTCACCACCTCTCTGGGCAACTTGTTCCAGTGTTTCACCACCCCAACTTAACAGAACTTCTTCTTTAAGTCTAGTTTGAATCTACCCTTTTAGTTTAAAACCATTACCCCTTGGTCTGTCACAACAGGCACTGCTAAAATGTTTTAATGTAATGTTTTACAATTTCCTGCATCCCCATGAGAACGGGTTAAATCAACAGTTCACTGCAGAGCTGTGGAAAATCACCTGTCAATTGTTTATTTGGTCTGGAAGTGACATTCATGGGTCTGAGGTGAGCATCCATATATTATTTTTTTGAAGCTCAACCTGCATCTCAATGGGATACAAGACCACAGATGCACAGCTGGTGCCCAGGTGATAGCCTGGATGACAATTTGCTCTGTAATTAAGTTTTCATAACATGGTTGTGCTAAAGTATGTTTTTGTTTCCTTTCTGTCCTGGCTTGCAATGAGTTCAGTGACCCTCTCCTGTCTGAGTAGTTGTTTTGTGAGATTGGAACAGATACTATTTCAGAAAGTCTATTATTTTTTGTGATATAACTGTCATGTACCATGAGTATATTAGGTAACTGTCATAGGAAGCCCATAAATATGAATACTTATCCAGCTGTTTTTCCATTAAACTCTGTTAGCTGAATGAAATTAGTAAATAATTATGTTGGTGGGGAACCTGCTATATTGATGTGCTGTGTAACAACTCACTTTTACAATGCAGCTTAATTTTTTCTATAGACTGAATTAGTTTTAGCATAATCTAAATTGCAAATTTGCCAATTTGCATTAAAACTATGCCTTCTTGTTCAGAATTGTCAACACCTCTTTTTTAAAAGTCTTTAACATTAAGCATGGGTGGGTAAGACCATCTGTTTATAAAGCTTGCCTGCAGCTCTATTACTTAACACAAGACAGGTTACAGCTGTTTAATTGTTATGATGTTGAACGATTATCTTTCAATCCAAAATTAATATTTGTATATGTATGCATGGAAAGCATATCCTTAAACATAAATGAGCTAAATGTGGATTAATGTCATTAAGCATTCATATTAATCCCTCAGGAGGGCTAAAGTTAGCGTCATGGTACTTCCATGCTACTTTTGAGTGCTGCATGAGGCTGCTTTACCTAATATGCAGAACTGAAAATCAAAGCCCGTGGTGGTTCACTGAGAAGTGTGCTGCTTGTGTTTGTATCCCAGTGAGAACCAGAATCTAATTGATTTATTTTCTAACAATTTCCCCTAAAATTTAGTTGAGAAAAAAAATAACAAGGAACAGCAAATTATTTATTTTAACCTTTTTCTTTGCATGAAAAGACAATAGCATGGCATTCAAATCAATCAAACCAAAAAAATAAATTTTCCTCAGCAAGAGATTTCTAGTTTCATCTATTTTAGCCAGAAAAATAGGAATGTTGTCTGGTTTAGATATTCAGAATGATGAAGAAAATAAGTCTAGAGCACTTTCCTGTAAGTGTGTTTCCGTTAGCATAGGCTGTTCTGGTGACTGCTTAAAATTCCTTTCTGACTAGGGACTAACACGGAGGCATCAGCGGGCTGGTTTTCCATGGGACCATGGTCAGATCAGCCTAAGCACAGAAGTACAGCAAGTGCACAGGAATGCTAAGACACAATCTCTTCCAATAAGTTCTACGGCCTGCACCTGTTCCCTTCAGCACGTGTTTAGCTTAGGGCTCCTTATATTACAGATTTCAAATATAACTGCAGGGAAATGACGCTTTATCTCTCTATAAGATCAGAGAGCAAGTTAAGACAAATGTGCTCCTTCAGTTAATTAAACGAAGTGCTTATAGAAAACTTGATGTGGCTATATATCATTACACTATACATTTTTGACACATGGGCTAGACAGAGTAAGTCATGGACCAGTTTGAGGGCTTGATCTGTCTTCTCTACATTTTCACGTTAGTGGGAGAGCAGCACAGATAACCAGTATTATGATGCCCACTGTCATTTCAGTGCTGATGCTAATTGCCAAGCATGGCTTACTTTTCTCAGAAGTTTAAATTACTGACAATATTCACATTTCAGAGTGGTTTAGTGTGTCAGGTATTTAATGTACCTTAGTACATACACAGGAGTTTTCCATAAATTTTAAGATTCTTTTGAAATTCAGAATTTATATTCTTTTGAAATTTCTGTCCCTCAAATTGTAATAATTACTCCTGTATTAATATATTCTGTAATTATCAAAATTCCTAAATTTATGTTTTTCTTTAGTTATGGGTTCATAGAATTATACCTGAGTACAAGTTTCATCCTAAAAATAAGATTGTATCTGAATGAAGGTATGACCTTTGGCATTCAAATAGGTTTTATCAGATAAAATATTCAAAACTAATTATATCCAATATCAATTGGTTCATCACGGTATTGTGAGTGAAACCCTAGTTTCAAAACACCTGACTGCTTTGCAGTTGGGGTTTCACAACAATATTTATACCTATACTCTCAATGCAAAAAGCTTATGAAGAAGAGATGATTACTTTCTTGGCACCCAGAAGACTGATAACCACAGTTTAAGAAGATTTCATGAAATTTAGAACAAATTTGGCTTTTATCTTTCCTGTGCCTAAAGGGCATGTTATTAATTTGCCAGGCCAAGCTTTGAATATGCAAAATACCTGGACATTTGGTAACCACAAAAATACTCCAATTACCAGGTAAATTTAAGATAGAGCACGCGTTTTTGGAACTGTGAAAAAAAGGAAGTTATTGATCAACCCTTAACACATTTCAAGACCAAGTATCTCAAATACAAATTAACTGTTAGCATACTTTAAATTGCTAATTAGTTAATTTGCATTTAAATGAGGACCACATGTGAAGTTCAAGTTAGGCACATTTTCAGAAAGCAGCAGAATCCTCTGAGATGTGAAGAATGTTGAAGTGTGTTGCAAAGCTCATTTGAGCTGAAGTGGCCGGAGAGTAAGTGCTTTTGTACATTGTATAGTTGCATGCTGGTCAGACCTCATTCCATAAATACTATCAGTCAGGGAGAAAGATGGAAACAATGATGCTTCCCATCCTGATCCATGCCCTAATGTGTTTTCAAGTCAAATTTATCTTTCATGCAGTTCTTAATGTGTCAGGTTTTTACCTGTATCTGAGGCAGGTCTTCACAAGTTTGTTGGTTCAGATGGGCATTTGAACTTCTTCAGCCTGTACATGTGAGATAGTTTTAACTCCTTAATGGTGTATACCCTTTCTTCTAAATCCTCTTCCAGCTAAATAGATGTTAAACAGGAAACAACCGTGCTCATGATCTTACCAGCGGTCCCAAATTTCCTATGTCTACTACATCCTTAAAAGTAACTGAAGCTTTTATTCTAATATATATGTGGCTTTCCAGTAATAGTGATTAGAAATCTTACTTAACAGTAAAATTGGGATGGTCTCCAGAACAAAAAATGTAAAGGATAATGGGCTTATGTGCCTTTGTATATAAATCCCATAAATGATTGCTGCAAAGAACGGTTGCAATTTTGGCAAGGGATAAATTGCAGTGAAGTCAGGTCTCTCTGCAGATATTTAAAATGCTAGATGATTAAGAAAGTATGAGTTCAGGGTGATGACTGTGTTTTGGCCTGTGTAAGGAGGAAAATAAATAAAATTGCGTGAAACTGTAATTCCATCCATGTGCTCTCCCTTACAAGAAGGACAAAATGGGAATTTAGGAGTAAAAAAGTATCAAAAAAGAAGAGCATTTGTAATCCTCCTCTATTGGCAGCAATGCTCTGAACATATGGTATGTCTAAGACAAGGTTCTTACAAACTCAGAGAATGGATGACGACCATGAGCTGCTTACAGTGGAAGAACATGTGCTTTCAGTACTGTTCTGTGATGAATAGAAAGAATTGCATTTGCAAATGATACCAAAGCCTGCTGCCCCCAAGCACTTTGGAAGACAGGACAAGAATTTAAAATTACTTTAACAAATAGCACAGACTATGCAGAAAAATAAGGTACAATTCAACAAATGCTGGATTCTGTGCTTAAGAATAATCGGCTGCAGAAATCCAAGTTAGGAGGCAGTTTGCCAGGCAGAAAACACTGTAGGAGATGCTGAATTTGACATGAGTGAACCTTTTTGAAGACAGACTAAACAGTAGCTTTAAAATTTTATGAATTCTGGACTTCTGTAAGTTTTTTGGTAGCTCCTCAGAATTTGCATATGAATGCATGCTTTTTTTTAGTCATTCTTTGGGAGGGAAAGCAGTTGCCTAAAGGAATCAATATGCTATTCCCTAAGTCTGCTGTGGGTAGGATAAGAAATGCTGAGTTTAAATATTACAAGGATTATTTGGGGTTTTATGTTCAAAAGATGGTTTAATTGTCAAAACAGTTGAACTGTGGCTGGGTGGAAATGAGAGGAAATTAGGGTGATCTGGTAGCCACATCAGGAGGTGTAAATCACTGTCGACTGAGTCTTGAATAGATTAGAGAAGTCAGACCAGAACTGTCAGCTCTGAGTTTCGTACCAGTTCCCCCAAAAAAAGCACCAAAACTTGTTTACAAACTGCATTCTCCCTAAAGCTTGCAAGAAGTTTTCTCTTCTGCTGGCAAGTGCCTGTGAAACCACTGATAAAGTGTGTGCCTCATCCCCTGCTACTGCTTGGCTGCACAGAGAGTAAAAAGTAAAGTTCATAAGAAGAGACTGGTACACAGGGTGATCTGATTAAGGATGATTTTGAAGAACTGGATTCCACCCTTGATTCTACCATGTATTTTCTGTTAGTTGTTCACAAATGCAGACTAAAGAAGTGCTCTCTGACTGTTCTTCACTTTCTGGGAACAAGACTTGCACATTTGTGAGTTGCTAAAATGTTGGTTCGTGTATGAAATACTGTGTAATTCTAAGTATTCCAGAAAATCACATGATAGGTGCTTGTAGCCAAGTGAGTGGAGACTTCTCACTCTGATCTTTCTATGCTTCAGTTACTGGTAAAATGAGGTAAGAGTGTATTCCCTTCATACCAGTAGCATGAAGATACTGTGCTAAATAATTGTGACTTAGGGAGAAAGGTGATAGGAAAGTCTGTAAGAGAACTGTTGCTTCTTTGTTTAGGTTAGCATAGTGTGCCTGCTACTAGGGCATCAGCTGTTTGTTGGGAGAGAATGAGTGCTGAATGAGGACTGTGAACTCTGCACATTTACAAGGGAAGAAGTGTATAAAACTTTCACAGGTGGCCATAAACCCATCATTGCCTAAATTTTGGATGCTTGACATGGCCACTGTCATGGTATTCTTCTGATGTGTTCAGGGCTTTTTGTCATATGGATTGTAAACAAAGTTTTATACAAATACTGAAAATTAATGAAAATAAATGAAGATATTAAAACTTTCTACCTCTAAACAAGCAGATAAATTTGTGGAAAGCTTAAGGGAAACAGTATGGTAACAACATAGCATAGTTTGCTTACGGTCAGTTTTTATTCCCAGAAAAACATGCCATCTCCCTGTATGACACTTGGTGCAAGGTTATGTGGAAGTGTAAATGTGACTGATGCAAGATATGTTGTTCACATGTTCCTGTAGAAGATGGGTATCTGAGAGCAGGAAGTTTGTGTGAGCAGCAGAGATACTTAGGCAACTGTTCACTGGGGAATGGGAGCTGTCATAAGGAGTTATGGGAGACAAGGAGAGGAAGCAAAGCAGAGCTTGCTCTGAGAGGAGCAGAACAGCGTTCTTCATTTTTGCTGATACTGTATTTCTTCATCATACCTCCTTTCCTTTCTTCCCCCCTTTGGTTCTTTTCTCCCCCCACTTTGGTTCTCTTTTCTCTTTCTAATTTCTCCTTTCTGTTTTCTTTTAGAGGGAGAGGCTGTTATGCAGTAAGGAAGGGAGAAAGCTGGTTGTGTTAGTGGAGAGGAGGCGAGGATTTGACTCACACTTTCAAGGTGTCAAAAGTAAAAAAAAACTTTAAAAAAACTTAGTTTTATGTTTAGGCTGACCTAAATCAATACGGCTAGATCAATACCTAGATCAATACGGCTTTGGTCACGTTCATTTGTGGTTTTGCTTCATGTCTGGTGGTGCTATGAGGTTAAATCTGCTCTTACAGCAAAGTAATTCATGACTCTTGTGGAGCTGTTGAGTTGACACTGTAACAGGACTATATATACATTACAAAAATGTGGGACATGTTGCAGTCTAATGTACAGATTACAAAGATGATAATGGGTGAAGATGTCTGATGGAGGATAATGATTTAAACTAATAGAGATATAAATTCACTATACAGCATTTAGAAGCATGTCACCATTGTAATCCCATATGACAGAATAATCAGAATAAAGCAGTGTTATAAGTACCAATTAAGGAACATCAGATCAGTGGGTATGTGACTCATGCTGATTTAAACGGGAGCTGATTGGAATAAATGGATTTAATATGTACTTTTATTCTTAGGCTATTCTGTCATACCTGGAGGAAGTAGTATATGAGTAAGGAAGACACTGACTTACATCTCTGATAGGAAACTAATGGGAGACATTAAATCAAAGAAGAATTTAAAAAAAATCGGGGTTCTGACTGATTAAGAACTATGCTGTGTTAAATGTGAATTTGCCTGACTGTTACCGGTTCTTTGTAAAATCATTTATCTCCCACATATTTATATAAATACCCACACAGATTGATGGCATCATTTCTATTTTATGTTGTATGAATTTTGAATGCCACTTAGATCTCCTTGGACTTTTGAGTAGCCTAGAAAATGTACAAATCTTATATCTTCAGTTTTAGTTTTCTTTTTTCTGTTTGGACTTATATGAAGTCCCTCTGCTCCTGGAAATAATAGCAAGATTTTAAACAGCACAGTCTTAAACTCTGCAAGAAAACCCTTGTATGTATATTGCCTATAATTGTACGTATATTAGACTTTTTAAGAACATAAAATAACACATATGTGCCAGATGTGTAAATATCTTGCCACGGAGCACCTGCTGAGATGCTCCATCCTACTGAAGTGTTCCAAATCCCACCTGGAATTCTCTATACAGAGGGGGAAAGGGCTTGTGTTTTGTATTTCCACACAGATTCATTCCTCTTTCAGTTGCAGTGCCATGAAGATAAGGAAGACAGCATGGCTAGTTAAACTTCACTGCAAAGTTATACAATTTCTGGTCATTTATTTTCTGCTTTATGATTTTTCCACAATGCTGCATATTAACCAAAATAGTTTCTAACGTTGTCCTTAATGTCAACTGACCGTGAGTAAAAGGATGCTGGAAGGTAGAACTTGTTTTCTGAGCATTATAGTTTTGTGGTTTGGAACTGACTTCTTATAAGACTGCTGGATACAAAAGAATCTTAAAGAGTATTTTCTTAATCTCTCTGGTGTTTCGGGGTGGGTTTTTGGGTTGTTTTGTTGTTGTTATTTTGTTGTTGGTTGGTGTGGGATTTTTTTTCATGGAGATCATATTTCTGAAAATAAATAGTGTGTGAGGGCCTGGGATTGCAGGGACTGTTTTCAGTTGCCTAGGAGGTGTTTTTAATATTCCATTACCTATCCTTACACTTGTAGAGGCATTTAATGTTTTACTTGTGGACAGATGCATTCCCTAGACAGACCTGATTGCTTTCATTTTATGAAATAAAGCTTGATTTTTCCTCCACACACACTACACCCTGTTTTAAGCTGTGTAGGGGCAAGGGGAATTATACTGGATGAGTAGGAGAAGAATTTGATCCACCCTACATTTGAAATGTAGCTGTATCACTTTTCTTTTTGTTTGTGGTTAATGTTAAAAGCTACCTAGTTTGTTGCTGCTGCTCTAATGTTGTTATTGATGTTTTCATCTTAGTTTGTCTTGCATTAACCTTACCATTATAAGGGGGGAAAAAAAGGGGATGTACAGTGGACACCTTCTTCAAGAAAAAGGGACTAGAAAGTTTCCCCCTCTTAGTTGTAGCAGTGACTCTGCCTCCTAATATATATCTTATCACCTCCCTTCTTGGACTCAAGAGTAGCTTTTTTTTGGTTCATCCAAACTGGAGGAAAGGCTATAGCTGGAAATGCCTTTGTTACCCATCCAAAGGGATCCTAGCAAGTGACAGAGAACTTGCCAGACAGGGGCCATCATCCATCAGGGATTTAGGAAAGTCAAATTTTAAAAGAAAGAGAGCCTGTGAGGGCTGTGTTGAGAGACCTTGTCCACAGCAGAAACAGGGGTTTGAATCCAATGTTCCTGGCTCAGCTTGGTGTGTCTCACTGCAGTGGTCTGTAGTATCCCATCTCCTGTGTGTGGGTGGCTGCCTTTGGTAGCCTACGATGGACCTGGTGGCTTTGCTATATGGCATTAACCCCTTTTGCATCTTTGCAGTTGATGGCTGTTTCCTGGAAGGAAGGAGGGAATGTTACCCATCTGTGCTGTGTCTCATGTATTAAAAGTAGGCCCTGCTGCTTGAAATCCATCTTATGCTCTGTATGTCATTCATCCATCTGCCTCCTCAAATCTTTTGTGAAATTTTAAGTGTCAGAACTTACAGAAAAAAAGTCTTGCTATTCTTGTATATACCATGTTCTTTATTTTTATGCATCTAAAGCCTAAGTTTAATTTTCACCTGCTTTTCAAAATGAAATGGATCATCACGCTACTAACCCCACTACGCCCTCTTCCACCACATATTTACAATACAGCTTATTTTACATACTTGGTTTGTGTGCTCAGAAGAATAACTGTGACTGACTTGAAGCAGAAGAAAAAAATCCTCCTAAAAATCCTGTTAATCCATTGAGAATTAAGATAGTGTGCTGGTTATGCTGTCAGAGTCATGAGTGACCTGCAAATCAAAAATCTTCCTGCATGGTTAGTGTTTTAAAGCTCATAAGCTAAGGAATTGCTCTTACGTTGTGTTGAAAATTGAATTTTTTAACTAGCTTTGATTATATTTTTGTTATATATAAAAATCAAAGCATGTGAAGAGAACTCAGAAGAAAATGTAGTCTCAGAGAGGTAGCATCCCTTCTGCTTCTGCAGGCTGACTTTCTAAAATAGTTTCATTGATTCATGACGATGTTTGCTGGAAAGAGAATTTCTTGCATTTTTAAAAGCTTTGAAGTACATTTTCATTTTGTAATGTAAGACCTCTCATGTCAGGTGCACCTGCTTGATTTGCATGTGAATTCTGAACAATTCTTGTTTCATGTGACACTTCTGAAATGTCTGTCTGTTTTTTTTTTTTTTCTTTTTAATTCTCAAGCTCACTATTTGGATAAGATAGTGAAAGGTACTGTATATTTGCTCTTTGACATGCCTATATCTACATGCTTGGGGGTTTTTTATATTAATATATAGTTTAAAACATCCTAGTCTGGGCAAAAGAACCTTCTCTTACATACATTCCATGGATTATATATATAACTCATATGGCTTTCAACTCATCTCAAAATTTTGCTTCTGTTATATGGTAACACTTTATCAGTAATTATACATTTATATACAAACTGTATACATGTATTAGATTTATTCTGAACCAATAACTGAAGATAGTATTCATTTGCTGTTTGGAACTCTTTTTTTGGTTAGTTTTGTCATTGGACCCCTACATACAAAACCCTAAATATTAAGAAAACAGAGCAAAATTATACTCTTGTCATAGAACAAGTGTCATTAGCTCTAAAGAGCAGATTAATTATAGAGAGGTGTGTGTTTATATACTGACAGATGAATAGAATTCCCGAGGCTTTTAAGCTTTTGATTATCTGAATGTAGAAAATCTATAAGAAATTATGACTTGTATCTTGTATGAATCTAGAAAAATCTTTTATGGTCTATGCAAAATTTTCAATTAAGAAGTTCAAGGATGCAAAAGCCTGACACGAAACAGCAAAGATTCTTATATCTTCAGTTAAGGTGAAAAATTATTTAGAAAAATGTTTGAAATATTCCTACCCCTCTTTCCCTGAGTATCTTTCTCTATTCCTTGTGTTTTTTTCATTGGAATATGGCAATATTGATGGCAATATCCAGGCTTTCACACAATAAGTCTTGAGTGTACCCAGTTGACTCCTAAATTGCTTCGTCAGTATTGCAATTATATATGTAAGTCTTCCATAAGTCAAATAGAAGAAATATTAGGAAAAAATATATCTCAGTACATTAACAAATACTATTAGCAGCTGCAGTCTGAAAGAATAAAAGTAGCAAGACTAATTCCAGCCTGGCATGATGGCACAATATGCATAACTGTAGCATCCCCATCCTTCCTCACAAGAGGTTTTCCTGATTCTCTTCTAAGAGTGATTTGACAGGAGTTAAGCACCCTTTATACCTTTTTTCTGGGAATGTTTGTAATTTGAAGCTACATGGTTAAAAGGAGTCGGTAAATTCAAAACTCTTTAGAAGAAAAAAACAACTTGCTTCTGAAAACCCACTCTAAGCTTAACCAGAATGGATCAGTATGTTAGTTCACAGAGATAGGTGTTCTAAAAAGTGAAGAATTGTTTACCCACTTACTTAGGGGGTTTGGATGAATGTTTACAGAAAATTGTTGTGTCCAGAAATATCTGATTTGTAGCCACCTTCTCATAAGATATTTAGTGCCATATCTGTACTTGCTTCTGTCAGTGTCTTATCATAGTCATAGATAAGGAACACCAAAATCTACATATTTATAGCGTTGTCATCCTCATACAGATCATGTTGGCTGCATGCCAGATTTCATCACTAGGAAGTGACAGATACTGTTTTTTTTAATGCAATGTTAGACTGAAAACAATTATCGATTTTGGATATATTAAATTATGTTAATTGTTTCCCAAATTTTCCCTCCTTGGCCATAAAAGCAGACAAGATAGGATATAAAGGTAACAGCACAAAAGCCTTAGGGAGATTGTCACAAAAAATCACTCTCTGCTATCTGTCTTGAAGCACGTCACTACCGTGTTTTTGTTCAGTCTATCAATGTTTATTGTGGTCCTTATGGTATTTCATTTTGTCCGTCCTAAGTAATCAAATACGCACAGCTATCACATTAAGTTGAAAATCCTGTTGGTCCTGTCCCATCCGTATGCAGCCTGAATCCTAATGTTTGTTAGAATAGATGCTAAGCTGCTTCACTATTTCCTGGGCTTTGCTTATTCTGTGAAAAGGAATGTATTTCTGGCATAAAGTATAGTCATTAAAACTGGCCTATACTTTGTGCAATTATTTAACACACTGTAATTTCACATGAATACACGGCAACTCTGAGACCAGATAAAGTTAACCTTCTCTTTTATTACTTGCCTAAAATCATACCCATTTTCCTACTTAAGAATTTGGAGGGATTTGTTCATAGTAACAGGGAGCTTAAACATTTGTTCCAGTAAGTAATCAGTACTGCATAGAGCAAATAATGATCTGTTCTATGAGCACAGAAAAATGTATCATTTTACACAGCTGTGTTTGCACTATGCACTCATCTCTTGTTACTTTGAAAAAAAAAATTAAAAAAACAAACTTAATTTTGTCTGGCCTGCAGGTATTTAGAGGATTGGTGCATTTATTTCCTGCCTGTACAGGTAAGTGGTGTCTCAAGTGTCAGGCCAATCAAAGATGCCACTTTGTTAAGAATTACGTTCCCCAGGTAATGTTGCTGTTCCACTCCATGTGCAATTACAGTATTTGTGCTGTTCTTAAGGCCTGTTCCCAATAAGTGTCCCTTGTTTGTATTTTTTTTTCTTCTTTTTATATTATTACAATATTTAAGTCACTTGTGATTTTTCTTTGTCTGTTTCAACAGAGGGCTGCCCTGGTTTGTGCAACAGCAATGGGAGATGCACGCTGGACCAAAATGGCTGGCACTGTGTCTGCCAGCCGGGATGGAGGGGAGCGGGTTGTGACGTAGCCATGGAAACTCTCTGCACTGACAGTAAGGACAACGAAGGAGGTAAGAGGCACCAACTGGATCTTTAACTCTGGGGAGAACATGTTGAGGAATGGAGATTTTTCAGTCAGGTGCTTAACTACTGCCATGAGAACCATACACACATTTTACTCGCTCTTGCACCTGTAAGAATGCGCCATGGTCTTCAGTGCTTCTTTATGGCGTATCAGAAAAGCCTTACAAGCTGCATATGACAGGTGAGATGTGTACTTAGAAAAAGATGGGTGTCACCTTAGTTTCCCTGCAGTGTTCTCTTGTACTGGAAAAAAACATAGTTTCAACCCAGTGAACTGTCGTAGAGGGGGGAAAAAAGGAAGAAGTTCAAACTTTCAGTGACCTCACAAGGAAGTTGTCCCAAGAGAATAGGCCGAACTGGGAGTTCACAGTTTGAGCTATGATGCAATTGCTGGAAATGATTGCCCAGACTACAGAGATCTTGTCTCTCCATAGACCATGAATGCTCAGGTAACTGATAGGATGCTCCTAGAAGTCTTTTTTTTTTTGTCTCTCTTGCTTTTCCACAGTCTATCATGCAGGTGACAGGTAACAATCTGCAGCAAGATGCAGGCAGGACTGCTAACTTAGGGAATCAATACATGATTATTGTTGTAGTCTAGGGAAGCTAGAGGGGCTATGACTTAGTGTGATTCCAGAATCACATTTTAAAAACCCACAAAAATAAGGTTAAATGTGAATGCAGTCAAATATTGGATCAGAATAATGCTTTTATTGTCTGTCTTTCTTCCCCTTCTCTCCTCAGTTCTTTTTGCTTAACACCTTCAGATTCAGAGAAGAGATAAAAACTCCATTAGGGCCTCTGGATGGTGATAAAGTCATCTGGGACTTTGTCTTTCCATTTTAGACTGCATATCCCTCTGCAATTGCTGGTTGACTCTTTACTCTCATATCCCTACTGCAGCTGGGATCTTAGACATCACAAACTATAAATAACAGCAGCATTTACTTCCTGAGGAAAATAAATAACACGGTTAAAACTGTGCTCCTGTTTATTACTGTACACGTCATTTGGCTTGTCATCCTTCTCCATTACATATTATATATTTTGAGGCAGTTTTCCATACTAAACAGTCTGACCCAGATTCCACACAAAGATGTGCTTGTTTGGGGAATTAAGTTCAGGTGGGACAAGGAATTACAAGATAAGGAAAAAGGAGAAACCTGCAGACATGAGGAGAGACAAAGCAAGGAGGAGGACAAACTGGGTGGAAGCATAAAAAACTTGGAGAAAAAAATAGATTGTGTAGGGAAAAAAACGGAAGAAGACATTGAAAGCCCAATAATAGACTAAAACAGGTTCAGTAAATGTTAGAGATCATATAAGGATGTGACATATGAGAGCAAGAGTCAGGAGCAGGTAATGGAGCAGTAGGAAGAAGAACAAGGTGACCAGGAATGCATGTAAATGGAACAAGAGAAAAGAAGTTGCTCCTTCTGACCAAAAACAATCTTTTTGTGGGGAAAAGGAACAAGGAATTGGAGCAGAACAATCTAACAGGATGACTTAAAGAAGAAAGGATGGTTTTGGGAAAAAAATAGCTAATGCTGGTATTTTGTTGCATTTTTCTCTCTCTCATTTTCTTTTTTTCATTATTACCTTTATGGACACAATTATGCAGCTATGCATGAGAAAGGGGTTGGCCAAGCACTTGTTTTGCCGTGATTGACCTGTGTTATGCAATTAGTCAATGGCATTTCTCTTATTTTAATTTATATGCTTCAGTACAGAGCATATTCACTTCAGTCTTTGACTGTGGCTGAGGAGAAGGGTTAAAATTTAACAATTAAATCTAATTAAAAGTGGAAGTATACCTAACAAAACTAGGGAAAGATGGTCTCCTTTGTAAGCTACCTGGAAAGAGAAGTATTTCTTCCCTTTCCTGCGATCAACCCACTAATCTCCAAGCAAGCCATTAAAATTTCAGACAGCTACAGGGAATGACACAGGTATTCTTCTGCTGTATTTGTTTATTGTGAGAGATTAGGTTATCTGAGCACTTGTGCTGAATTTATAGTATGATTGCGGGTAGCGTGATCTACATCTTACTAGGCTCAGTGGTTATATAATTTAAGTTATCTCAGTTATTGTCTATTTGATATGCGGTGGTTAATGTTTATGCTTCATCCTACACTGGGTAGAATATATTTCATATATTAATATGAGCACAGTTCATTAATAAAAGTGCCGGCTGTTCCTTTGATTCTTAGCTCTTTCTGGGACTGATTATTCAAATTCTGTGAACATGAGCACCCAAAGGATCACAATGGGAATATTCTCCATAGGAAATTCTAATGGCATCAAGGCATACCTGAGTATTTTCTCTTCTAGATACTATTGACATATGCTGGGAAGATTATTACTTGTCTTCCTTTTAATACAGATTTTTCAGTCTTGGAAATCATTTCCCTTCTCATTAAGCCTCACTCTTTATTTTCCCGTGTTTGACTGGATTTTTCTTTACATTTTAGCAGCCCACAAGGAAAGCATGTGCAACAAGCAGATCTTAGCCTGAATTAAACTCCTAATAACTTTGGAGGAGAGGGAAGTCAGAGCTGTCCGTGGGTAGAATAAGCCTAACTTCTTGGGGAAAAAATGTGTCACTATTTAACGAAGTGCGCCATGCTTTATTATCACTGTAGGAAGAATAAGAAACAGGAAGAGTTACTGTTTACTCTTTAGTTTAGATGAGTCCTTATTGAACAGATTCCTTAGTTAAGTTTGCTTTTATTAGCTCCTATCCAATTATTTAGTGTAGTTACAGGCTCCCACGAGCAAGATTTAAGGGATCATTAATATTCTTTTTTTGCTGAAACGAAAATAAGAACTGTAATAAAGCAAAGCGTACTTAGCACTACTGTATTTTTTTAATTACTTGCACAGTCTAGGACAGCCTGTTCCTGGCAAACATTGTCACAGGGTAGTACAAATTCAGCCTAAAGATTGCCTAAAACAGGGCCTCTTCTCTGATAGTGGCTAATAGCTATTGCTTACCAAAACATTATAATAGGCTAGATGTGAATTTATATTTTCTTTTGTATACTAACAGGCTGCTAATTAAAGTAAGAAATGACTGCCACAGAATGTTTTGAATGTCAGGAGAGTTACTAAGTGCAAAGATAACCCAAGCTAAGGAAGTCTCAGGAAGCATCTACTTGAACTAGGCGTGATACAGTGGCATGCTCATGTTCTCTGGTTTGTGCTCCAACGTTTCCCATTATTCTTCAGCTTTTTGTTTGCATCTATGGCTGCTGGTGAATGCCGGGTTCGTATATCCATGGGACTTATCCACAGTGGCTCTAAGATTTCTTTCTGGAGTGAGAACTCATTTGGAGCCCCACATTTTATATTTTAGGCTTCTTCACTCAACAGTACAGCAGAATTTCAGTACACTATAAGTATGCTTGTAAAGATACTGCAATAGTAACATTGACCGAGGTCCTTGCACACTGTTTCGGAATAAATCAAGGGCTGTTTGTGCTTTTGTGGCTTTTCTGACCAGCTGTTCCTACAAGCAGTCATTTCAATGTCTATGATTGAGTCCATTCATTATAGCCTGTTGCAAAATTGAGGTATATGAGGATAACCGAGGTTTGTTTATGCAGTTTTCTTTCCTTTCCTTTCTCCTGCCTTAGTCTGCCAGCCATCAAAACTGTCCTAGTGGGATGGCCAGATCAAGAATACAATTTATGTAAGTCCTTGGCCGCCATCTCCCCTTGACACTGACAGATCTTTTGCCCAGGACTTACTTTGCTCCTCTCTTTTTCTTCCTACCAGCAAACAGTCCTACTGATACATCTTACTTTTTAGACATGCATTGCGGGGATCCTCTGTCTTGACTCCTCTCATTTAATCAGAGTCATAGAATGGGTTGGGTTGAAAGTGACCTTAAAGATCATCTAGTTCCAACTCCCCTGCCATGAACAAGGACACTTGCCACTACACCAGGTAGCTCAAAACACCATCCAGCCTGGTGTTAAATACTTCCAGGGATGGGGAATCCACAACTTCTTTGGGCAACCTATTCCAGTGCCTCACCTCCCTCACAGTAAACAATTTCTTCCTTTTATCTAATCTAAACCTGCCCTTTTTCAGTTTAAAGCCATGCGTCCTTTTCCCATCACCATCTCCCCTTGTCAAAAGTCCCTCTCCAGGTCTTGCAGGCCCTCTTCTGGTACTTGTAGTATGCTACAACCCTGTAGGCTGAACAACCCCAACTCGCTCAGCCTGTCATAGGAGACGTGCTCCAGCCCCCAGTCATCTTCCTGGCCTCCTCTGGACTCACTTTAACAGGTCCATGTCCTTCTTACACTGGGGGCCCCAGAGCTGGATACAGAACTCCAGCTGGGGTGTCACGAGAGCAGAGTTTTGATGGTTTTATGAATCTCTCCAAATAAGCGATTTTATCAACAGTCCATGCTCCATTGCAATTCAGTGCATTTTGCAACGAAGGTAAACGTAACATTTGTCAAGATTTTTACAGCTAGACTTTAGCTTTTGAGGAAGAAAACAGTAAAGTAATCATTACGTCTTTTGTATATGGAACCACTTATGTCTAGAACAAGAAAATATAAATAGTGTTCTGAGACTGATAATGACTGTCCAGCTGCCTGTAGGAGTTTCTATTTCCTTTATAATTTCACTGTCATATTTGAGTGATATAACTGACAAGGCACTGTTGAGCTAAGTCTCATATTTTTCAGGCAAAAAAAAATTCATCAATAATTTTGCAGAGCCATTTCAGAAAGGAAATTTTACTCTGCTTCACACAGTGCAATAGAGTACTTGACTTAGTGGTACTAGATAGCTCCAGCCACATAAGTACAGAGAAAGAATGAAAAATGTTTTCTCAAGTTATAAGGAGCCAGATTCATAACCATCCGTCACTCGCCTGGGCAAGTTACTGATAAACTCCACAGGAAAATAACAAACAGCATATCCCTGTATCTTGGCTGGTGAAAATGAGATTCTTTCTCTGATTGATGTTAGTGGAGAGGCTTGTAAAAATGCATTTCCAGCTGATTAGTTCAGAAGGTGTCAATCTCATGCAGTTTTATGACCTGCGGACTGTACTCCAGATGTACATTTGCTTTTTATAAACTAACAAAGATAAATGAAGAAATTTGAGCGTTTCTTTGGCATGGGATATTGCATGGGAGACCATACAGATATATAAAACCCCAAAACTATTCTTCTAACCATCAGTACCCCTAGCTTTGACACTGATCCAGGCTTCTGGAGCTAAAACCAACAAGGGAGGTCAGTACTTCGGCTAGGAAGGGGTTTCATATTTTACAAGAATGAGACTAGGAAATCACAAGAGTCACAGCCTATCTGAGGTTGGAAAGGCCTCTGGAAATCATCTAGTCCCACACCCTGCTCAGAATACCCTAAAGCCAGATTAGCTAGAGCAGGTTGCTCAGGTATGTGCCCAGTTGGGTTTTGAATGTCTCCAAGGATGAAGACTCCACAAATTCCCTGGGCAACTTGTTGCAGTATCCAACCACTTTCACAGTAAAAAATGTTTTTCTGTTGTTCAGACCTCTGTTTCAGTCTGTGCCCATTGCCTCTTTCCTCTTGCTTGGCACCACTGGAAGGTGGACTTGTTTATACCTTCCCATCAGGTATCTGTACACATTGACAAGATCCCCCCCGAGGTTTCTCTTCTCCAGGCTCAGCAGTCTCAACTCTCTCAGCCTTTCCATGTAGGAGAGCTGTGTCAAGCCCTTAACAGTCTTCATGGCCCTTCACTGAGCTTTCAGTGTTTCATGTCTAGACGAAACACATTTCAGTGTTCCGTGTCTAGACAATGTTCCATGTCTCTTGTTCCAGAAAGCCCAGCCTGCACACAGAGCTGTGTGTGCAGGTGTGGCCTCACCAGTGCTGATAGAGGGGAATGATCACCCTGCCTGACCTGCTGGCACCACTCCTAACACAGCCCAGGATGGCATTGGCACCTTCTTTGCTGCAAGGGCGTGTTGCTGGCTCATGTTAATTTTGTGTCCGCCAGGACTCCCAAGGTCTTCTCCACAAAGCTGTGTTATGGTGCAGGAGGTTGTTCCTCCCCACGTACAGGACTTTGCACTTCTCGTTGTGGAGCTGCATGTGGTTCCTGTCAGCCCGTTTTTCCAGCCTGTCGGTGTCTATCTGAATGGCAACGTGACCCTCTGGCATATCCTCATCCCAGGAAAAATCAAAGTTCTTTCTTGTCTCTTAAAAAAGTTTAAACTTTGATATACTTGATGATGCCTTTTTTCATCCCTTTTATTTTCCCTGAACTGATTTCAAAGTCAGCCAAGTTAAATAAGAATTTTAGATGTGTGAAAGAACAGAAATCCCACTCCTTTACTATTTTGCCAGTCCTCTAACTGATCCACACAGCAATACTTAGAAGAATACCTTTAGAAGATCTCTGTTTACTTACACTCTTTCAACTTATGATTGAACAAAAATGGATGATATTTTTCCCTGCAGAGAGAAGTTTTTACTCTAAAAGCAGATTCTTTTGTGAGACAAGCAGTCATGGGTTTCCTCCGAGTGCTGCATTGGTATATTTTTCAGTTCAGTGCAGCAAGCAAGCTCCCTCTCCAATCTAAATGGAATAATAAAATGTTTGAGCTATTTCGGTCTTGCTGTTCTTTTGGGGAAACAATTATCAGCTCTGTGATACCAGATTACATTCATCTAGAAATTTTCTGTAGCTGACATTTCCAGGCTCATTTTCCTTATGACTTTACTTACAGCAAATTAGTAGTTATCAATTTGATCTTGATTTTAATCTTTCACCAAATTAGATTTCCAATGATGTGACAGATCTAATGTTCCACATATGAGAATATTTCAGCACATAAGCATAAAAGCACCCATGCCTTTAAATCTTGTTTATACTGGCCAGCATTTCCCATCAGTTTGTTCAGAATAAAATCTAAATGTTAAATACAGACTTTGTTCTCTCATACATTTTCATGTAACAAACTTGTGGAAATTGCCTTTGCCACTAGCAACAAAATCTTTCTGTCAAGGTATAAAGGAATCCACCTTGATACATGTTGTGAAATATTTGAAGCTACTTGCAGCATAGATATGCTAAAAAAACTTGAGGAAAACAGCGGAGTGGGAGTTACTTGTTTCTTTCCTCTAGCAAGCCAAATAACCTCACATAAAAGCTCATTAGGCCCACCTAAAATGTTTAATATTTATAAGTTAACAGTGTATGCAGAGCCTGAGTGCCTTCATTTTCTGGTTTGTTCAACATGTTTTTAGAAAAGTGTGGAATAAATGGGTCCATTTTTACATGATACTGAGTATATTCCGCTTGCATGGATTTCCATGGGAGTTGAAGAACTCAGTGGAAACAAACTCTCTTTCTTTAATTGAAAGTGAATTCATTAAAATCTTAATTATAAGTATTCTTTCATACTACATAATTTTTTTAATCTCCCTGCTGGCTGGCTCATTCCAACGCACAGGGGCAGGAGGAAGAGTTTGTTCATTTGTGTGACTTTCTGCCAACAGATGGGCTAGTTGACTGTATGGATCCTGACTGCTGTTTGCAGAGTTCTTGCCAAAACCAGCCTTATTGTCGTGGACTGCCTGATCCCCAAGACATCATCAGCCAAAGCCAACAGTCGCCATCTCAGCAAGCTGCCAAAGCGTTTTATGACCGGATCAGTTTTCTCATCGGAGCAGACAGCACCCACGTCATACCTGGGGAAAGCCCTTTTAATAAGAGGTGAGCACTCATCTGTGCTCATGAACACAAAAGAAACTGGAGAGTGTGAGATTTGTGTGAGGAGAAGATCCGCTATGACTGCAAATTTCGTGGTGTGGATTTTGAGCAAAGACCTTTTCTCTTAATATATCAAATTGCTTGTTTAGTCTCATTTCCTGCAAAATTCAATTTACCAGTGCCACTAGGTTACAGAAGGTCCTTGCCATGCTTAGCGTCTGTATTCTAACAGGGCACTTCATTAATGATTAAATAAATCTTTATTTAACCAGTTGATTTGGGCTAGCACAGTTGGAAATACATCAAAGCAATGAAAACACTTCAGAAGGAAAAGCAAAGCTGCACTTTTTAAACTGAGCTCACTAAATAATATAAATTATGAATTAATGTAATAGAACTGTTAAGTGCACGACAGTATAATTGCATAAACTATTTGACTGGTGCTCTATGAAACAGTAATGACCTGAAAATAAGCCAGTAACAGGAAGCAGGTGTCTGGGATCTCACTGAGTGAAAGAAGATGATTTACACTAGAACTACTGCGTCTGCAGTAATTTAACAGCATTAATGTGTTTGGGCACAGCAGTTGATTAAAAGTTGTTGCACCAATGTTCCTTATTGCTCTTTTAAATTTTGTACTTCACAGTCCCTGCAGTTTTACAGATTGCTTTGATACTAATTGAAAAGTACGTTTTTCTTTAAGAGTCTGCCAGAAGTATGACTTATGGTGAGAACATCTAGCGTTTATAAGTTCTTAAAATTCTTCAGTTAATTTCTGATCTTAGTAACTCAGTACAGACAAAATAAACCAAAGTAAAATCAACAATACTGAAACAAAATTATTATCTGCAGATTTTGAGGCATTTGTTTATATAGTGTAAATTATGTGAACTTGTAAAAGGGTTAGAGTCTAAGGAATGTTTTTTAAATGATAGTTGATAGCATGTGGAGAGGGGTGGGTGGGTGAGGGTGGATGTGTGTGTGTGTTCACTCGCTAGCTTTTATTCATGAAGAAAGAACAAAAAACCCCAGACTTGTAATTTGATCCTGCATCTTTTTCATAGTCTTGCATCTGTCATAAGAGGCCAAGTATTAACTGCTGATGGAACACCACTCATTGGAGTCAATGTTTCCTTTCTACACTATCCAGACTATGGATATACAATCACTCGCCAGGACGGAATGTAAGTTCCTTTTGAAGCACTTTTAAGTCATAAAGACACAAAGGTGTTACTGAAGAGCTGCTTGTAAAACTGAGATATAAAAATAATGGAGAAAAAAGACATTAGCAAACTGATTGACTAAAGTTGTACTTCACACATTCTTAAAATTTAAAACATGCTGTTTATTATATACTTTAGAAGTAGAAGGACTTGCTTAATTTAAACACAGCATCTCAAACTCTCCGTTCTCACTCTGCAGTATAATGTAATATAATTTAATTGATTTCTCCATTGTTCCCAGTAGAGCCATTCTGCATTCAGAGCAGTACAATGGAATGAAGAATCAATCAGTAAAATAGAGGCTGTGGCTGGCTTTGGGGATCTGCTGACTAGCTAGCCCTCTTGGGTTTTTTCCTAGGTTTGACTTGGTAGCGAATGGTGGTGCCTCTCTGACACTGGTGTTTGAGCGATCACCGTTCCTGACACAGTATCACACGGTATGGATTCCCTGGAATGTCTTTTATGTCATGGATACCCTTGTCATGAAGAAGGAAGAGAATGACATTCCTAGTTGTGATCTAAGCGGATTTGTAAGGCCAAACCCTGTTATCGTGTCATCGCCTTTATCCACCTTCTTTAGAATTTCTCCTGAAGATAGTCCTGTCATCCCAGAGACACAGGTAAGGTGTGCTTCAAATGAACACAATTTTATCCCTGGCTAGTGTTCAGCAACCAGAATGAAAACAGTTCACTGCTGTTCAAAAATAAGTAACTCTGAGTAAGTGCTAAGAATTCTCAACATGTGATTATTTTCAGACCAATTTATTTATTCAATGGGATGATTTTTAAAATTTCACCTGAAAAAGAAAAGTAAGAAAGCTGCATGTACACCAGTGTCTGGTTTTACACTTGTTTGCATCACTTAATTTACAGAATGTCTTTAGCATTCGAGCACTGGCCCATAAAAAGGATACGCCACAGTACATCAGCCTCTTGTTAGAAGTCACCTCAGAGACTGAAAACGAAAGGTGTTTTTCCACTGTGTCCTAAAGACACACACAGTTTGAATTATCTGTTTAGTCCCAATAAATAGCATGACACACAAATTTTCATAAACTGAAAGAACTCTCTGCAACGCTGACAACAAGCCAGTGAGCTTGTGGTCTAAGCAACTTCTCCAGAACTTGTGATACCAAAAGTAAGACTTAACATCCAAACCTTGATTTAAATGGAAAAAGTATGGATGAAATGGGGAGTGTAGAATCACATGGTTCGGACGGTCAGGACAAACAATCCTGGAGTCAAAAGTTGTCTTGAAGCAAGCGATTTATTGCTAGGGCGTGGGTGAAGAGGCCCTGCAGAAAGCTGCCAGCCGCAGCTCTGGGCGGGGCCGAGGTAGAGAGCTGATAAGAAGAAGAGGTGGCGAAGAGGAGCAGGCGAAGAGGCGCCGGTAGAGAAGAGAAGACAAAAAGAGAGAGGACCGGAACTTGGCGATCCTTTTATCTCTCTTTCTACTGAATATTCTAGTCTACTTGACCAATCTAGTACAAGATACAGAGTCCTACAGCATTTACATACAGCCTATGAGAATCCTTACATTACCATACTATGTGTTCTTCAAGTTCTTGATAAGGAGAGAGGCATCCTTCACTGTAAGGGGGATAGACTTCAGCTGACCATATCATTGTTTTTCAGCCGTTCAGTAACTGGGGTTTGGCATTTCAGATATCGAACTCTGCCCTTGATTCTATTTCACTTACAGGTTTCATATTCTCCAAACTTAGACCATCATATTCACAAGGCTTTCCTGTTTCATCCTCCCCAACAGGGGAGTTTTTTTTAATTTTTCCAAGATAGGTGTATTAGATTCCTCCATCTCAAATAATAATCACTAATACAGTGATTAGTCTCTCGGCGCTTAAAGCATTTCAGTTGCATTTAAAGAATATATGTCTTAGTGCTGATTTTTGCACTTTTCCTAGTGAAAGAGTCCTGCTTCTGCCTCTCTCTTTCTCTCTCTTTTTCTTGCCCCTACCGTCACAATGTCATAATTACATAGAGCACTTTTTTTCACATTCACTAGGAAATGTCCTTGCCTCTTCAAGGGGAACACAGGAAATGTATTCAAATGTTTTCATGCAGAGCTCTTGAGAAAAGAGCTAAATCATTAAGCAATTCATGGTAGGAGCAGGTTTAAAGGAAAGATGTAAGAAAATTACAACTAAGCATTCATACAAATCTAGACTGTGCTAGGAAATTGTTGCTTTTATCCTCACTATCATTTCTGTGTCTTTGATAGCTGCAAGTCAATTAAAAGAAAGTATTTGCAAAACAGAGTCCACTGAAAAACAGTTCTGATTTACTTGTTTTGGCAAGAGATGATAGATTCAGTTCCTGAAATGATGGAAAATGGCTTAGGTAGATATAAATCAAGAAAAAAGTTACGATAGGAGAATATCAGAAAATACAAATTTTAGAAAAACACTTGTAGTGTCTAGGTAAACAAGTTATTTCATGAGCAGTGGGACTAATGAAGTCTGGATTCCTACTAATTCCCACCCACTGCTGTAATTCCATCTGTCTGTTGCATCCAGTCCTTCCCCACAAACTGCATTCAGCCTTTTCTTCTTTCTCATAGGAGTCCCAAATTGACTACTTCTTCCCTACCAGAACCTTTTTTTTACAAACCTAAAGAAACTGAATTATCTTTAGAGATTTCTACTGTTATTTAAAATGTGGTTGAAATTGTCTACCAGGTTCAAAATTTGTGAGGTGGGAGGCCTCATAGGCAGGACTGTTGGGTCAAGTTGTTTCTCCCTAGGAAACCAGCCGGAAGGAAAGATATTCTCAGTGGATCCTAGGCAGTTGGTGCTGATGGGTGATTTATGATGAGGGAAAATGTTACTCTTGTTATGTATGCAAAAATCCAGTTCAGTACTATGTAAAAAAACATGAAGCAGTATTTTCTTCTGTGTTCCTTGCTTATCCCACACATAAATTTCCCACACGTAATTTTCTGCTTCAGCAAGTGGGAGCTGCACAGCTGTGACTGGCACGTACCCCTTCGGGTCGGGTTCCCCTCAGAAGTGCATAATGCTCAACAATCTGTCACCCAAAAAAACCACTCCTCTCATAAAAAATGGGCAGAACCAGGTCATATTCAAAACTGTAAGTTCAGCTCCAGAGGAGCTGCTGTGGATCTTTTCAGATAAAAAGGGGCAATGCCAGTTTAAAGTCTGTGAGACTGGAGGAAGGCACAGAGAAAGAAGTCATTCCCTGTGTTCTTGCAGTCAGTATTAGCCACCCTGTTTGTGTGCTGTGACAGCACTCACTACCACATACTGCAGGAGAAAATGATGTGCTGCTGTAATCATCATCCCTTGAAGTGCTTCATCATCCCTTGGAGAGAATGTTTCCAAGAGTGTACTTAGTGGCTTATGAATCCCAAATTGATCAGAGGGGGAATTAAAGTCTGTGCCAAAGGAGCAGCATGAAAGGAAACTGAAAAAAAAAAAAAAAAAAAAAAGGCAGGCAAAGGGAAAGAGCAAACACAATGGGTGAAGAGGTGATCACAGACCCAATAGATCATTACTCAAGAGGGTTGATAATAACACGCTAACTAAATTTGGACTGCTTAGGCATGATTTTATCTACTATTAATTGCACGTTACCATGCTTTGCCTAGACTTAACTAGCTGAGATTAATCAGTGTGGAACGAGACAATAAACTGCATGCAAATGAGGGAGATCAGGTTAAACTGGAGCTGCTTTTATGTATTAGGTAATATTGTTGCTCTCTTTTTCCTAATTACTTTCTAAAATGTCTGTTTGCTCTATATTGCCATGTGGTCTGGCAGAAACCCATGTGAGTCACAGTGAGCACTTCTGAAATTGAGTATTTGAGGGTTTCCCCTTCCTAAACTTCTATTATCCACTGTTACATGTGCTTGCAAAGATGCCTTCTGCAGATCCTGAGCAGCTTCTTTCCATCACCTCAAGTGTATGAGAGAATGAAAACTGGATGTTTTCCCTCACATTATGTATTTGAGGTTCCTCTCCTCAGGTTCTCTCTCACTATTGTCAGCAGTGCAGCAGAAGTTGACAAAATTTATTTACCCAGAAGAATTGAGGGCAAAATATGAGCCTCGATGACTTAATAAAAATAATTAGTGGTAATTTCAGGGTGGCTAGATTTTCAGCAAAGAAATTAACCTATTTTAACATTTCAGCTAACAATATAATAGGATATCTAGATATCCCAGTATTCAATGCATGCTGCTAGTTTCACCTAGCTAAAATCTTCAGAATTTCATGTTCATACTAAGAAAAAATTGAGATTATTTTTAGAACCAAATATCTCCATTTATGCATCCTTCTTTTCCAGCACAATTTATGGTTTTCTTCTCTTTTGCATTCTGTTTGAGACTTTATACATACCTTTTTCTTTATTCTGTTATAGACACATTTTTATATTTCTACATGTGTCTGGCTTTTTCCTACCCCTCTTCTCTGTGGTACCTCAACCATGTTTTAAGTCTAGAAAAACCAAGTATTTTTCCCCTTTTTATTTCTCCTTGATTTAAACACTAATTTAAGAGCCTCAATTGTAGGGGAAAGCTTTTTCTTTTTGAAAGGAAAACATTTTTTCTGTCTTGAAATGAGCAGTTTCAGCTTCTACTTAAAGTATAATTTTGGTACTCCTTAATCTCAGCCTTTATGTAATAGCAGCAGTTGCCAATATCTAAAAATGCCATCTTTAGCCCTCTCAAACCTAGATCATGTTACTTTTTAATGCAGCAGCTCAGCTGTTACTTCTCAGCAAACAACCTTTTTCTGACACTAGGACTAAAGTTTGCACTTGTTTGTGAAATATGTCCGCAAATCCTCTACTGAATTTGTTCAATTTGCCAAAAAAAAAAAAAAAAACCCACAGCAATCCAGTAGGCATTTCTCCCCCTAACTGAATTACATATTCTGTGTTGTGAATACCATCAGAGCATGTCAGTTGAATGATACCATATTTTGGAGCAGGAAAGCATCCTAGAGCCTGGACAGCTTTAGTCCTGCTGACCATGAGAGACAAGGTGCCTTGCACAATTTATGTGACTTGGGCACCAGTGTGAACTCTCAGTACAACAAACTCTATGAAGATTGAGGTGACCCTTATCTCAGTCCCCTAAGTTAAATATTTCATAGCTGTCCTTAAGAGAAGCTTGATCATCCATAAGTAAAATGTCACCTATTAGAATTTGTTGGTTGGGCAGTAACTCAGTCCCCGCAGGGTATCAGCCTTTCTGAAGATAGTTTGATACTCAGTCTGGAAAAGGTAAAGTACAGACAGCTTGGTTGTGTTGGTGATTCCTGATGTGACTTTTATACCCAGTGACTTTCCCAATTGCTTTACAATTGATGTGTTGTCATGGCTCCCATAGGAGCTCTCTGCTGTGCCTGATGATTTACCTTTCTGGATGAACATTAAACTGTTTAATTCTCTTTGTAATGCTTGATTCTGGGACAGAGATTGAGTTGCATAACCTTACCTATACATTTCCAAAGTTCTCAAGAAAATAAGTTACTACAGGGGATATTTTATGGAAAAAAGGAAGTTATAAGTCAGATTTCCAGCAGGCATTTGAGGCTTCTGCAGAAACTAATAATAGGGGTTTAGCTTTTGTTTTAAACCTCACTGAGAACTGCATGAGTGTCCTAGTTTCTAATTTGATAGTAATCCAAATACACAGTGGAATTTCTTGAAAATTGAAACTTCAAGGTGTCCTCTTTATTGCCTGTTATCTCAGCCAAGAGTCCTGGAAGACCACCTATGTGTTTAACACTGCTCTTCCACATTTGCAGTTGTAAAGGAAGCAATGGTCGTAACAGGAGACCACTGAAGTCCATTAAATTGTGTCCTATTACAAGCATATTATTTCTTTTTCTCCTCTTTCTTACAGACACCTCCATCTGTTAGACTAGTTTTAATGTGCAGTGTATGAGAGTCCTGCTGATGTCTTGAGGAGGAATTTGTCTTTTGTTCCTGGGTGGTTTGTGCTTTTCCTTCAAAGTCTCAGAAAAGGAATGTGTTCACAATCACTTACCTCTCTAGAGAGAGGTGGTTTTGTTCATGTAGAAAAGATTTGCCTGTTCTCTGGATTAGACACTGTCTGTATATTGAGCTGAGGGAAAGCAGACTAGATTTACAAAGAGAAATGAGGCCACTTTCACCTCCTTCAAGGTGATTACTTGTCATTTCTTCTCAGTGATGCCAGGTTCTTGGTGGGGAACAAAGAAATAGTCAAAGATTAAGAATTTAAAAATCATCATTTCATTTGTCTTGTATCTTCCAATTCCTACTTTATTTCCTATAGTTCTGTTATAGTCTCCCTGGAGAACAACAGTTTTCTGTCTCCATCTATCAGATGTAAATAGTTATAATGCCAGACAATGAGTCAAAATAGTATTTCTGATTTTTTGGGAAGGAGGCAGATATAGTGAATATTGTAAAAATCTTTCTTTAGAGCCAACAAAAATGCTAGTATAGAGGATGGTGTAGCACTTGTTGCCCTTCTTGAGTATTAACCACATTACTTGATCCTATTCAACACAGTCAATTTTTAGAAGCAGTGTCCAAGGATTTCTCTAGCATAGAGAGCTAACAGCTCTTGTTTAGTAGCCAGGTTTTGATCCCACTAAAGTCTCAAGCCTAGTATTTGTGGCAATGCTCTTCCTGAAGTGTGCTTTCCACTAATACTAAATAGTGTTTGGTCTTCAGCCTTCAGGACCAGGAGAGAGAAAAGTAAATTAAACCTTTCTAAATTTACTTCCCGAGAGTGTTCCTGTAACACCACTAAGGTTCTGGGCTTGTGCTTCAGCATCTTTTGAAACCTTTGCACTCTCCACCAAAGAAACATTACTTTTACAAATGTGTCTATATATATTTTTCTTCTTCTTCTTTTGTTTGTTTCGATAAACCAGGATACTTGGTAGCTGTTCACTCAAAGTGCTGGCTGCAGTGTTGTTGTTCTGACTGAGGCATAGAACAATATAGGCTCTCTTTATCCACATTACACAGAAACATTTTGCATCCATCCATCACCCACAAAAGCTCCTCAGCTCAGAGGAAATGACAAGGTAGAGGAGGGGAGGAACCTTTTAAAAATAAAATTGACTCATTCCACCTCTCTGAAATGTGAAAGTGATAAGCTGATATCTGAGTAGTGAATATTGATCAGAAAATATGGAAAAACTTTCCCTGAGGCATCCTACTTATCTGTCTTCAAAATAAATGGAAGAATGCTCTAGTTTAAAGTATTTACAATCCACTGGTAATGCAAACAATAAAATACCTGAAAGTTCTTCCTGCTCCTACAGGAGCAATTAGGCATCCCAACCCAAATCTCAAGCTTTGCTCTCCTTAGAGGCTCTACTGCCTTTATTACACATGCCTTTATTAGCTGGGACATGGGTGGCAGCATAATACGGGGCAATTTTCACTTAGATGGAAGATGCTTTTTTGCCTCTTCAGGAAAAATCACTTGGGAATGTTTTCTCATGCTTCCTTTCCCCCCCATAAAATAAAGTAGATAATTTTGAAATGCTTGAACAGAAAGTACCAGCTAAGCAGCTTCAGTATAATAAAGAATTTAGACTTGACTTTTCAGAAAAAGTGTATGAAATGTTATTATTTATTTACTTTTTTTAACCATGAAGGCCAAATATAGATGATATTTCCTAATGGATTGTCATCTAGTGTGTCAGGCAGCCTTTTATGATAGCTACATTGTTTTGTTTAATTTTCAAATCATTTAAATACTGTATTTTTCTCTTAACAATGCATAGGTACTTCATGAAGAAACAACAATACCAGGAACTGATTTGAAGTTATCATACTTGAGCTCCAGGGCTGCAGGATATAAATCTGTACTGAAGATTACTATGACCCAATCTGTTATACCATTTAATTTAATGAAGGTGCATCTTATGGTGGCAGTGGTGGGAAGACTTTTCCAAAAATGGTTCCCTGCATCCCCAAATCTAGCATACACCTTCATATGGGATAAAACAGATGCATACAATCAGAGAGTCTACGGATTATCTGAAGCTGTTGGTATGTGTTGCAGAGGACTTTTGCACTCCTAGTGTCGTCTTGAAGATACAGAAGCACACCTCAAATGCTTGTATCCGTTGAGTAGAAAATGTTTTGTAGAATAAAATTATATCAGTGGATATTAAAACATACTAAAAAATAATAATCTAAGCTTTGAATTATGAGAAAAAATTTCCTTCAAAAGGAAAAAAAACCCCACTTCTCATTCACATGAAAAGTGATGTTTTTGACTTCTATTCCTTCCCATGAAGTAGCCCGGAGCCTAATAATATATTACGGTATTTAGTCTGCACCTCTGTGTAGTTTTAAGTAAAGCACAATAGTGGTCTGACTTATATCACAAAATGGCTTTCCTCTGTACCTGTCTTAATTCACTTACTCTAATTAACTAAAAATATTTTAATAACCCAAGATTCTGGTCAGTATTTTCAACATGCCTAAGAAGCCATAGGAATTTTCATTTGTCCTAGGAGAGCAAAAGATTGTATGTAGTTCAAGGAAATCACATTCTTTAAACTCTTCTTCAGAACGAGATCCTGTACTTAATGAGGACATGTACTGTTATTTCAGTGTCTGTAGGTTACGAGTATGAGTCCTGCTTGGATCTAACTCTTTGGGAAAAGCGGACTGCCATTTTGCAGGGTTATGAACTGGATGCCTCCAACATGGGTGGTTGGACATTGGATAAGCATCATGTATTGGATGTTCAGAATGGTAAGGAGTTCATTTTCTTCTTGACAGTTCTACTGCTCCACTGGCCTGCACTTCAGGTCTCTCATTCAAACATTTTGACTATTTGCTCTGTTATTTTTAAAAAAAGAAATTATAGAACATTTTGCGTATGGTAAATGCTCTGAGCTTCCCTGGCTCCCCAGGGAAGTGGTCATATCACCAAGCCTGTCAGAGTTGGCAGGAAGTGTTAGGACAATGCTCTCAGGCACACAGTGGGATTCTTGGGGTTGTCCTGTGCAGGACCAGGAGTTGGACTCAATAATCCTGTGGGTCCCTTCCACCTCAGGATATTCTGTGTTTCTATGATTAACATTGAATGTCACACTTCTTCATCCTATAAATGCATATGTATGAATAAATTCATCAGTTGGATATGTGTTGGATATGCTGTGGTGCATTGACTCTGACTGGACACCAAAGCCCCCCAGTCACTCCCCAACTGGACAGGGGAGAGAAAACAAAACAAAAGGCTCATGGGTTGAGATAAGGACAGGGACAGATCACTCAGCAGTCACTGTCATGAGCAAAACAGAATTGACTTGGGAAAATTAGTTTAATTTATTACCAGTCAAATCACAGTAGTGTGAAAACCAAATCTTAAAACCAACTTCCCCCACCCCTCCCTTCTTTCCAGGCTTTATTCTCAAGTCTCCACCTCCTCCCTGCCAGTGGTGCAGGGACACAGGGAATGGGGGCTGTGCTCAGTTCATCACACGCTGCCTCTACCGCTCCTTCCTCCTCAGGGGGAGGACTCCTCACACTCTTCCCTGCTCCCTCCCACAGTACACAGTCCCCATGAACTTCTCCAATGTGAGTCCTTCCCACGGGCTGCAGTTCTTCACAACTGCTCCAGTGTGGGTCTGCTCTGTGGGGTGCAGTATTTCGGGAACAGATGGCTCCAGTGTGAATCCCCTGTGGGGTCACAAGTCCTGGCAGCAAACCTGCTTCAGCATGGGTTCCTCTCTCCATGTGTCCAGAGGCCATGCCAGGAGCCTGCTCCAGGGTGAGCTTCCCACAGGCTCACAGCCTACTTTAGGCATCCCCTTGGTCTGGCGTGGGTTCTCCAGGTGGGTATGTGCTCCACCATGGATTCCCATGGGCTGCAGGGGCACAGCTGCTTATCCATGTTCTTCTCCCATGGGCTGCATGGGAATCTCAGCTCTGGTACCTGCAGCACTTCCTCCCTCTCCTTCTGCAGACCTTGCTGTCTGCAGAGCTGTTGCTTGCTCATATTCTCACTCCTCTCCAGCTGCAATTTGCACAGTAACTTTGGCATCAAAGTATATTTGTCCAGCATGCTACTCAGCAACTGTTTGCAGAGTGCGGTGCTAAGGAAACCTCAGCTCAACGCTGAACAGGAAGGAATTTGGAAAAACTTGGCTGGAAGCATGTAGGAAAGATGAAATAAATAGTCACATGACTTAAAGTAGTAGCTGGTAGCACTGGATTTTCATGCAACAGAGGAATCCAGAGTAATTATCAGGAAGATTGTCACTTCTGCAGTACCTGATGTCCCATGAAGGTCTCCCCTAGTACGCAAGCTTATTATGTGTGACACAGTAGTTGACGCCTAAAGCATTGCTTCTGACTGGTAAGGAAACAAGGTAACCAAATCAAGGGAAAAGGTGTCATTGTACCTAATTTAAAATGAAAAAAAAAATAAATAAACCCTGGGCAAATTTTTGTAAGGTAATCCATCTAAAAATGTAAAGAGCTATAATTATAAATATATATGTAAGATTGATTCTGTTCACTAGGTAAATTGATGGTGGCTTTAAATTATGTTTAAGAGTACATTTGACAAGTAATGACTTTTCAAAGTGTCGTGTGTCTAATTGAATAAACCAAGTGGAGAGTTGTAATGACAAGGTGGATGAGATGCATAAATCTATTCAGAAGAGAGTGCAGACAGTGTTTGTAGGAAACCCAAACTACTGCAGTAAATAGTCTAAAGTACATCTTTTAGTCTGTGATAACAGGAGAAATGTGAAGGACCAATTTTTCAAGGTAATGACAGAATAAATCAGGTGCAATAGTGCACTGTGCTGACTTCTAGAATTCCTCTGATGAAAATTGTAGAACTCAGCTATTTCTGGCAAAATTATAGTGCCATGATTGTCATAAATGATGTAGTCATAGGAGAGGGGATTTCGTATAGTTAATGCATTCTGGCTTTAACTATTCATGAAAAATACATTCTTCCTCTTTTGATTTAGATTACTTATTTAGATTACTTACCATTAAGCTTCCATAAACCATTTTCATATTTTCCAATTTTATTCTGTATATTGGTTTCACATTTATAATCTTCTGCATTTTATAACATTAAATGCAGTGAAGACACCTCAAACATTTAAAGAGGAAAGCAAAGTATTTTTTCTCATACCTTTCAGTACAAATTGTGCACTTTGGGAGTGAGGAGGGAAAGAGAAATACGTCTTAAATTTCTTCTAAACTTCTCAAAAGATTACTGTATCCCTCAGCTCCAAACTGCGTGAAACGATGGGCATGCAATCAATAAAACCCAGATCTCTGCATAGTACAAAGAGACGTGTGGTTTACATGGATTATACCACGGAAAGACATATTGTGACTTACGAGTAAAACTGTAATAGCTGACCATTTGTAGAGGACACCTTAATGGATTCATCATGAGATTGAACAATGAGGGTACTGGCAACAGTTTAACATAGCTTTTTTTTCCCCCCAAGAGTGGAGATTTAACATAAAACATCCATTTTTCCTCTCAGATTTCCTATGTAGGCTATAAGGAAGAAAAATACTGCTGGCACATTGCTTTGTCTTCACAAAATTATTGTTTCTTTCATGCCTCAAAGCAGAATTAAGTTTTAGAGGCAGGTTGGCCTGGCACCACATTTTTTTTGTTGTTTTGACATTTTTAATAACTGCCTATAACTGCAGACATGGAATTGAGGCAGACTTTGTTGCCAGAGGAACACTTTTGTTGTGAGCTGAGTAAAGAATCTTTTATAATGTAAAATTGAGGCAATCTACAACTTTTTGAAGTGGCTCTTTAATTAATATTTACAATTTGCAACAGTAATCCACTTCAGATTACATTTGACATGATATTCATAATTAGTTATACTAGGACTTTAGGAATACAATTTGCAAATATATTCTTTTACTTTTTTTATAAAGCACATTAGAATTTCAGTCCTTTCTGGGCTATTTCAAAACTCTAAAGATGTAGGAACACAGATCTTCCTTTCATCAATATGCTTTACATTTCCTTCAACATGACAATTTTTATACTGAATTATAACTATAAAAATCATTAACATTTAAAAATAACAACTGAAAACATTTTGGGGGTTTAAGAGCTACAATATTTAGTGTTTCTACTAAATTTTGTGGACAAGATAATCTAATGTTTGCATGTTTATGACCTAAATATAACTATAGATGTTTTAATAAAGTTATTATTTGTAGTGAGAAAAATATGGTGGTGAAACAATTAAAATTCATTAAACTTACACTAACCAGCTAGAAGAATATTTAGAATACTTTTGCATCATTTTATGTATGTACATTCAGAGTTCTTACAAACGTTACTGGGTTTTGGTTTATTTTTTTTCTCTATTATCTGCCAGGAATCCTCTACAAAGGGAATGGTGAAAATCAATTTATATCTCAGCAACCCCCAGTTGTTAGCAGCATTATGGGCAACGGGAGACGACGCAGCATCTCCTGTCCAAGTTGTAATGGTCAAGCCGATGGTAATAAATTACTGGCTCCGGTTGCCTTAGCTTGTGGGATAGATGGCAGTCTGTACGTGGGGGATTTCAACTACGTTCGGCGGATATTCCCATCTGGAAATGTAACTAGTGTTCTGGAGCTAAGGTATGTTTTTTTCTCAAGCTGGACTTTTGGAGTTATGAATTACTGTGGCAAATTAAAGTATTGAATAGATTTCGATTTCTTACATTGTGTAAGTTTGAGTTTGCAAATGCTTTTGGGAACAAAAAAAAGTTGAGTGAAAGGATTTTAAAACATTTGAAAAAGCATTTAAAACTAGAGTGAAAACATTTTACCCTCATAAAATATCTTAACTATGCTTATCTAAATGTGAGAATTTAATGTATCCAGAGTAATAATTCTGCTCATTTTAAGAGTTAATGTACGTGGTCAACGTAAGTGGACAAGGAACAATCATTCACCACTTCACTAATGATAGATGTAAATGTTGCCTTCTTCTCATCTTTTAACATCCTTTCTGAATGTTTGTCTAATAATGTTTTTCTGTTCTTTTTTACTTGCTCCCACCAAGAAATAAAGATTTTAGACATAGGTAAGCATTCCTTAAAGAAGATTTATATTTTTCTAACTGTTCTTCTTTCTTTTTTAACAAATGAATGCTTATAATGGAGAAGTCATTTCTGAGATGTATTACTAGAAGAGAGGAGTATTTTTCAAAAATAATGAGTTCATATGTTTTAGTTATGTCAGCTGTCAGGCTGTGTCGTCCTTTCCGATGAGTTCCTCTTTTCTCATCACTCTCTGTCCGCAGTCAGGCTTCTTGTTATGCTTGTGTGTGCCCTCCTATGCTGTTCCCTCATCTCTGCTCACTCCTTGCTGGCAGCACTTTTGCTGATCCTATCAAAACTCACTCATTAATCAGATACACCAAATATGATGAGAATGGCATATAAAAGTATCAAGGGAGTTCATTTCATTAGCCTTTTGATGTTGAATCTTTTCAGGCTCTCATTTAACAGATTCGTTTCTTTAAAGGTGAACTTCTTTTAATAATGGAAGTTGAAACAACAATAACAACTCAAGGAGTTAAGATTTTAAAACACACCAAGACTCACAAGATTGGTCATAGAAACAATAGTAATGAGAGGATTGTAGTACAACATTCATCCATCCTGGCATTGCTACAATAATGGCAAGAACAGAAGAGAAGGTGGATGCTTAGAATTACTTTGCTGCAGCAGCTGGTGCTGATAAGGAGAAAAAAACCAGAGTCATGCTAAAATCTTGTTGGAGACATGAAACCCTGCAAACCTTTGTGGCAGAACTGCTAAGTATACAGCTTAGCAGGCCCACCGGTCCCTTCCTCTCCTTTTTGCTGCCAATCATGTTCCTTCCTTGTTTTTAAACAAATCCCAGAGTTGTTCTTGTTTTTTAAATTCACTTTTCTTTGGACATACTTATGTGTGAGGAAGGGATTTATGTTTTCAAAAATGTTTCAGATGTGTTAGGCAAAAAATTCGATGACTAAATAAGGTATTTGCATCAGTGCTAATGATCAGGATTGGTTTTGTGGGTTTTTTTTCCAGGGATGACTCGGAGGCAATCTCTTCTGTTTGGTGGGTTTAGAGTTTCACTATTACAATTAGTTCGTATGTCTTCCACCTCTCTTAAAAGGATATCTCTTGTGGTATCACAAAGTGGTGATTGCAGCTAGAAAGGACATTGTCTTGGCAAGCATACAGAACATGGAAAAATACTTAAAATGGGGATGTGGAGTGTACAAAGGGATTCAAGAGTAGATGCATATTGAGGTCTGTTTTGCTGTGATTTAGTAGTGCCACCCTTTCCTGCCTCTGGCAGAACTGTGGTCACAGCCTCAACTGCGGCATTTCAGAAACTGGATCCCTGCGCGTAAGAAAAGTTGGTGAGGGAGAACACTGAAGCTTTTCTGCTTTATTCATGCCTAAACATGCAGAAGCTCCAGGTAGCAAAATTGCAGTCGTACCACACAAATTAGTGTAACAGCATGGGCCCATATAGCAGCTGTGAAGTGGGGGTTCCTCCTGAGGCAGAAGGAAACATAGAGGACTGTGGAGAACTGGCTCTGCAGGAGCAGTTGAGGAGCCAGTAGGCAGGAGATGGAGAGCCCACTGTGCAGCCCGACATGATTTATTATGAGTCTGAGTTTCCTCTCACATCATACAACACTTTCCTGGTGTCCACTCTCAGCCTTAGAGATTTGCTGATGAGAGACTTCCTAAGCCAAGAGTGGGATCCTTATGCTTAATATCCCCTGGCAGCTTTTTATTCTATTAATTTAGCTGCCTTTTATTTAAGATCTGTAAACATTTAGGATCCTCTTGCCACGGGCTCTCCACCTAAGGACACACTGTGAGACCAAATACCTTCTTTTGTCTGCATAAATTTGTGCAGAGTCCTGTGAAATGCTGCAGAGGGAAGCACATCTGTCTGGCCTGTAAGAGGAGAAGGGAGCAAATGTCCAGTTTCACTGTCAAGCCTTTCAGACTCTTGAGGGGATTTCTGCTTAAACTGCTGTTTGGAAAACAGCCCTCAACAGACCACTTTGCAATATATAATTGCTAAGTATTAGAAGAAAATGCACTAAAATATGCATTCCCCAAGTAAAACTACTGAATGAGGCTAAATACTAGTTCAGATCTCTTATCTATTCAAGCATTCACCTTTCCTGGCCTATAAACACAGTGCTTCAGCACAGAGTGTGATGCATCTCCTACCTCAAGAAGCCTGTACTCTATTTTAGAGAGAGAATGCAGATCAAATTTCTCCTCTCATGTACCAGCGACCTCACATTTTTTCAGTCTCAAAGCTGAAATGATGTCTTTTTACATACTGCTGCCTGTGGGTGATTAATGCTGATAGGCATTCATGGAAGAAGTCATTTTTAGAAGGACTTTGAAGACAGGGAGGTCATTTGTAGGCTATGGCACTATCCCAAGTCTGTAGAGAGCCAGAAAAAAAAAGTTTGGCAAAACATAAAAACAGCTTTGAGGGGATATATGGTTTAGAGGGCACATAGTGAAGGCAAGAGAGACAGGGACTGAAACAGGAGGAGTCTTTTCAAAAAAACCCATACATGGAGAGTAGTGCAGGTGATCTGACAGCTGAAGAATTAAAAGATCGGCCTAAGCAAGATAAAAGCAAAGGGAAATAGATCGTTACAGCTCTGTGCACGTGTGCACACTTTAAATTCAAAGCACTTACTATTACTCGGCATAGACAGAACAAGTTAATTTTTAGTCATTTGTCTTTACAGGAGCCAGTGTTGGTATGTAACTCCATGTTTTGCAGGCTACTGACAGCAATTAGGCAATACTGAATGAGTCAATAAGTCACGGACTGGGGATTTCATTTCTTTGCATTTGTTGTTATTGGTAGAAGCTTAATTTCATTTCAGGCTACAATGAAATGGCAGAAACTCTACGGCTTTCCAGCTGCTGGCTGCTTATCCCTGTACTATTTTTGAGATCTGCATACTGCTCATGGATGTTTTCTGACTAGAAAACAAATATAGTTTTCACTTGACAGTTACTCAGTTCCTCAAATTGTGCCTTTCTCCCATATATTATTGGGGGTTTCTATCAGCTAAAGCCGCCTCAGCTGTTTAACCTTCACCTGAAAAGAAATGCTGAGGTTAAGCCTGTTGTATCAGCTCAGAAAGGAGCCATTAGACATCAAAACATGGCAAGTTGGAGAGTTTCTATTGATTCAATAGCAATATCTTATGCACTCCCAAACTTGGGGGGATTTTTTAATAGAAGGAGAAAATACATTTAAATTATCAGGTGTATTTTTTTGGTTTCATGAGGATACACAACTTACTCATCCCCGATTTCTTTTTTGTCAGAATTAATTAGAACATACACTTTCATATTTATGAAGAAAAGAGCTTTAAAACTTCTTTTTAGAAATAAATAATTGTGTTAGGCATAAATTACTTACTTTTTGATTTGATGGCTTCTTATTCCAATGGCTGAAAAATATGATTGAGGCAGTGTTAGATGGGTTGCAGAGAGGTTCTTTAACTTAGATTTCAGTAGTATAAGAAAGAACTTGATTTTAAATTACAATTAAATAAAATTTAATTGCACATTTCACATCTTGAAATGTGTTTATATTTGAAGTGTCTGCAAAGTTTCTTAAAGACCAAAGTAATCATGTAAATGGGTATAATTTAATTTGCAGTCTGTGGAGGTATAAATAATTCGTACGCTACATAGTGATCATATTAAATGATCACCGCATAAATTAAGGATTTGAAAATACCTTCCAACTATTTAGCACATTGGCAATAATAGATTTGTAACAGACAAATTCAAAGTAAGCCTACATTTGATTGTTTTCAGACATGCTGTACAACACTCAGTGCAATAGCAGAGCTTTTTAAGAGGTGCTAATCACTGTGTATTTGATTTCATTAGTCTGTTTCACTTGGTTTCATTTGTTCTGAACCAACATGTTAAAAGTCTTAAAACCAAATAAAATCCTATTTATGCAACACGTTTTTTTCTGTGTTTTTGTAATTGGATAGCTATAAAAAATCTGTCCCTGCTAAAAGACATAATTTGTTCACAAGTTGTTCCTGTTGGTCTCTTGTTGCGTTTTCCAAGTGGCATTACATAAAAATGTGTTACATTAGCACAGTTATGTATTTACAAAACGTGAAGTATAGCATTCTGTGAACAGATGTTTGGCTACCACCAGACTGGTAGATCTGTTTAAGCAGCACTTTTGCAAACATCAGAAGTGACTGTTCTGACACTCTGCTTCAGTCCATGAGGGTAGCATCTGAAATTACCTCATGTATTTACATGACCTTATTTCAGCTCTTCATGCCATAAATTAGGTCAGGAATCCCAACTGCAGTGGGTTAAGTTTCTACATCATAATATATCAACACAAAAGGTAATCTCCAGGGCTGTTTTTTTTACCAGCAGGGAAGAAAAGACAGTAATTCTCAATTATGTGGCACCAGTGGAGAGGCAAAATGTACGTTTCTCGGAAAATGGTTAGCAATATATATTTTCACTGTAATAAAGACTGTGCTGGCATAGTTAGCGGTTTTGTGCCAATGTGTACAGTTATTTGAAATATGACTCTGACTTAAGAAGAATGGAAAAGCTCTGCTTGGTCTCTGGTGGAAGAGATGACATTTCCTAATGTGTTAAATCATGCGTATCACGCATTTGAAAGCAGTGGATTAAGCAAATACTTATGAATGATGTCTTATCTCTTGCCTGTGAACTTATCATTCAAACTCTGCCTTATCTGTTTATGAATTACATAAGCCATGAACCCCAGCAGCCTTATATAAATTATAATAAAACAGATAGGATAATAGCAACAAAGTGTAAGTGAGGGCTGGGCTCCTACTGCAAAATCTGGGACTAGATCAAGGTTCCCAGAACTCTTGGAAGGTTTTAAACGCCAGTATTTTGATTTGGCCTATCAGAGAGACATTTGCAGTCTCTACTAACCCAGCATTGAACTGGCCTGAGAGCATCAAAGACAAAATGGACCTTCTTTCCCCAAAGCATTAAACTAGATTAGGCTGCCTGTGACACAAATGAGAAATGTGGACCAAAACCATTTTGGGGCCATGACCTGTGCTACCTATGCATGGAGCATCACCATTGACTTTAACTCTTTCTGCATTACTGCACACTGCATAGGAACTAAACGGTTTTCTCCTTGATCCAATGTTAGGTGCAATTAACTACAGCATATGCAATGTGTAATTCCATTTTACAGCAACAACCCAGCTCACCGATACTACCTCGCAACTGACCCCGTGACAGGAGATTTGTATGTTTCCGACACAAACACACGCAGGATTTATCGGCCCAAGTCGCTCACTGGTGCAAAAGACCTGACCAAAAATGCTGAGGTAATAGGAGGAACAGGGGAGCAGTGCCTGCCGTTTGATGAGGCAAGGTGTGGTGATGGAGGCAAGGCGGTGGAGGCAACTCTCATGAGCCCTAAAGGTAAAAAGAGTTCTCCCTCTGTAACTTTCAAAATAATACGAAAGTTCAGAGCTGGGGGCATGATCATGTTTAATTACTGAATTCAGTAGTTGGCTCAAAAATTGGGGATTTGAGTGATTTTTTCCAAGCAGAAAGACTATCAAGGAAGAGAGCTACAGGGGACTAATTTTTTTGAAATCAATTAGGGTTGATTTTTTAGGAAGTATTTGGCTTGAGTGGTTATTGAGCATTTTTAAACACTCGTTTAGATTATGTGTTTGGCAGGCAGTGTTGAAGATCTAAAATGAGCATTGCTTTTGGTTCCACTTATCTCATGGTTAAGGTTAGCTTAAAAGCTAGTCCTTCCCAACACACAAAAGCAAATGAACAGCAAATGCAATCAACAGTAGTACATTTCATGCTGAATATTGGTTTGTTATGCAAAATACGTTAACAAGGTGTATTACTACCTACTTCCTGAGACCAGATTTTCTGCCTGCAATTTCCACTAGATACATGCTACCTATACCCTTAGTTCTGGATAATATATCCACTGCTAGTACAACAAAAAACCCCTAATTTTTATTTGCTTCACTGAAGGAATAGCAATAGACAAGAATGGGTTAATCTACTTCATCGATGGGACCATGATCAGAAAAGTGGATCAGAATGGAATAATATCAACTTTGCTTGGCTCCAACGACCTCACCTCAGCACGACCTCTAACCTGTGATACCAGCATGCACATCAGCCAGGTACTTTTCAATTGTCACTAATTTGGAAAGCTGAGCTGGGGAAAGAAATTGAAATGCAGCTTTTGTGCCCCTTAAAATAAATCTGGGTGGAGTGTGTGATGGATATTTAACAGCAGGTTTGGGGGAGAAAGCAACCAGTTCCAAGGGCGTGAATTGCACTGTATTCTCTTAGCTATAAATGCTGCTGTATTCAATTTTTCTGCCCATAAAATTCAGTTTGGTTTAGAACAGCAAAACTATCAGCAGGAAACATTAAGCCTGGTAGTAAATACTGTGAGAATGGCATATCTGTTAGAACTATCTTGGCATGTTGATGTTTTCTGAATTGCTGACATCCTTAGCCTACTAGAGTGAATGAAAGGATACAGGGTTACACAAAACCCCTGTATTTTTCTATTTGTCTTAAAAACCTTGTGTAGCTAAGAAGGGACATGTCAGGAGTGGCGTGTTCAGAAAATGGAGTACAGTGTTTCATAATCTGGAAGGTAGTATGCTATTTTTGCTACTACAAGAATAAAAGATTAAAACTGTTAACAAGTATTTAGACACTGATATCTGTTTGTGTAGTTATTTATGCATTTGTGATACAGTAAAGTATTGCATTTATTGGAGGGGAAACTCAGCTGGTATTATAGTTTCAATGCAATTGGCTTTCTTTTCAATAAAATGGATGCCTGAATATTGTTCCCCTTGCCTCCCTGAAAAGCTTTAGTTTGCTGCATGTATTCATGCAAGTTCTTCAGTCATGATTGCTTACAGCAGATGGAAAATACCCTTGCAGAAGTGTCTAAAACTGGAGGTTAATTAATTCATTTAATCTGCATTGGTTAACTGTTTAACAAAACACTTCTGTTTGTTTAGGTTCGCCTGGAATGGCCTACAGACTTAGCTATCAACCCAATGGATAACTCCATTTATGTTTTGGATAACAATGTGGTTCTGCAGATCACTGAAAACCGTCAGGTTCGCATTGCTGCAGGGAGGCCGATGCACTGCCAGGTTCCCGGGGTGGAGTACACAGTGGGCAAACACGCTGTCCAGACCACACTGGAGTCGGCCACTGCCATTGCCGTGTCCTACAGTGGGGTACTTTACATTACAGAAACTGATGAAAAAAAGATTAATAGGATAAGACAGGTCACAACTGATGGAGAGATCTCTTTAGTTGCTGGAATACCCTCAGAGTGTGACTGCAAAAATGATGTTAACTGTGACTGTTACCAAAATGGAGATGGATATGCTAAAGATGCCAAACTTAATGCCCCTTCCTCCTTAGCTGTGTCTCCAGATGGCACCCTGTATATTGCTGATCTGGGAAACATTAGGATACGAGCTGTGTCAAAGAACAAACCCTTAATGAATTCAATGAACTTCTATGAAGTTGCTTCTCCAACTGACCAAGAGCTTTATATCTTTGATGTCAATGGTACTCACCAGTACACTGTGAGTTTAGTCACCGGAGACTACCTGTACAATTTTAGCTACAGTAATGACAATGATATTACTGCGGTAACAGACAGCAATGGGAATACTCTTCGGATCAGGCGGGATCCCAACCGGATGCCAGTAAGAGTGGTCTCTCCCGATAACCAAGTCATCTGGCTGACCATAGGCACCAATGGATGTTTGAAAAGCATGACTGCACAAGGGCAGGAGCTGGTCTTGTTTACCTACCATGGCAACAGTGGACTTCTGGCAACTAAAAGCGATGAGACTGGATGGACCACTTTTTTTGAGTAAGTACATAAAATAAAGTGAGATGCTTTATAGTTTTATTGAGTTCTACAGGACCATTTGAAATATTTCTGGATGAAGTAACTGTAAAGTTGACCCTTGATAACAAAAAGCACAGAAAGATACTTTTAATTTCCCATGCTGTCTTCCTCTGTCTGACTTGTCTGACTTCTTCTGAACATTGGGTCTGAATAATTTTGAATTCATTATTTTGAACTTCAGTTTTATATATTGAAATAATAGTGAGACAACATTTCACTCTTGTCAAGAAATTTGTAACTCAGACAACCGTGGTTTTGTAGATTTGCATCAAAAACTAGATTTTCATCCCACTTGCTCATTAGATTGACATCGTACTGCTGCAAATACTGACTAGAAATTTGTCTTCACTGCTCAATTTTTTCTAATTTTTTTTTTTTTTTTTTAAGCAAAAGCATTTCTGCGTGGTCTTTTACCCAAAAATAACATCTGGGTGGGTAGTAAAAGGTTGTGTTTCACTGAGTGGCAAGTATGCAGGAAGGATCTCCTAGACAGCATGGCAGGCTTTCACACAGATGGACCCAGTTGGAGGAAGCTGAGAAAAGAAACGTGGGCCATGGGGGGAAGTGTCATTCCTGTAGGAATAAACCGAAAACACAGAAACCGCCAGCACCATGTCGTGTACAGGTGCAAGCACAACAGCAAGAGGTATTACTGTAACAGTAGGACTTGTAATTTTACCAACCTCAGAAAAAATCTTTTCGGTGAATTGCTTTAGCCTGCGTTACACTCATTAAGTCATCAATGCCTGTTCATAACAGACAGATTAGCAAAGCATTTTACACAATCCTCAATTATATTGATTAAGGAAGATCATGACAATTTATAGATAAACTAGTAGAACCAGAGAGTTCACATACAAGTTTTATAGGCAACTTCATCTCCAAATTATCTGAACTGCCAACTGGTATGCTAAGTAAACGTAACAAAAATTCAGCTTAAAACTGAAACCATTATTCCAAAAAAGATCAATGTAGAATGAACACAGATTTTTTTTCAGTTGTCTCTGCCAGCTGGAAAAATATGTGTATTTTTAATTCACATGAAAGACATGATGAGGTTGGATAAAAAGGTGTTTATGAAGGAGTGGAAGATGTAGTGTTAGTATGATGAGTAAAACTGTTAAGAGGGCCTCTAGCTGAACTATTCAGGATTACAAAGGGCATCGTGAAAATCCAGTAAGACTCTCTTCTTTTCTTTTTCCCCTCTTCTTTTCTCGTATCTTTATGATGAAATGCAGTAGCAACTGCTGCCAAGGTCAGGGCCTGAAAAAAAGCTTTCAATTCAACATCCATGATAAAGAAAATAGAGTGCCAGTGGCAGCCAGTGGCAGCCAGTTGAAAATAAGCCAAACATCTGTGTTCTGAGATAACTTCATATTTCTGTCATTGTACATTTGGCTGAGGCAGTGTGCAGGAGGACTCTGAGCACCTGTATCTACTCTCCAGCCTTTACAGATGCCCATCAGAGACACAAGAGCAGCAGGTGCTGCTTCACTGCATATTGTGTCCTGAAATGGAGACAGGGCTAGAAATGCTGATCCCTAACAAAGACGGCAGGTGGGATGGTACTGCTGCCAGTTTTAAGGTATTCTTACAATAATCTGTAAATTGGCAGGGCTTTGGTAGTGGGCGCCTTCCCAAAGCATTAGCACACATCTGTAATATTTAATTGTGCTTTGGTGCATCTGCTGTGTATCTTTTTAGGTCCTGCCAAGAGGACACAGAAGCACAGCAAGGGTACACAGCGGAATGAGAAGGTGTTCGATTGGGAGGGCAAGTGTTCATCTCATGAGTTAGTCCTGTCCTGTATGCTGAGAGACCAAAGCACAGCTTCAAGTGGGCTGGGAATAGCCATCCATTTCCACAGAGAGTAAATTCAGTGTTTAACTGTGACAAACACGGCCACTTGTTTCCAATAGGCAAGTTGGGCAAGACAGTCAGTTTGGGGGACGGTGAAGGCCCGTACAGAAATTAAGGCATCTGCTGGGTGCAGCAGGCACTTTAAATCATGCTGGCATTCATACTGGCTAATTGAGGACCTAGAGTTTTAATCAGAGCAGTAATTTCTCACCATGTTGTCTGTAGTTTTTGTGTAGCCTACTGTGGTGTACCGCAGTAGCTGGTGGCTCCTGAATGTATCTTAATGGCATCTGCGTGATCGCAAGAAGGTGGATATTATATTCACTATTCAGTGGGTGATAGGTCTGTATTTTTCATCATAGGGAGAATTTAGGGTACTGTGTGTCATGAAGTACATAGCTATTTCCTGAGTCTGTAAATAGCCGTCTTTCACACCTGATCTGCTTTCATGCAGACTTTCTGGTCTGAGTTAGGTTATGTCCAGCTGGCTTACAGAGAACCCAAAGGGCAGGCTATTCCCCTCAGTAAGTATTAGTATTATTTCCAAGCTGCTGCTTATGCACTTCCTAAACAATTACCTCCAACCAATGTCTCGTTAGAATTCCCAAGCTGAAGTAATTATGGAAAAAGCTAGGCAATTTCACTCTCCCCAAATTTGCAAGTGTGTGAGGCTTTTGCAGAAGCGGAGGTATTTATCTCCTCCCTGTAGCCATGGTGAAGCAGTAATCTGTTTAATTGCAACAAGGAAGATTCAGATTAGACATTTGGAGGAACTTCACGGTGAAGATTTTGGAGCCCTGGAGCAGACAACAATGACAGTGACCCCTTGCCCTTCATAGACTGTCTTTAAAAACAGATCAGACATCTTTCAGGACCAATGCAGGAGGAACAGATCCTGCCCTGGGGTAGAGGTTGGACTGCATGACCTCTCAAGGTCCCTTCCAGTAATGTTTCCTATGATGTTCTGTACAAGTTTATACCAAAAGTAAAAAATTGTACTGATTATGTAAAGCTACAGGGAATAAGGGGTGGGGGGAAGGCACTGTGTTATTTTTCTTGCCAAAACAGCATTCCTAAAAACATCCATCAATCATCATAGCTGCTTGCTTCTTCTGAATCTAAAAGCCCCATACACCAAATCTACATCTGTATATTTCCCTTTTGAAGAAAAAAACAGTTGTGGACACAACTCTTTTGCCATTTTTTATTTTAAGATCAAGTATTATTGTGACTTTTTGGTGCTGATGATTTGTAACATTAAGTCTGATGACAGTGGGTTTGGAGAGGTTTCTGCTACTATTGCCAAAATAGATGGAAACCACAAATTATCGTAGAAGAGTTTGTGTGGGAGTGACATGATGTACAAGTGTGTATCTCTCTCAGCTTCTGCATATTCATGTTCGTAGATAGTATGGGCTAAAACATTTTCAGGTGAAGTGTTTTCTGTTGAAAAAAATGAAGCCTTGTTAAAATGGAAAGCTTGCCCTCAAACATCAAGTGAGGAGTAAGAAATTATGAAAAGAAGTCGTTCTGACTTCCTTGTTCTATTTTAGCAATAGCAAAGTATTTCAACTTCATTTCTGGATGCATTTTCTTTTAATATCACAGTTTATTTATGTATTTTATTTACTGTATTATTCAAACTCTCAAAATATTTTGAGAAAAGGCTAGAATTTATGTTCTGTGGTAAATTCAGACTTTTGTCCCATTCACAGTTACAAATATTCAACTGTTTGAATGTCCAGTGGACTAGAAGTGCCTTTCATCAACTAGGTTTGAGTATAGCTGGGTTGTTTCACTTTTTGGTTGTCACACATCTGTTTAAATGGCTGAAGATACATGAAGAAAAAACACGGTGGGTTTAGTAATAAAAAGTTCAGCCTTTGGAGCAACTCAGGAATAGCTTTTTTAACTATTCTCCTATGCAAATCTGGTTGTATAACTGGAGCATGGATCCAAAGAACTTACATAATTTCAACTGAGTTCTCGGTGGTTTGAGAGCAGGTTTATGAAAATGATTCAATCTTTCTTTTTTCCTTTTTCAGAACTTTTCAGGGCAGAGGGGAAGTATTTGCAAAAGCATTGCATCCCAAAAATTGGCAATCACTGCTCTGGCACATACTAAAACATTTGGTCTTGTTTCTTTTCGTGGCTTTTTTCCACAGTTTAAATCACACTAATATCAGATCCAAACGAAATTTACTTTTTTATTTATTTTAGCCTGGACACTAATTAATCTATAGTTTATTTTATTTAGTCTCCTCTTTCCCTGAAGAAGGGAAGGACTGAAACACAGTAAATATTTTTTTACATTCTTTTTGGGTTTTACAGCGAAATTGGATGTACTAGGTTGAATTACTTAGGATATCATATAATCTGTTTTCTTTGTTTGCGTACAGACTTTGGGGATTTTTAATATATTTATGGCAAAATGGATTTATTAATTTCTGTTTTGTTAAGGGTTGTAGTGTGCTGATCAAAACTGACACCTTATATTTCAAGAATGTGTACTTTTTTAAGGCACTATTACTCAAATTCACAGTAACTGTTATCTGTTTTCAGGTCCAAAAACTTACTGAATAAAAATGATTGAAAATGCATGCATACTAAAAAACCAATGGAGCCATATGAAGCTAAAAGTTGCCCAGATTAGGTTTTATAATGAAATTATAATATTAAACAAGGTATAAAAGTAATCAGCCTAATCAAATTCTCTTACAAAACTGCAAGATATCTGAGCTGGAAACTATTAACTATAACTGCATATTATGTATGCATAATATGAACATTTAAACAGATAAATCTTAAACTAATTATCTGCATATTAGCATTTTGGAAGTGACACTTCCTAGCTAGCCTACATGACATTATTTCTGTGCAGCAGTTTCCATTCTGAGGTTACATACAGATAGCTAAGCCAAGTGCACAAAAAGAGCATTTTCTCTGGACCCAAGTTTTTGAAGTGTCAGAAGCAAACGCCTGAAAAGCCTTGCAGGTGCCCCTGTGCGATCGCCCAGCCCCCAGGCTGCACGCCCAGGTCTCCATCAAAGCCCTGGCATTCCAGCAGGGGCCAGCCAGGCAGCCGTGCCAGCCTGTGGCTGCTTTGTGCTCCTTAGGTGGCTTGAGGAACTGGCAGAGGCTGCTGCGCGAGGGACAATCCCTCCAGGAGCAGCAGCCAGCAGCCTCGGCTGCCGGGGCCGGGCTGCCGTCTGTGTGCGCACGGGAGCGCTCGGCTCTGTGCCCGTCCCTCACGCACGGAGTCCTTCCCGACAGCTGCTTTGCAACAAATCGTGGTCAGCCCAGTGCTGGGCGTCTGGGCTCTGTCCCTCTGCAGTCACAGCCCGGGTGCTTCTGCAGGCTCCTCTGTAAAAAGACAGCTGTTCCTTCACCACACAAGCTCTCCTGGAAGATTCAGGCTGCATGTGCTCTCCTTAGACATGAGGTAATCCCAGTAGCCACTGTTCCTCATCCTTTTCAGCTTTCTCTCCTTTTTCTTCCTCTTATTTCAGAAGCAGTATCAGCAGGCAGAGATCTTATCCAGACTAAGATGGCTCCTCCTCTCTGGAAATCCACTGCCTTTCTTCCATGACTGTTTTGCTCTCCAGACCTCCTATTATGTTTCCTTACTTTCTTACCTTGTATCTTGCTCCTTCCCACATCTCCCATTATTTCCCTAAGGCGTGTTTGATTTCCCTGCTTTTTCCTTTCCCAGTGGTGAATTTCTTCGCAGTCCCCTCTTGTATCTCTTGACAGTCCATCCAATGTTTCCCCCGACACTTCATGCCCTGAGCTCGTTTGTCTTCTCCTTCCCCTCCTCTCTCTCCCACTCAATCCTTGTCTTCAAGGCAATGCAACAGAAAGCGAAAGAAGTGACATTAGCAAGCACAGCTCTAACGAGTTTACTTTGCTCCCACAGTTAAATTAACGAGCTTTCCAGCTATTCTGGAAAGGTGGTGAAATCATGCAGAATGTGAAATCCTTACAGTAATTTATGGACTCTAGAGAATTGCAAGCAAAAATCTATTTTCACTATATGCTGCAGAGTTTGCATATTATGCTTTTATTTGCAATGCATTCAGTGCTGTGGTTTCCCTAAAACTCTGTGATACAGAGTCAGATATTGCCTCTGGCTTGGACTTGTTTAGTTTCCCCAAGTACCAGGCACATCATCTGTAACTGTCAACAGTTGGCAACAGAGAATAGATTATGTTTTGCAGTTTTTCTTCTGCTTCATCTTAATACATTGCTTGTGGAGTCTGACTTGGAAATACTGAAATTTGGCTATGGAAAAGTCTATGGAACTTTTGCTGAAAAGCAAGTACTTAATTTGATCAGGTGAAACTTACACCCTAATTAAGTAGTGTCAATTCACTTGCACTTTTACTGCGTATTAAGAGGTTCAAAATCCAGTTTTCATAATTAATATTTCTGTACCATTTCCTGTAACATTTGTGTTTCTATTTGTGTTAATTTTTCTATCCCATTTATGCTTCAGTAGTATGAATATCTAAAAATGCCTAGTCTTCTTTTTTTTTGTAGTTTGGGAGCTTTCATTCCAATTTGATTTTTGTTTTCTTACAAATACCAGAACTTTGTACAAAATTGTAATCTGGATTTTTTATCTCTACTACACAACATTATCTGATTGTCCTTGGTATCACAGCGCTTTTTAGGTATTTTTATCCTTTTACTATCAACAACCTTTGGTGCCTTCTTCTTTTACTGCTGCTGCTTCTTGCTTCATCGGTGTAAAATGTAGTGGCTATAAAATAATTAACCATATTCATTCAAGCACTTTTGTTTAGCCAGTTATCATGTTCTTACATTGACTTTTGTGGAATCACATGAGCCCTTGATTGCACACTGTAATTTACAAGTGCAGTGTCTTTAACCTTCCCATACTATAGATACTCAAGCAACAAAAGACATATTCTCTTCATTCTTAATTGTTTCTGAACTGTCTTTTTGGGAATATTTTTGAGATATCCAGTCCTTGCATAAGTGCCTCTGTATCCGCATTGCCTGGCACAATGCAGCATGCAATACATATATTTCTCTCTTAAAGCACATTTGCTTCTCCTCCTTTCAACATGACACAAATTGAAGATCCGGTAGCCATAACCCTCTCTCACATTTTCATGTAGACCCATGGAGGCAAGGCTGGCCAAAAGGCAATTAAAACTTGTCCCTTCTATTCAAACAAGCTAAGTACCCCCCCGCCACACAAAGAGAACTTGTAGGGGAAAATATCAAGCTGGCATGTTTAATTTGGGCTTTTTTTTACTTTCCACTGAATACATCAATACTACACAAGTACGTAACCATATGTCATGCAACATGCAGTTTCTGAGAGGAACTTCATGATGGCTGTGCTTGGTGACAGGACTTACCATGTTTCTTCTTAAGATAAATCATTCAATACATTTTTTAAATTTCTATTTTCAACTTTAAAGAATAGAGGTTATGTCTCACAGTTTTCTAAACCGGAACCGTAACTCAGCTTTACAGTAAATATCATAATACAACGTTATATTATTTAGTCTTGTAAGACTTGTGCTAACACTGGAGCACAAACTTGCTGTTTCAAACTCATCCTGCTTAATAAAAAACCAGCCATGTTAAAAATAATCCATTAATATACAACGTTAGATACCAGTGTGAAATTTTTCAGAGAACTGCAGTGTGACCCGCAATTGCCCTGATAGCAGTAGTATGTCTCATCTAATAGACAGTTACCCATTTCTTCATTCTTGAATGTTACTATTTCTTCTCCTTAGAACTAGGCTAAGTAATAAAAGCAGACTTGAGAAGCCATTGAATAGATAAGCTCACCCTCCTTCACACTCACTGCACAGGGAACCTGCTCAGGACCGCATGTGAAAAGGCTATTCTCTGTTTTCAATCATGCTGTATTCAAACATATTTTCAAGCCCCATCAAGAGATTTGGTCTTCCTTGTGTCCCCAGTGAGGCCAGACTGATCAGCTCTTTAGAAAGCCTACAAGGTACATGCAGTTTAAAGTCTTAGCTTTGGAGTCCACTCCAAAGAAGGGAAAGTCTCTCACTGCTGAAGCCTGCATTGATTGGGTGTAACTCATACTGTGAAGGAATAAGGTTGCTATTCTAAATAACCACAGAACCTGAATCTAGCAATTATTGCTTGCTGTCTTGGTATTCCACTGTCCGAAAAGAAAAAAAATACACCCATATAATTTTGTTTTCCTCTAACTAAATTTGCTTTTCAAACATAATGTAATTTAATTAGTTGCTTTGCCCACTTTCTGTGACCCTGTAAAAACAGCTTCATGGAGTTTTTAACCTTTCAAAATAAAAATTAAATTAAATTAAATCCCCACCCTACCGCTAAATAAAAATTAAGGGGAAAAAAGCAACATTACAGCTTATTCTGTGAAGAAAATATGTGGCCAAACAGACCAGCTTTATGTCCTTTTTTTACTAAAGGCCTGTACACTCAGCTCTAACAGTGTAAGCAGACCTTACAACAAGGAACAATCTGTCACACAAAGTATATGTACACCACCACCATTTCTTTTATTTGTAAGGCCATACTCTGGTATTTATATCGACAAGGCACACAGTTTATTTGTACAGTAATAAACGAGCTAAGAAGGTGGGGGAGGTGACACACAGACAAGGCAGCAGCCCTGAGGAGCCCTGAGGTTAAAGGCACTGTGCACCAGGAGCTGCCCACCGGCACACCCTGGCAAATCCAGAATCCATCCTGTGTTCACCCCACAGGGCTCAGGGGCAGTGAATTCCCCTTTCAGGGAAGTTGAAAAGTGAAGAATGAGTGTTGAGGTCTTGTAGATAACAGCCTAGTTACTGTAATTTAGTCTCATCTTCATAAGAACAAGCCCCCTTGAATTGCTCCTGAACTGGCTGCACTCAGTTCTAAAGAGTGTGAGCTGCTGAGGCACACCGCCAGCCCTGCAAAGCTGCTCCATGCCCAGAAATGCCTCTCATGTAAGCCTCACTGCCTACATCCCACTGCTCCCAGTGCACCCCTTCCCCAGGCACAGACACCGCAGTTGTTCTTCCTGCTCTTCAGAAAGCACCGTCGTCATGAACGCTGTTCATTTGTGCGAGTTCATGTGCATGTAGGGTGCATGTCAGATATGTGAGGTGTGAGAGACTCCTTGGTTTTGTGGCTCCTTATGAGAATATATATGGCAGGTGTTTGCTGCAGTAATCAGCACAGCATGGAGGACTGCAGTACCATAGAGCAGTGAGTGAGAGGTTTGGCAGTATTGTGGCAAAAAGTAAAGCATCCCCAGCATGCTAAATTCATGTATTGCTTCTTTCTCTGCAAAGCACCACTCCTCCAAAATACCTGGCTCCAAATACCTGGAAGTCATTTTGGGCTGTGAAGGTGGTCAGTCTTATGCAGCACAAGCACTGAACTCAAGCTTGTTTGTCTGGTTGTGCAATGAAGTGGAAAATGAGCATCAAAACCTTCTCCATATGGAAGTGAATGAGCTATCATGGGAAAAGGTGTTGATTCATTTCTTTGAGCTCCATTTCCAACAGGCACATTTCCTGCAGTGATTCTCGTTTAGAGTGTGCCTGTTGTTTTGCAGATGAGGTATGGCTGTCAAGAAAGGCCTATTTAAGTGAATTGTTCACGTCTGGTGTGCTGAATGCCAGTTTACAAAAAAAGACTGAAAACTGTCCTTTTAACATTATGACAAAATAGACACACCAAAAAAAAAAGCCTCAAGAGCTGCAGTTATAACAGGATAAGGTGAAAAGAGAAATTGTCAATCACTTTCCAGCTGAGGAAATCTCTTCATTAAACCTGGACTGAAAAATTCGTCCTGACCATGTTGCTAAGATAAAAGACCATTACTTGAATTATTTAACCAGCTGTGCAAACAGTTGCATAAGACTTCCCCAGATGAAAACAGGGTAAAGACCCTTTCCCCATGGAAAAGCCGTCAGATAAAGGAACAGGAAAAGCTTGAGTTGTCTTGACAGTTGGTTTGACAGGACAGAGAAATGTGGCTGATACTAATACTTTTAATGACCTTCTAACTTCTGTGGTTTTGTGATTTTGTGTTTTCTGCCCAAATTCCATTAAAAACCAAGTAGGCATATAAATTTCTGTCCAGAATTGGGATTCTGGCTGTAGTTTAATTTAGTTCTTTCCTAGAATTACTCCTGGACCTATATTCTGTAATTCCTGTTTATCCACTTTTTTCTCAGAGCTAGGCACAACCGAAGGGAGAAGAAAAATAAAAAGGGAAAGGTGAAAGGAAAAAGGAGAGGGAGAGGGGAAAGGAATAAAGTAGAAATGAAAGGGAAAATAAAGGAGGAATTTTTTTTTTTAAATATATTTAGAATTCTGTAAGACTGGAAAGAATATTGGGGAGTTTTTTCACAAAATCATAGAATATGAGTTGGAGTGGACTCAAAAGGATCATCAATATCCAGCTCCTGGCCCTGGCACTGTCCCTGGCCTTGCAACGGAACAGCCCCAAGAGTCACAGTCACACCAAGTGCCCAAGAGTGTCGTCCAAACACTTCTTGAGCTGTCAGGCTTGGTGCTGTGACCACTTCCCTGGGGAGCCTGTTCCAGTGGCCATCGACCCTCTGGATGAAGAACCTTCTCCAACATAAACCATATCCAACATAAACCTCCCCTGACAGAGTTTCATGCCATTCCCTTGGGTCCTGTCACGGGGCACCAGAGAGAAAAGATCAGTGCCCTATCCTGTACTTTCCCTCACGAGGATGTTGAGACCACAATGAGGCTTCCCCTCAGTCTCCTCTTCTCCAGGCTGAACAAACCAAGTGACCTCAGCTGCTCCTCAAACAGCTTCCCCTCAAGGGCCTTCACCATCATCGTGTCCCTCCCTTGGATGCTCTGCTTCATATCCTTCTTACATTGTGGCACCCAAAACTGCCCCCAGCACTCGAGGCTGCCCCAGTGCAGAGCAGAGCAGGACAATCCCCTCCCTTGCCCGGCTGGCGATGCTGTGCCTGATGCACCCCAGGATACAGTTGACCTTCCTGGCTGCATTTTTTTTCTCATGCTTAATATTCCAAATAAGAAAAAAGGAGAAATGCTATCAATTTTAGAAAATAATAAAATAAAATTTTTAAAATCCACCTGTCATAATTTACAAGCTACTAATATATATCAAATTGTCATTTGCTTTCTTCTTGTTAAGCAAAACAAAATATTAGGAAGACATACTGCCATATTCTTTATTGATTGGTGTTTTTCTAAAAAAAAATTGTTATATCTCCAAAGGAAGTCATAGTTTAATATTTCAGGTTTCCCAGTATAATTGTACTGTGAATTCACAAGCAGGATGCTAAACCTTTTAAGATACAAATACAAGCATACTGTGTGTAAATAAAGGAATAACTGCACATTATAAATGAGTAGTTATGGATCCACTGTGGTGTCTATTTCAATCAGACTAAATAAGAAATGAAAAAAAACGGAGAGATCATTTCTGTCCATGCATCTGTAGATTATTTTCACCTTTTTCATTCTTAGCAGGGTCATTCAGCCCCTCTTCAGACATATAAAAAGCAAAAACACATATCAAAATGAAAGCAACGTAGAAATAGAGTAAAGGAAAAAAATAGCAAATTTCATTACATTCAAGTTGAAAGTTTTCTTTCTTTCAACGACCCACATAAGGGTTAAAGGTGGCCAGAACTAGAGCTTCCATTAAGATGCCATGCCCAATTTTAAACCAGTGGGGGACAGGAGAGCTCCCTACAGCTGATGAAATGATAATAAAAGTGATGCTATATAAACTGTGGGCTTTTTTTGTTTTGATCGGAAGATAACCATTTTGATACTGGTTGAGCATGCAGTGAAAGTGCTACTGGAGTGGCTTTTCTTTACCATAGTTTTCCAACTTTAAAGTCACTGTTTTGGAGTAACTAAACCTGCAATGTGCTACAGAGGCTGAATACAAGTGAAAGAATGTATTTTGGAAACCAAAATACTTTCATGTTAAAGACAACAGTCCTCTATGTAAATGCAGCTTAAATGGCCTCGACAAGCCAGGTTAGGACAGATTTTTCAGCATGTTGTCAACATGGTATGCACCTAAAACAACAGCATATTGCACTCCTTAATGTCAACCTTGAACCTTCTGTTCTCACCTGCCAAGAAGCAGCACTCTGGTATAAAATGCTTCCCATTAATAGTTTGAAACAAGTAGGGTAATGTTCCATAAATTTTTTAGCCACTCTTGGTAATCTGAGATGCATAGAGGAAATACCTGATGTGAGTTGAGTGAAAGTGTAACAGTACTTTTCTTTCTACTGTCAAAATTATACATGTCTATATTATGAAATGCATTCATGCTTCATTTCTCTATTACACTATCCCAGCTAATAGTATAATCTGTAAGCAGTCTTAAATACTTAATATGCATTTGGACTGTATGTCTTGTTATCTGAAATGTGCTGGAACTGGTGTGCCTTGCTCTTCAATCTGACATGTTTACAACAGCTCAAAAAAAAAAAACCCCACAGAATTTATTTTGTTAAGGGATTGTGCTGCAGAGGTCTGTGGAAAAGCAGTATCAGTTGTAACTTAGCAGTTGGCTTTAGGTGCAGCCTTTACTATGCACTTTATTTCTACAGCTCTCTATTCTACATTGAAATAACTTCTGATATAAAACATTAATAATGCTCTGCAAGTTGGGGTTGAGCTAAATGTGCTACAGACTAAGGTAAAATGCACTTAAGAAACAAGTCAAAAATAAAGAAAGTAGGACATTTCCATCTGTGGCAAGGCTTACCAGGAAGTTATTACTGCAAAGTGAAGTGTCCTACATAGCCTAGAACAGAAAATGATCTGGGAAGGCATGTAATTAAAACTGAAGGAGATGAACAATGGAAGAGAGACTTCCAGCAGGTGAAGAGCAAAAGGTCGAGAATCTGGGAAGCTGATAATCATTATCTCTGAGAAATTCTCACTGCAGAAGTGGAAAACTATCTGGCAGTGGCAGCTCATCCTAAAGAAGAAAAAGGATTTGATCTAAGGGGAACTTCAGCTAGCGGTGGTGGCAGCTGCCCCCACTGCTGCCTTCGTAGTTATTGACCAAATATGACGATTGTTACGTTAATGCGAACAGAAATGAGCTGAGGGGATTAATGCACATGAGGTCACGTCCAGGGAGCAAGTTTCTGGTTTAGATTTTTGAAAAGTTTATGCGAAACACTCTTGAGGAATTGAAGAGGTTGGTTGAATGGCGATGCTGTGGAGCCTGGAAAAGGAGAAAGATCAGAGGGCTCCATGGTAACACGTGTGCCTGAGCTTGTGTTTGGATGAAAAGATCAAAGAGGCTGTGAAATGCCAAATATAGGCGCTCGCCCTCTAGACTTCAGATCTCATTCCTTTTAGGGCAATTTCAATATTAGAACACTAGGCAGATAAAAAGAAATCTCTCGGTCTAAAACTGACAAGCTTGGATGAATAAATTCACCTTGGCAGCAGAATGCAAGGATATTTGAATGTAATAAGGAAAATGGCTGCAGAATGCCCAAAGGTATGAGTGATGTTGCTGTGCTGTGCATTGATAGGGCTTTGATTGTGGGCAAGAAGATAGCAAGTATAAAGTAAGTTTAGTATTCGATGTACAGTGAACAAAATGAAGAACACACATTGCAATCTGTCATAAAATGGAATATGTAGTGAATTGTAGAAAGGCCTATTTCCCCTTTTTCTTTTTGTTCCTGGCTATAAAAGTATGAGAAATCCTATTCTTACCTTTCACGTCTCAGTCACATTTTTTTCTTGCACTAGTATGCCTGAACCAAGCAATCATGGCTTTTAAGATTCTTTCAGCTTTAAAGTCGTGTTTTTAAGAACATGAATGTGTAGCATGATTTCTTGCTGGTCTTTGAACTCTCCCCCACTGTAATAAAATTAACTGCTTATCTCAGGCTCATGATGTGCTTTCCCATATTTGTGAAAGACGAGACCAGTTCAAGAACTATAGGCACAGTCAAAAAGTAATAATGTGGAAGCAAGAATGCATAAAAGAAGGATAGCACAGTTCAGTGCTGTGTACTGCACTGAAGCCACATGCTGCACTGAATACTACTGATGTGCAGCATTTTCCAACTCAGGTGGTATACTGAGAAATATAGTAATTAGTTTCTTACAGATACTGTGATTAAAAGGGTAAAAAGTTCTTAGAGCAAAATCTTATCTTCTATGGCTTTAGTAAGCCTTGTTTGAGATAAAAACCAGTACTTGGCTACTGGAATCAAAGGATGGAAGTAATTCCCAACAAAGTAATTTGATACCATTTTCAAGCATAAAGCAGAAAATAGAAAAGGACACTAATTGGACAATATATGTTCCCCAGGGAGTTGCAAAGGGAAGTTGTGCATGAAAATAAAATAAGTTCTTGGAACTGAGGAATGAGACTGAAGGTCATGAATAGGCTAGCAGTCACATTCGTGTACAAGGAACTTCAGTATGTTTGTTTTGGTCTCCCACATAAATGGAGTATCACAGCTTGCCAAGTCCAGTATGTGAAAAAGAACCACAATTAGGGACAGAAACACACTGGAAGAAACCCCATTATCTTGAAATGTACTTAACTTCAAAAAATAAGTTTCCCCACTTGACTTCCCTGGCTTGCAGTATGGTTTCTGATTTTTAACATTCTTTTCTCTTGCCTGTTGCTAAGTGAAAGTCTTACATAAATAAGGGAAATCAACTGTGCTAAAAGGATGGCAATGACTGTATGCAAAAAGCCGTCAAATCTACAGAGTAAGCAAACTGGAAGAAAACATTTCTTAACTTAATCCTTTCAGTTACAGCAATGCTGTGCAGTACTCATGCTGTTCAGAGAAAGTTAGTGTGTTGTGGGTTACAGCTGTTAGGATTAATTCTCTCAATCTAAGAAAAAGAGTTTCTGTAGCCTCAGTGATATGCTTGGGGCTTTTGGGGGGCTTTTTTTGGTTTTGCTTTTCTTTTCCAGTAGGAGCAATTTTGATGATAATTATCAGCATGAAATGTCTAGCACACTGTGAGGACCTGCAGGGTCATGTTCTAGTTACTTTAAGAGACTAAGGCAGGCATTCTTCAGCTCACTACATGGTCACAGGAGAGGGATGGAAAACTCCTGAGATCAAACAGGTCATATGTGGGCATGGAATCATTATTCCAATGCTTGTTTCTCTCTGTGGCAGCTACAGACAGGCTATACGTCAAAACAAGAGCTTCAGCTGAACACCTAGGCTGACAAATCAAGACTGTAGTACTGGAAGAGCTAATCCTAAAGACAAGTTTTATGACCACAAGCTCACACAGTGCTTTACCTCTCTCTATACTGTGACCAAAGTGCATGTTTGGATGTGAGCATGGTCATGTACCAACATGGTATACCTAACAGCATAGGAAAAGATATGGTTTAGATGTCATAGATCTACTTCAATTACAGAAATTCTATCTACCTATTCGTATTAAATGCATATATAGCTGTTGCTTTAAATAAATGTCAGTAGGCACAGAAAAAAAAATCTCATGGTTTGTGTCACAAATCTCAAACTGTCTGCAGGCAGTTAACAAGTTAGAGATGCTAGCTGTTCTGGTTTCCAGCTGCAAGCAGCTTAAGTAGATTAAATATTACCCCAGATTCTGTCTCATAGTAATATGAGGGACATTAGGCACTCAGGAGGACAGGTGTTCTGCATAACTGTTGACTAGGACAGGACCAAGAGACACTCTTAGTAAGATACCCTTTTTTCAAAAATTTTGAGGATTCCTAGAATAACAGCAAAATCTAGTCCAGCAATAGGGAGTGAGTGCAGAATACTACAGAATTTAGCACCAATAAATATGCTTCCTTTGAAATGGTGAATTAGATGTGCAGCAGGATCTGGTCACACTTCAAAGAATAATATGCAGAGCTGAAGATCCATCTGTTTGCTCTTGCTATCACCATTGAGGCTGCTGTATGTTAAGCAGTCTTTTGAGTACTTCAAAGCATGTTTGAAGTCTTTGCTATGCCTATCCCATGCACACAAAAAAAAGAAAAAGTGCCTTAACAATATGAGTAGCTGGTATTTTTGTTCATTTTACTTGTAAGTGAAAACAATTTGTTCCTGCTATGTATCATTTCTGGGTTTTGTTTTTTTTTTTTTTAGCTACGATAGCGAGGGCCGTCTAACAAACGTTACATTCCCAACTGGAATCGTCACTAACCTTCATGGGGAAATGGAAAGGGCCATTACAGTGGACATTGAGTCATCCAGCCGAGAGGAAGATGTCAGCATCACTTCTAACTTATCTTCAATCGATTCTTTCTATACCATGGTTCAAGGTACTGTAAACAAAAGATTTCTCAGCAGATACTGGCCTGAAAATTGTTTTCTTGTGGTACAAGCAGCTCCAAATAGAAGTGAAACTTTAGGGGCATAGTGTTTGGAGGAAGGGGTGATACATACACATTTTTACACCTATATAGAAACAACTGTTCAGGGAAAGCAGTACTTGCAACAAAAGTAGAATTAAGTAAGTTTTCTAACCAAATAGCTTTTGTAAGCAGCTATTTTTTTATTAAAAAGGAATCTTGGAAAGAAGAGATGCATTGAAAGGGAAATAGATACAGAAATAGTATGAAGTGATATTTTAGCTTAAAAATAGCATGTAATACCCCAGCAACCACATCCTTGAAAAAGTGAGTAGTCTTGGTATGCTTAGGATTAGGCCAAAAATGCCTAATGAAACAGCAGAGAATGTGTTTTGTGCCAGTCCAGAGAATATACTGTGAGGATGAGACTTTCTTAAGTGTTTAAGTAACTTTGATGGTAGGTCCTAAAGGCATATTTGCTCCTGTGGGATACACTTACTCTTGACAATCTCACCCTGGCTCTTTATTACCGTTGAGTCAGCTCTATGAAGTCAAGATGCACATATTGCATAAATATGTGTCCAGTACAAAGGCAGAGTCTTAACTCACGTAGGTGACCTGTAATTCTCTTTTTGGCCTTTTCAGATCAGTTAAGAAATAGCTACCAGATTGGTTATGATGGCTCTCTGAGAATCCTGTATGCCAGTGGCCTGGACTCACACTACCAGACAGAACCGCATGTCTTGGCTGGCACTGCCAACCCAACCATGGCAAAGAGAAACATGACCCTCCCAGGGGAGAATGGGCAGAACCTGGTGGAGTGGCGATTCCGGAAAGAGCAAGCCCAAGGAAAAGTCAATGTCTTTGGCCGAAAGCTTAGGGTAAGCACACAAGCATGCGTCGTATCTACTGCATTCTCATTAAGGAATGAGGAAATGTAAGTACATTCCTGTAGGTATTGCCATCCAGCAACCACAGAATATTTACTGTAGACAAGCTGACTGTAGATCTGGAAGTACTTGTTTTTATTACTTCATTTATTGGCTGTTTTATTTATTAATTGCTCTTTTCTGTGTGTCGTGGTTTAACCCCAGGCAGCAGCCAAGCCCCACACAGTTGCTCACTCACTTCCCCACCAGCAGGATTGGGGAGAATTGGAAAAGTAAAATGCAGAGAGCTCATAGGTTGAGATAAAGGCAGTTTAACAGGGAAAGCAAAAGCCACTCACACAAAAAAAGTGGAACAAGGAATGAATTCACTGCTCCCCATGAGCACTGCTTCCCACCTGCATAGGTGTTCAGCCATCTCCAGGAGAGCAGGGCCCCATCACACGTAACAGTGACTTGAGAAGACAAACACCATCACTCCAAAGGTCCCCACTTTACACACTGATCATGATGTCATATGGTCTGGAATATCCCTTTGGTCAGTTGTGGTCACCTGTCCTGGCTGTGTCTCCTCCCAGTCTCCCATACGCTCCCAGTCTCCTCTCCAGTGTGGCAGTACAAAAAGCAGAAAAGGCCTTGGCTCTGTGTAAGCCCTGCCCAGAAATAACAAAAACATCTCTATCGACCCTGTGTTCAGCACAAAACATAGCCCTGTACTAGCCTCTGTGAAGAAAATTAACTTTACCCCAGCTGAAATCAGCACACTGTGGAATTTAAACTGTTGGTTTTAGCCTGGAATGGTTAAAAAGAATAATTTTCTGCTTTCCTTCACTGTTTTTCTTTCTGGTACTGAATTCATGCAACTGATTCGGAATCCTGTTTTAAATTTTTCTACCATAAGTTAGCACGATCTCAGGATTTTATTTCTTTGTTTTATTTTAAATGAAAATTGTACTAAGACTTACTCTTGTGGTAGAAAGGGTTTAACTGTGTGTGCATGTGTATGGCATATTCCTCTAACATATGTCTTTGCCATTTTGTTGGCATTTCTTTTTCCTACATAGTGAGTGAAATACAAGTAGGAAGCAAACTATGATTTATGACAGTCATTTGGTAAAGACAACACAGATTAAGCATTTAAAATTGTGTTGCCAGGAAACCATTTCAAGACCACTTCAAAGGTCTGACTTACTATTAGAACTGAACTCAGTTCTTTAAAATAAGGCCTAGGCAGTGTATCAAAGGTAAGTAATTTCAGGCCACTTGACTTCTTGCCATTTGAAATCTTAAAATATTTTGTATCTTCTATTGGGACAAGAAAGGAGGGGATGCTGTTATGCAGGTTGTATTCCTCTCTACCACCTTCTCTACAAGAGGAATGTGGTTTTTTCCAAGGAGGAAGAATGATTATGCACAGTATTGCATTAAGAACTCCCGCTTAAGAATAATACACTAGTACTTACCTGTGGCAGCTATCTTACATCGATAAGGAAGTGGAAAAGGAAGCCATGATTCTGAAGCTCATCCTCGTGGTTCTGGTTCATAGGCATATCATTACATACCACAGTGGTATAATACACCTGCCAGTTCATTTGTGAAAGAAGCCCAAGAGAGGTTTGGCAGTGAAACGAATCGCCACGAGTGCAGTTCTCGGAAGTGACGCTAAGTCTTGGCATTCAAGTGCAGAGGAAGTAAAAGTTAAAAAGAGGAGGTAAAGTTGTCAGGGGCAACTTTAACTTAGAAGAATTAATACCAAAAAAAAAAAAAAGAAGAGCAAACAAAAGGGAAAGATTTAACAAGATGGCAGGGAAAATAAAAGATTACTGATTAGGATAAAATAATACTAGTTAAAAGTGTATATAGAAATGGGAGAAGTAGGGCAGGTGGAGAATGAGCTAGTAAGAGAAAAATGCCTCAAAAAAAAGGAAAGAAACTTGTCAGCAGTGACAATGAACAAGAAAGGAATGGTTTTTGAAATTGATTTACATGGGAAGGTATTACTAAAATGTCAGTCAGGGGAGGATGGGGGCATGTAGGAAAGTAGAAAAAGAAAACAAGAGAAAGCACAGGAATAACTTATGGAGCTCATCATTTCCATGTACAGACAGATATGTCATCAGCATTTTGCTGCAAATAAGACAAATGTAGACAGAAAACAGTGACAAAATGTATTGCCAGTAGATGTACTCATCTCTGTGACACTTCCACTGTGTTATATATATGCAGTATCTAATGTTACAAAATGCACTGTCAGGTACTCTCTTGGTTTTCTGTCTTGTATTAATTCTACCCAGTACTAGTAATCTTTCTAAAGAAATTAATTAGGAATTATGTTGCCCTTCCTTAACTCAACAATCTTCTGCCAATCTTGCTTTTGTTCCGACTTGGTTTGTAATTGTTCAATAAGCTAGTTCTGTCTCTGGAGCTGTATGTTTGATCTATAGGCTGGTCATAGGCAAAGGTCCTGCCAGTCCTCTGCATGAAAGAGCCTTTTTAGGGCCTTTATACTGAGGGTCTCACAAAGGTCTCAAATAAAGGAGCTGGTATGAACTCTGTCTCAAGGAATGCACCCAGACTAGACAGGTAACAAAGACAAGGGAACTCACAGGAGGAGTTTGCTCTGCCTCCTCTTGAAACCTGACATACTCCAAGCTATGCAGAGGTCCCCAGTTATCACATTACCTCTTGAATCTCTCTGTAAGACACAGCAATATATTCCTTCTCCTAGCAGAGGAATCACAGATTTCATGCTTCTCACTGGAAAGAAAAACAGGAATTAAAGCAGAGGAGGATAGACAGAGACATAAATTACGGAAACATATCAGGACAGTGGGTAGGGACTGTCAAAAGACTCAGTTTTGTGTCATTAAGTGTTTCTTCACTGGAAATTTCCTCAAATACAATTTTTATCATAGTGAAACGCAGAGGTTTCAAATATATTTGGAGTGTGGTTATCTTGAACACAATAAAAACATTCAACTTTTCCTGTAAAAGCATTTTGGTAGCAGAGATGTTATTAAGAAGCACTTCAGTGGAAGGCATTGCTGTAGCTGAAATGAGTTATTCCAGCCCTACCTTGCCCAATGAAAAAGCTGTATCCCCAGAACTCACTGTTACTCTAATTGCTATCTGTATTGTGAGATTAGGCAAGCACAGCCAAAATTTCACCAAAAGCTCATGTGCCTGAATGCAAGAGCTCTGTCAGCAAAGTGAGAAAGCATGAAACTGGCTGGAACAAGAGGTATTTCCTTTCCTTCCCCTCATATCCTGCCCTTACACAGACCAGGCAGATGGGAAGTGAGAAGGCAAGGGATGTTATTATCCCAGTTAGCAGCTAGGGCAGTGAGACAGCGGATCAAGTATTTTGTTGCAATTTATACCGGAAGGATGTGCTTAGCCAAGAAATTAACCACAATTGCTTGGACATCTGCCTTAGCCATAAAACCACCCTTCTTTTTTTGCCAGTTCAGAAATCAGAAGTGTCCCTTTCAACTTTAATGTCTAATCCCAAGAGGTGGACAAGAAAATTTATAAAAATCGTAATTAAATGTAAAATGAGGAAGGGGAGAGAAAGGGAAGGGAAAAAATCAGAGAAGCAAAACAGGCAGGGACATGCAGAGATGAGTGCAGACATATGCGGGAGACACTGAGAAAAAAAAGCCAGAGATAAAGAAAATTTAAGAATGACATTAGGTAAATGAGCTAATATTAGATCTTGGAAAATTTGAACAAAAACCACCTGAAAACAAGTAAAAGAAAAATTACAAAAAAGGAGTTGAATGGGAATACTTCACAGCTAAGTTTAACTTACTTCTAGAAGCAGTCTTGTAGCATTAATTTTTCAGATTATATTTAATAACATTTGATGGTTCATTAAATAGGTAAAATAGCTATTCTGCGTCTGCTAGACTTTGTGTTCTTTACTTAGGAGATTTGTATGAAAATGTGATTTTTTTTCTTAAATTGATAGTGCAGATTCCTCTCATGATTTCATATTTAAAAAAACGAAAGGTATTGTACATAAATAGACTGAGCAAAACTGAGCATTTGGAGGAATTTTTTTCCTATTTGCCTATGGCCTATCACCAGCACTTTAATATTTTTTATACCAATAATAAAGGATCTAATTTATATTGATCTTTTAGAAGCTCATCAGCCTCAGGGTATAAGTTCCAACATCCATGATATATGAAGTTTTGAACATTCAGCCTGAAAAATGCAAAAATCTTCCAGTCATTTCTTTTGTGTATCCCTATCTATTCTCTTGCTCTTTTCTGAATGTTATTTAGCCATCTTTGTTCACCCTTTGTAATGATTGGATGAAGTACTTGAAAAGGAATATTTAAAAAATTCTTAATTCACATAGCTCTCTGTCCATTTCTGCCCTACTTCCCACATGTTCACAAAATACAGTGTTGGAAAAATATCAGTTATCAGTTTTCCACCCCATCTGGAACAACTTTAAAAAGACACAGCAGATACAGAAATGGTTTACAGACAAACAAAGAAATCCTCGAGGCTTGTTGGAGAACACTAAAACACAATTCAGTGCTGAGAGGAGTGGAGAAGTGCAAAGATACTGATATAGGAAAAGAAAACCAGACATTTTCCTTTTATAAATTCAAAAATGAGAGGTAATTCAATGAAACTGAAAGCTGGCATATTTAGAACACTTAAGGGAGGTGAGGGGTGGATTTCAATGTAAAAGTATTACATAGAAATCACTATCCATCACTGTAGTTTACATATATCAAGGTTTTCAACATAAATGTATCTATGATAAGGCTTTATTTTCAAATCAAAATACTTATAAACTTCAAGGCATTTTTAACTGTTTTTCAATGGTTCAGTAGTCTTCCTGTCATTTATGGCTTTAAGTGGTTAGTTAACTAGGAGAAAGGTATAATCCTCTACTAAGGATTTCAGCCTTATAAATACATTGCAGCAGTGGATGTTATACTGAGTTACATTTCCATTTGATCCAGAAGGGGAATGTCTGTGTTCTAAAAACTGTTTAACCTTAATTTGAAGATCTAACGTGCTTTTGAAGATCTTAATTTTGTATTTACTCTTTTGAAAAATACTTGCTGTGAAGGACTAGGATTCAGTTTTTTCTTAGCATTGTTATGAACTGGAAAAGCAGTTGCTGGGAATATATTTTGACAATAATTTGCTAGATATACTTCAGACTGCCTACAAAAGAAGTAGTTTGTTCATTGAAATGACCCCATTTATTACAGAAGTTTTCAGTACACATCTCTCAGTATTTTCTTAACAGTTGACTGAGCATCAAGAAAGAACACATTGCAACAAATTCTGAGCCATCTCTTCATATAATCAGACCTTTTAAGGTAGATACTAATATAGTGCCTTACAATTATATCAAGAAGTTGCTAAAATACTTTACACATACAGCAAATCAATCACTGTAAATAGTATTTAAAGAATAGCTAGCTTTGTGGAAATAAGAGGTGGCTGGGGTTTGAATAGCATGATTTATTGTGTCATTTTGTTTGCTTTAAAAAGGTTAATGGCAGAAACCTCCTTTCAGTTGACTTTGATCGAACCACAAAGACAGAAAAGATCTACGATGACCACCGTAAATTCCTGCTGAGGATTGCCTACGACACGTCAGGGCACCCCACCCTGTGGCTCCCGAGCAGCAAGCTGATGGCTGTCAATGTTACCTATTCATCCACAGGTCAAATAGGCAGCATACAGCGAGGGACAACTAGTGAAAAAATAGAGTATGATGGACAGGGAAGGATAGTGTCTAGAGTGTTTGCTGATGGGAAAACTTGGAGTTACACATACTTGGAAAAGGTAAAGAACACTCATGTCTTTAAAAATGCTTGGAATGTGCTGAAATTCTGCAGCACCTCACTGCTGCAAACAAAGCAAAAAATAGGTAGCAGAAGCACATTGCAATTATTCTAAGTATCAACATGTGATTCCAAGGGGAATGTTTCATTCCACAGATATGTAATCATGCTGTAGCTAATTGCTAGGAATTGATGTGTTTTTAAATTATTTAGGCCACTGACTAACAAGAAGCATCTGTATTTACCTTTTATCTTAACACTTAAAATAAGGTACAGGGACTATCTGCAATTCAAGTCAACTGAAAATAATTTGTTTGCAAATGCTTCACTGTTGTGGGTTTTTTTCACTACCAAGAAAAGCTCTTTTTTCCAAATAGTTACAGCTATCAATTTGTGCTTGCTATATGTTGTAGCATCAAACTAAGGGATAGGCAAAAGAGTAGGAATCAATATATATGTAACAGTTGCTGAATTATAGCTCTCCTTCTAGAAATATCTGTGAAAATCACCCTTGTGAGATCTCATGTCTGCCACGCAGAAGGAGAATCTATTTCTTTCAGGGGTTTAAATATATTTCTGCTGAAGCTGTTGCTCAGCAAATACTGTTTACTAGTCGTCACAGACATCATTTAATCAAGAGCTATGATACATAATAGCCATGCATTAGAAAAATGTCAGAATAATTCAAGTAGCTCCTTTTGATATGAATAATCGAACAATTGTTTTGCCTATGTCTCAAAAGCTTACAGAAAAAGAACAGAGTCTTCAGAGATCTCAGGCTATTCAAATTCTTCAAAATCATCTGTAATTGTAGGGAAGAAATTGTATCTCCCATATGTTGTTCTCCTCGTGAGTTAATGGCTCTAAGACAGTTTTACTTCTTCCCATATTAAACATGACTTATCTGAATCCATTGACAATCTGCTGTTTAGCTGTGAATGCTTGATAAAAGAGTGATACAGTCATAACAAGTAGCAAATTATGAATGTGGAACTACTAATTACAGAACCCCTTACAATTAAGCATACAAGTAAATTAGGCAGGGAGATGTTAACAACATGTAAGGTCAAGGATAACTCAATTAAAGAGGAGATAATTTTCTCAAGTGGGAATGTCACATTTTTGTGAAGAAATAGTATCAGTATATGGCGGGAGGGGAGAAACTGCACCGTTTGTCACATGATAAAAATCTGTTCTTAATTTTCAGTCAATGGTTCTTCTGCTCCATAGCCAACGGCAGTATATCTTCGAATATGATTTGTTGGATCGGCTTTCTGCTGTCACCATGCCCAGTGTTGCTCGTCATACCATGCAGACTATCCGCTCCATTGGCTATTACCGGAATATATACAACCCCCCGGAAAGCAATGCTTCTGTTATAATGGACTACAATGAAGAAGGGCAGCTCCTTCAAACAGCTTTCCTGGGGACAAGCCGAAGAGTATTATTCAAGTACAGACGGCAGACCAAGCTCTCAGAAATTTTATATGATAGTACAAGAGTTAGTTTTACTTATGATGAGACAGCAGGAGTCCTGAAAACAGTAAACCTCCAAAGCGATGGTTTTATCTGCACCATTAGATACAGACAAATTGGCCCATTGATTGACAGACAGATTTTTCGCTTTAGTGAGGACGGAATGGTAAATGCCCGATTTGACTACAGCTATGACAATAGCTTCAGAGTGACTAGCATGCAAGGTGTAATCAATGAAACCCCATTGCCTATTGATCTCTACCAGTTTGACGATATCTCTGGCAAAGTTGAACAGTTTGGAAAATTTGGAGTTATATATTATGATATTAACCAGATCATTTCAACAGCTGTCATGACGTACACAAAACACTTTGATGCACATGGGCGCATCAAGGAAATCCAATATGAAATATTTCGGTCATTAATGTATTGGATTACAATTCAGTATGATAACATGGGACGAGTTACAAAAAGAGAAATTAAGATTGGGCCATTTGCCAACACCACAAAATATGCTTACGAATATGATGTAGATGGTCAGCTCCAGACAGTTTATCTAAATGAAAAAATAATGTGGCGATACAACTATGACCTGAATGGCAACCTCCACTTGCTCAACCCCAGCAGCAGTGCCCGTTTGACGCCACTTCGGTACGATCTGAGAGACAGAATAACTCGACTAGGAGATGTACAGTACAGGTTAGATGAAGATGGATTTCTGCGTCAGAGGGGTACTGAAATCTTTGAATACAGTTCAAAGGGCCTTCTTACTCGAGTTTATAGCAAAGGCAGTGGGTGGACAGTGATTTACCGTTACGATGGACTTGGACGACGAGTTTCCAGTAAAACTAGCCTTGGACAGCATCTCCAGTTCTTTTATGCCGACCTTACTTACCCAACCAGGATAACTCATGTATATAACCACTCAAGTTCTGAAATCACATCTCTTTACTATGATCTGCAAGGACACCTTTTTGCCATGGAAATTAGCAGTGGGGATGAGTTTTACATTGCATCAGACAATACGGGAACACCACTGGCTGTTTTCAGTAGCAATGGTCTCATGCTTAAACAAATTCAATACACTGCCTATGGAGAGATCTATTTTGACTCTAACCTTGACTTCCAGCTGGTGATTGGATTCCATGGAGGCTTGTACGACCCACTGACCAAGCTAGTCCACTTTGGAGAAAGAGATTATGACATACTGGCAGGCCGGTGGACAACACCCGATATTGAAATCTGGAAGAGGATTGGGAAGGATCCAGCTCCTTTTAATTTGTACATGTTTAGAAATAACAACCCAGCCAGTAAAATACACGATGTGAAGGATTATATCACAGGTAAGAGAAGGTTACTTCATTGTAGCTTGGGGATGCTGGACCTATAGGCACCCAGTTTAGAGGGAGTGAGACTGTAGGTAGCAAGGGCAGTAAGGGTCCTTCTGGGATCAGTTTAACTCACCACCATCACAGAAAATATTCACTGGAAGTTGGTTGATATTTTCCAGGGTAGGCTTTTGCAAGGCTGCTAATGTAAATTGCCCAGTAAGCTCCAGGGCTAGCACAAAGTAATGAGTACACAGCCAGGTGCAGGGAAGGAGGAGTAGGATAGTATAGAAAAAGGAGTGAACTTCTCTTTTGTCAAAGAAAGGTGCTAACATGCTGACTTTCATATCTCAATTCTTAGAGAACCTATATGCTTTCTGTGGTTCTAAAGTTAGTGATGTGTAGTGTTTACCATTATTCTACATACCAAAAATCTGACTGCATGACACCAGAATTTTTGAAAAAATGTATGGCTCAGATACATTTGATTTTTTGTATTTGAATAGATGTAAATAATCCAAAATACACAGAGATTGCCAATCTACAGGAAGGGCTCATCAGGACTTACTTAGGAGCTGTGAGACTACCACTTGGAAGAGCATCCTGGGAATTGAGTGGGTTTGCATTCATTTAACAAACAGCAGCTATTAAGTGGGTTGCTAACAGGCTGCCTGGGAGTAAGGATAATAACAGACCTCTGAATCTGTCCTCTTTTAGCAGCATGTGCTGTAGGGCATGCAGTTGGAATCAGATTCTTTGTGGCATTGAAAATCATGCACTTACTTCAGAAATTGCCTTTAAAAGACAGTTTTGATTCTTTTCTTAACATCTTTGATGTCTGAAATGCACAGACACATGCTGCTTATATACGGGTTTTATTACAATTATTAATTTGGCTGACTGGCAGTTTTAGATGCAGTGCCTCATGAGGCATATAATTTATTTGAAAATGCTAGAAATTATTTTAAGATAAATATTTTTTATTCTTTAATTTTTGGAAAAATTTTCTTCCTTTTTCCACTTATTGTGAGCTTTCTTAAATAAAAATTACTAGACTTGGTAAGGAGCACTCTGCCAACCTCTAAGCTTAATATTTGTGGAAGATAGTGTAAAAAAACAGAAACGAGGCAGAGCACTCATTCTTGCCAAACAATTGTGAACTAATTGCTGGCACCCCTAATTTATTTTTAACAGAACACAAAATGTATCATAAATAATGTTACCTAATGATAATTTAGTATCCTGCCTACTTACTGATGCATTTCATTAGCTTTTAATTTCATCAATCAAACATCATCTTGAAGAGGAGCAGATTTTTCTTGAATCAACAAAAAATATCTGCCAAATTTTTTAAAAGGTAATTTGCCATATAGGTGCTATTTCAGGAGTATTTTGAAGCCATTACAATAACACATACACACCAAAAGGACAGGATGTGCTCTGCAGTACTTTTTTTTTTTGGCTTTGTTTTAAAGTATTGATGATGAAGGTGTGACATAAAGCATGTTTAGCCTGACCATGAAATTCCAGTTAGTTTAGGCTGTATGACAAGGAAATCTCCCCTTAATTGCACTGCCATAATTGTTCTGGAAGTCACAGAGGCCTTCAGACTTGCTGAACCCTGCAATACCTTTCAACTGAGCCTAGTGCAACTCTTATATAGAACAGACATTTTCTTTTAAGTTTAGAACTGTTAAGTTTCCTGTATAGGTTTGCTATTGTAGCTGTAGCACAAATCTAAATCCATACGTATGAAAACAAAGACTGTTGAATAATGTTCATGATACAAAAGGAAATCAACTATGCCAAAAGCTATTATATGTAAAAATGGTATGGTTGCGAAATATAGAACAATTCTAATATTTTTCTCAATTTTTTTCTTATAATTATTCCCTTTCAGATGTTAACAGCTGGCTAGTGACATTCGGCTTCCATCTGCACAATGCCATCCCTGGCTTCCCGGTTCCAAAATTTGATTTAACAGAACCTTCTTATGAACTTGTGAAGAGCCAGCAATGGGAAGACATACCAGTAAGAAACAAAACTAAACATACAAACTGAACAAGACAGAATGTTCCCTTCTATTCAGATCTTACTAGGCATGGATAATTCTGACAGCCAAGGTTAATTGCTAAGTTAAATCCGAACAGTACTTTTATCTAGTTTCAAAAGAATTTAAGAAATTACAGATGGAGGGTTTTTTTTACAGATTTGCTAAGTTAGGTACTATTTTATATAAGCTTTTGTTTGCTTTCAGCAATAATAAAAATTTAAAAGACAATAATCAATGAAAACAAGTTTTAAATGCTTTAAAGATGTCTAATTTCATAGCAGAAACTACATAGATTATATTTGTACTAACATTCTGCCTGAAGACAGTAACTGAACACTGTAGTAAAAAATAGACTGTGAAATAAACAGAAGAACAGGTGATATAACATACACATACCAGGCACCACTATAACATTACTTCTTTTTAATATTAGCCATGCATTATGGACACCATGTGTTACATGTAAAGATAAAATACTGAAACTGAAATTACTTGAGGTAAAACCTATTATCTTAAATAAAAGTAAAACTCAGGTGCTTACGAAGTTCTTTGAAAGCAAAAAAATGAACTTTCATCCTGAAAACCTGCTACAGTTTTAAATAATGAAAAATAAATGTGGAAGTAAAATCTAAGTCTGCTATTTAAGAAAATTGTATTGACAAATTAGACTTACTCAAAGATCAAAGACCTATGCCCTCAAAAATCCTGTGGTTTTTGGTTTAGAAGGAAGAGTTAAGAGACATTAAAATGAGTGATCCCATTGTAAGCAGTCAAAAAGTATCTCTTTCTACAAGAATCATGATAGGGAATGTTACGAGAATTAAAGATGATATCTTAAAAAATCCTACAACCTAGTGTAGACCGAAAGTCCTTAGAAGGGTGGCCCAGCAGAAGGAACATATGGAAGCTAACTTTGCATTCAAGAAGTTAGTTAGTTAGTTAGTTAGTTAGTTAGTTAGTTAGTTAGTTAGTTAGTTAGTTAGTTAGTTAGTTAGTTAGTTAGTTAGTTAGTTAGTTAGTTAGTTAGTTTTTAATAGCAAGGAATTGAGTAACAGGGGAAGACCTTAGAGCACAGCATGGGATTAGTGTCTCCCATGAGCAACAAAAGCAGTGAAGGAGGAGCATGGCAAGCACTCCGGTTGTACTGGGAGATAAGAAACCTGTAATCAGGCATAGCTGTGAAGAACTATCAAAGGTTGTTTATTTGGGTCTCAAAGGCTAAAGAATGAAATCATCCACTAACACCAGCAAAGGCATACCAGGAACAGAACCAGTCTGGTCAAAGAGATGAGAGCAGACAGCTAGTTGTCAAAAATTTTCGGGAGAGAGCTCAGTAACATGAGGAATGCCAAGGGCATGTGACATGACAGAGCGAGAAGCGTGTGATAGGAAAACAAAGGTTCAAAATTCTCAGGTAGGAAGACGCTGCAACTCTGATACTCACTGGTGAACAAGCAAATGCAACCAGGAGGCAGAAGTAAACACACAAACCACTTAGTATTTTGAAACATTCTGGACTGAGTGAGCTTTATTGAGCTCTGAGGATACGTGTTAAAAATAAACAAACTTTGTCATTATGAAGTTGCTATAGCATCTTCCTGCTCTCAGTCATGATTGCTGTGTACAATATATTTTGTGCTCAATAGCTTTCATGTAGGATTTACAACAGCTGAAATCCATACTTGGTAGCAAGTACAGACAGAAATCTGCCACATTCAAGAAGAATGGAGCGTCCAAGTTAATTCATAATTCCTTCAGGAGCTGTCCCCTCCAGAAAGCTACCCTTGTGGCAAAACAGAGAAGCCTTTGCAAACTTTTTGCCGGGCTTTGATCAGCAGCAAGGCTGAATTAAGTTTGTATGAATCTTCAAGACTCCTGCTTGGTCTCCCTTCCAGAAATTTAGGAAAACAAAACACGATTTTGACTCATTTGTCAGCAGTGAATCAAATGGTTCAAGCAGTATTTTACTGAAAGGAGAAGGGGTCAATTGGAAGATAAACTGGATCATCATCAAATACTAACTACTCCTTTTCAAAAGTGCAGCCAGAGCTATTTAAATCTTTGTTTCCTGCTGAGGCAACTGCCAGGGCAGCTGTGTGCTCCCCACCTCTATCAATACAGCTCATTCACAGCTTGTTGCTGTTAAGACCCAGGGTTAGACCGATGTGTCTGTTCTGCACTGCTGTAAGGTCTCATCCCAGCCACAGCTGACCCTGTAATTTGAGCTGTTCTGCTATCTAGCTGCACTAGCTAACCATTCCTGCTAGCTGCTTCTGCTCTTTCAGCTCTGCTGGCTGACGACTGCAGTTATGCCGACAGGTCCCGCTCCCCAGCCATCCTCTTTACCGAGAGTGCATCTGGCATAGTGGGCTACACACAGCTCTTCCATGACATTCCTAGCTTTTCCATTAGACTGGTTTGTTGGTTCTTTTCATTCATTGCCCCTTGTCTTTGCTAGCTGTGAGCAAAATGCTGCTGTATTCAGGGTTGCACCCAGCTGAAGTTCTTGGGGAAAAGCTCTTTGAGGCAGGAGGCTGCTACTTGGAGTGAGATGGAAGGTCACACAGCCAGATTGGCCACAGTCTTTTCACACACGCCCTTTTATCAGGTTCTGCAAGTATTTTGTAAGAAAGGGTATCACCCTTGTAAGTGAGGGTATTCCACCTCACTGGTCCACACCATTTGCTTCTCTCTCTTTTACAGTAAAGACTGCCATTACAGTTTATTTCCCTCATTCCTTTAGCAGCTTCAGGGATTATGAGAGCCTCCCTGCAGTTTGGTCTCAGGCTGCATCTACTTGAGAGACTCTTATCTCCTGACTCAGCGTAAATAAAGGCTTGTTCCAGTTCTAAAGCACAGCTTCATGACCTGCAAAGATCTCCTCAGTTTGACTGGACGCGTGGTAGACAGGAATCATATTTGAGCAAGCTCAGAGAAAGAGATGACACCATAGTGAGATGACACCATAGTAAGACAGCTCTTACCTGTATTAACATGACATGACCTGGTAATGGGCACTGGCAGCCCAGAAAGCCAATCATGTCCTGGGCTGCATCAAAATCAGCATGGCCAGCAGGGCAAGGGAGGGGATTTTGCCTCTCTACTCTGCTCTGGTGTGACCTCAGCTCAAATACAGCACCCAGCTCTGGGGTCCCCAGCACAGGAAGGACATAAACCTGTTGAAGCAAGTCCAGAGGAGGGCCACTCAGTTGATCAGAGGGATGAAGCACGTCTCCTATGGGGGAAGGCTGAGAGACTTGAGATTGTTCAGGCTGGAAAAGAGAAGGCTTTGAGGTAACCTAATCGCAGCCTTCCAGTACCTGAAGGGAACTTACAGGAAAGATGGGGCAAGACTATTCACAAGAGCAGGTGGTGATAGGACTAGGGGGAATGGGTTCAAATTGAAAGAGAGTAGGTTTAGATTACATATTAGGAAAAATTCTTTACTGTGAGAGTGGTGAGGCCCTGGAACAAGCTGCCCAGAGAAGTTGTGGATGTCTCATCACTGAAGTTGTTGAAGGCCAGGTTGGATGAGGCTTTGAGCAACCTGGTCTAGAAGGTGTCCCACAGCACGGGGGTTGGAACTAGATGACTTTCAAGGTCCCCTTCCAACCCAAACCATTCTGTGATTCTTGTGGTTATGTACTGACATTGTAAGTCTGTCCTGTGCAGCTCAGTAAGCAGCCTCTGAAGTTAAATCCGATTTCTGTGCAGGTTCTCAGGGAGATAAAGAGTAAAAGCACTGCATATTAGCAAAATAGTCTTGTAATTCAGCAGAACAAGCAGTATGCAGATCTAATTAACTCCTTGGCGCTGTCAGTTGTGGCATATCCTGTTGTTGTACACGGGCAGCACACCAAGAAATCCTGGCTGTTTGGCATTTAGGGGGCTACAGATGGCTGGTAAAACTTCTGTCTGTTCTTGTTTACAGCCAATTTCTGGAGTGCAACAACAAGTGGCGAGACAAGCAAAGGCTTTCCTTTCCCTGGGAAAGATGGCAGAAGTGCAGGTCAGCAGACGGAAATCCAGTGGAGAAAAGTCATGGCTGTGGTTTGCCACAGTGAAGTCTCTGATTGGGAAAGGGGTGATGCTTGCTGTCAATCAAGGCAAAGTGCAAACAAACGTGCTCAACATTGCAAATGAGGACTGCATAAAAGTGGCAGCTGTTTTGAACAACGCTTACTACCTAGAAAACTTGCATTTCACTGTGGAGGGAAAGGACACGCACTATTTTATCAAGACCACCTCACCTGAGAGTGACCTTGGGACACTGAGGCTGACGAGTGGGCGTAAGGCCCTGGAGAATGGCATCAATGTCACCGTTTCCCAGTCCACCACTGTGGTGAACGGCAGGACTCGTAGGTTTGCCGATGTTGAAATGCAATATGGTGCTCTAGCGCTTCACGTCCGCTATGGCATGACACTTGATGAGGAAAAGGCCCGAATACTGGAGCAAGCCAGGCAAAGAGCTCTTTCCAGTGCCTGGGCCAGAGAACAACAGAGAGTAAGAGATGGAGAGGAAGGCGCCAGGTTGTGGACAGAAGGAGAAAAGAGGCAGTTGCTAAGTGCTGGAAAGGTACAAGGATACGATGGGTACTATGTACTCTCTGTGGAGCAATATCCAGAATTAGCAGACAGCGCTAACAATATACAGTTCCTCAGACAAAGTGAGATAGGAAAGAGGTAACACACTGGCTTAGCTCAGGCTGCCAAAGAGACTGTGTACCAGTGTCTTCTAAAAAGGAGACCAAACTGTTTTGCTGCATTACTACTTGAGCCTAAGCTTACATCTTTGCTCAGATTTTTTCTGTAGCACAATCCAGACTCTATAACAAAAAGAGAGCCTTCCGGAAAAAGAATACTGCTAATGACAAAACTTTTTTTTCTCAATGACCTTAAAGGTGATCTGCTTTAAAGAATATGTTTACATATGCATATCGCTGCACTCAAGTTGGACTGAAAAGTATTAAAAAAAAAAAGAAGAAAAAAAGAAAATAAAAAGGCCTACAGATTTTGCAACAGGCTGTCTGTTTCTTTGAGGCACTGTATTTAATTAAGATACCGACCCATACAGTGTTTCCAAATAGTACTGAATTGTTGACCTTTGCTTACGAGAAGTAGTCTCTCTCTTTCTCTCTCTCTTTCTCACTGCATAGGATGTGGTATATATCTGTTAATTTTAAAACGTGGGGCAAAAATTACTGTTTATAGACAACCCAACTGCATTAAACTGTGCTGCTTTCTAAAAGGACATTGGCACAAGTGACTTATGCTACCATGGGAATTTAATAATGGATTTTACAATTCTAACATGGTTTGCCTTGGGGGGAAAATGGCAAGTAGAATCCTTGTTGCATATAAGCAAAGGAAACCCTGATTTTTTTGTAAATTATGTGAGACAAGTTGTTTATGGATTTTTATATGAATTACAATTTACTGTACATCAAATATTAGTCTCAGAGGAGTTAATTTATGTAAAGTGTTTAAAAAAGTTTATACTTAAAAATAAAATGATAAAAACATGTGCTGTGTGTGATTTTTTTTAAAGAAAAAGGAATTGCACCTTTTATGTTATAGCTGTACAGTATAAAGGATTATATTGTAGAGATATAACAGTGATGACTAATGTCCAAAAGTGTTAATATTTTTGTATTAGGTTTAAAGCTGTGCATCTATCACTCTGCTGATAGGATGGGACACTCCACAAAGTGGCTGGCTGAATCAGACCACAGCTCCCCTCCCCTCCCTCCCCTGTCACCCAGGCCAGTGCCACTTCATCAGTCATTGTTGGAAGGCACAGTAACCAAATAAGTCTCATTTAGTATGATGGAAGACTTTAATAGGTTGGGGTTTCCTTGTCTTTTTCCAGCCCTAATGTTATAAATGGACATTTATTCATACCAGGTGGGGTTTCTGTTGGTTTTTTAGAAGCTTTGTTTCACAATGGAGGAATAGTGTCTCAGGTGCTTGGCAAATTGTGTGTAGAAGAAGAAGAAGAAATGATGTAGTTTCATCCAGTTATGTCAACTTTGTCTTCTGTAGAATACAGCTCTTTTAGGTATTAATAACTCCAGATAGAAGAAGCGTACCTCTGACCTGATGCTACAGAATTGCTCTTTAGGCAGGCAAGCTGTTCAGTAGGTTCATCTCCTGGCCCTCAGCTGGCAGATCAAATCTCATTACTGTGAACACTAAACCTGGGGATGGAGAGGAAGGTCCAGTTCTAGTGCCTAGTCTGCATCTCCACGCCACTGCATAGATTTGGCATGCTCTGCTCCAAGGCCCAGTATATTTGCTGCAGGAAGAACTGAAGTGTGCAGCTGGTTCCTTATAGGAAGCCTGTGGTGGCATCTATGGCATCTGTTATACATCTTGGCTGAAACCATTCTTAGAGCTTTAGTCTCATGAGCACTAAATTCAGCCACAAAAATAAATATTTTTAAGATGAGACAAAATTGGGGGTTTTGATGTTCATTGAAATATACACAGTATTTCTATCCATGTATTATAATGACAGAACATAGTAAGTGAACGTGTCTTAACTATGAATGGTTCAAGTGGATGTAATAAAAATAGTTTTCTAACTGCTTTGTATTCTGAGAGTCTATGGTATTACATACTCTAAATTGCACATTAGGATTGTTTGATAAACAGATTTGAATTTTTCCCAGCCAAGTTGCTACCGAATCTACAGTACCAGTGCTATTACTGTATGTGTGTATTTGGTAGAGCATACAGAACTAATTACACATATAATGAATGCTAATCATCTATTAGAATTAAAGCACAGATTAGTTGTTAGTACTTTTACCCTTGAAGCTTGAGGGCCCTAAATTTAGAGAGGATGGTATGTCAGACCCCAGAGGCGTGTCATTGATCTACGTATTCTTTTTAAAAGATGTAAAATGCTAGGTGTTTGCAGTTCTGTTGGGTGGCTCTTCCACAGCACTGTATTTAGCATGCTGTAAGTGCTCTCTGTTGAAATAGGCTCATATTCTAAATTATGTCCAATGTTTCTGTTCTGTTTGAATATGAAAAGCTTGTATAACATGTCAACATTGAAATATATCTTCTACTTGGCGCGTACCAATCCCTTCTCCTTTGTTCTGGCACCAATAAACAACAAATTATAGTATCTGTTGGTGATCATTTTAGATGCAGTCAAATCAAGCCAATTAGTGGCCTTGTTAGTAGGTATAATGAGCCTATTTCTTGCTAAAAAAGACTTGTGATCTGGACATGCTCCTGCAGGAAATAGTGACCTTGGGGAATATAGAAACAAAAGATCTTTTTAAAGAAAAAATATGCATAATTAAAGAAGCATATTACAAAAATAAGAAAAAAAGAAAGGAGATTCTAAGTATTTTAGACAATGCCAGTCAAAATGCTATCCTGATATTTTGAGATGTATATTTCGTCTGATTTGTATTGTTCTTTTAATTTGCCTTCTTAACTTTATATGTGTCCTGAATTTTCCACAAATTGATAACTATAGATTGCATCTAGGCTTTCCAATAAAAGCCAACCCAATGTGTGTGTGTGTGTGTGTTTATATTTGGGGTTTTTTAATCTGTATGTCAGATACTGCATCTGTGCCTTTCTCGTATCGAAGAAGCAAAGTGATCCCCTTGCACTGGTATTGATTCATTTGCTTCACAGTTGGTAGTATCTTTTTTTGACTCTATCCAATGGCTTCATCTGCTAACTCAGCAAAGTGAATTACTCCAGGGGATCTCTCAGGGGGCCTGCTTTAGAGAAAACATTAAATATACCTCACAAAGCCAAATCTTTTCTAGATAAGGAAAGCCAAAGAACAAAAAAATCACTTAGAACTATTTTCTCTCATACCCTGCTGAGTAAAAATATGACAAAAAGTACTTGATTATAAAGAATTAGATTGGCAGTGGTAGTTACATATATACACAGAAGAGATCCTTCAACCTGCATTTAGGCCCACTTCACAGAAACTGCTGACTTCAGCATTACTCTACGTCAAGAGACTGCTTTCATTTTATTTGGAACAGGCAGACTTCACCACACTTACTTTGTAGTGACAACCTTGAGTTGGTAACGTGTTGATCCAGCACTAATCAGGTCACTGCTTAGCTAACTATGGCCTAATTTTTTTATTTAAAAAAAAAAAAGGCAGTAAGAGATCTTTGTATGTTCACACTTGGGAGGTGAGAGATTTGCATTTGACAAGGGGGAAGAAAAAATGCCAGTTACCACTGCCACTCTTCTGAGACATTTCTAAAGTGATGGCTGAAAGGCTGTGAAAAAAAAAAACCACAGCATAAAATAACAGTTAAAATTGTCTATGAGAGAATAGGCTGCATTTGCAGAGAATCAGATGACAAAATGTTTGAATTCTGTTTTCAGAAAAAAAAGAAGGAAAAAGCTCCTGAAAGTGTTGATACCTTGGTATACTGCTATCTCTAGAAGGGCAAGCTACGGCTATACATATGGCCAGCTTGAGAACCTTTAAGAAAAAGAGGAAGAAACTCATGCCTAATTCTTTGGGGATGGCAAAGCAGAGGCACTTATTAGAAACAGCTTCTAAGCAGCTTATTAGAAGCTGCTTATTTGACATTTATTAGAAGCTGCCAGGGTTAAAAATAAGCCAAAGCAGAGAGCATCATCCCACAGCACAAACTGAACAGCACAGACACAGTGATATCATACCCCTAACTGCAAAACCACATCCAAAGCCACCAAACTAATCAGCTTCTCATCTACAGCCAATCAGTCCTAAGGACTAAATATACAAGGCTTATAAAATTAAATTGATCTTTACACACATAAGTTGCTGAGGCTCAGTGATACAAAACAAAAAAAGCCAAACAAAAAGTGATAAGAAACAAAATGAGAACCAGTTAATTGGTGAGTATGTGCCAATTCTCCCCCTGGGAAAAAAGGAACATGTGGTCTATAGCTGTCAGAGTTTAAGAACTTCATTTTTCACCTCTGAAGTTTTTAGCTTTGTAGCAGACTGACCACATAAGGCAAATTTAACTGTATGAGTACCTAGGCTATAATTATTCAAAAAGTCAAAACACTAATAATAGGTAAATCCCTGCTCATCCCCCTCAGCCCATTTATCAGCAGAAGTAACATAAATAAGGATTCCAGAGCTTAATTAAATGCACCACAAAAAGCTGAAAAATTCGGCTTTTCTGTTCACCCATCCCAGAAACCTGAGTATTTGTTATGGACCACTAAAAGTGTCTTAGGCCTTTCAGGGTGAAGAGATGGTGGACAGGTTTGTTTGTCATGCCATATCCTAATCACAAGATATAATACTGGCAATTACAGGTGGCACTATGAAGGACAAGACCATGCTGTCTGGTGCTCTGGCACAGTCTGCTCTGCTTTAATAACCAGATGTGCTGGGGATGACAGGGTAGGGAGAGCAAAAGGGAGGTGAGCTGCCATTAGGTGGTCTGGAGTGCAACAGTGAGAATGAAGTCACGCAGCACCACACAAATAGTGGCATGAGGATTATTAACTGCAAAATTCTTTGTACGCATGCCTTTTAAAAAAAATTCTTGGCCTGATTTCTAGCATCACAAATGCCAAATGTATGCAATTCTGAGCAGTGCAAGCATGACATAAAATGCATGGCTAAGATGCATTGAGGATAAATATGCTAATATGGGTCCCCACTTCTAAATAAAGCAAGCTAAACAGTAACACCATCGCTTACTTTAAGTACATGAGAGCCTTATATGCAATTTAGTAGGTGAAGAATCAGGATGATATGATGGCAGCTCATTAAAATGTCATGTTTTCACAGAACCTGCTTTATTGCAGGTAGACTTTCTTGCTGTTAATTACTATAACTTCATAGGTAAATTGAGTAAACCTTTTAATTTACTAAGTTAAAATTCCATCATTGAGGAATATAAATTTCTAGACATGCGTAAAATTCTTTTCCTGCTATTAAATAAGTCAATGCTATAGTAACATAATTATGCAGCTTAGAGTTAATGGTTCCCACAAAGCTGTCTTAATAAAGCCTTTTGGGATTCAGGGGGAAAAGGAGGAAATTCAGAAACTAAGAACAAGGCTGGAAGGCAACAACGTGTTTCAACTGGCTCTAGTTACTCAATCACACTTAAGCTGTCTGAGACAGCAGGGTGAGTGCCATGCATTATAGAGGCACCAGGGAAAATTCTTATCCCAATGCAATAAAATATTTCCAAATTTCAAGGCCAGGAATCATTTTAAAACTGGAATTACAGGAATGGCTATCTAATGAACCAATTAAAGTTACAGCAATAATAAATAAAATTAAAACAGTATAAAGAAAGATAATAGAGGAATCAGTGAATCACGCAAATCTGAGAGTAACTATAGGCATGTTAGAAATGCCGTAAAAAGTATGAAAAATGTATGAAAAAGGTCATCCATTGTTTGCAGATAAGGACTACCATGGAAAAATGAGCTGCGGAGGGTGTGGGTGTACAAGACCATAATACCAGAACCAGATATTAGTCACCAACTTACACAATGATGGGGAAGAACATATTAAAAAAAAAAAAATCAGTCACGCCAATATCTGCGGATGACAAAAATTAATGGAGTGGCAAATAATGGCTAGGACAGAGCAGTCACACAGAACAATATGGATCACTCACTGAAGTGAGCCCCTTCAAACAAAATGCATTTTAATACAGGCAACTCCAAAAGTAAAATGTCTCAGAATAAGAAATGCAAATCTTGCTATGAAAGGTACGTAGCTGCCTTCAAGAAAGCACTGACTGGAAAGAATGAGGAGTGCATAATGGATAAATAACTCTTTGTGAGATTCCAGTACAATAGTGGTGGCAATGAAGAGCTTTTAGGGGTGGAGAAGCTTAATGAGATTACTGGCCTTGTTAAACAAGGGAAATAGGAAGGCAATGTTATCTCTGCATATGGTGCCAGCAATACCACTCTTGCGTGCAGTCCTGATGCATGCATCATGAAAACTCTGGAGAGAGCACAAAGAGACATCACACATAAATCTGAGTCTTGACAAAATAAATTCAAAAAAAAAAAAGGAAAGGCACAAAATGGTGCCACGACAATAGTGTCTAAATGTCCTCCCAGGAAAAAACAAAACAAAACAAAACAAAAGCAAAAAACAAAAAAAAAACAAAAACAAAAAAAAAACCAAAAAAAACCACGTTGTAGTAAAGTGCTTCCGAACAGGGAAGGAGGGAAGAGAAAGTGGGTGGGAATGCAATTCTGGTAACTGACTATAGGAGTAGTTTCCAAAAGCTTTTGACAAAATAGGAGCTACTGGAGGTACATGTAATGGATGCAGGTGATGGGAGTTTAAACTAGATTATGGCACCATTCATTTAGTTGCACACGAGACGTCAAAGGAAAACCTTTATAACTCTGATAAATGCTAGGCCAAAGGGTTTGGGTTTGTCTTCTCCTTATCACCTCCTCTTCAACAACCCTGAAGTATCCAAATTAAGTTGATACAGACTGAAGCCAACTAATATTACCCTAAAAGTTTCAGTTTTTTAAACGGAGAGTGCAAGGCTGAGGCATTTTAAAAACATCCCTTGGCTTCCTCAGCAGAGATATGTTGTTCTATTACCTTCTATAGCAGCTGATAATTAAAACTAAAACAAACCTCCTCACTCTCTATTAACATAGCTGGAGCCAATATGCCCCCACGTTTATGTTTTCAAGGCATCCAGAGGCAAGTGTTTACGTTAAATAAAAATATCAAACAAACGAACAAAAATTTTAAAACAGTAAAGCCTTGTTTGTGCCAGCGCTGAGCGCACTCCGCCCTGAGCGCACCTCACCCTCAATGACCGACTCTCCCTTCCCACGTGTTTCACGCTCCGCCAGCTCCGGTGCGCTGGGAAGCATCTGGTCCTTACTCAGTGCACAACCGGGAGCTGCAGCCGGGTTACCGCCCTGCCTCACCGGGAACAGCTCCCTCCGGTCCTGACCCGCCTCACAGCGAAGCTTGGACCGGAGGGAATGGACTGAAGTGCGCTCCCAGCCGCAAGCGAGCCGCTCCCTGCCCAGGCACGGCAGCCGCCACGATGTCCGCGCCGGGACCAACACCGGCTCCCGCAACCGCTTGACCCCTTCGCCATCAGCGCGCCGCCCCTCAGCCCCCCAGAGCGGCAGCACGGGCCGGGGCGGGCGGCCGGGGCCGCTCCCCTCGCTCCTTCGGCAGCGGCTGTCCCTTCCACCGGGATACCGGGACACGGCGGCACCCGCCGGCCGTGGCTCGCGCGCCCCCTGGCGGGCAGGGGAGGGGCGGCAGCGGCTGGCGCGGGGCCGCTGGGGGGGTCTTGGCCGCCATTTTATCGGCTCGGTCGGGCCCGCGGCACGCCGGGGTTCCAGCAATGTAAATAAATAAGTACATCGATACACACACATATACCTACGTACATACATGCGTAAGTACATACATACTGCCTTGTATGCCGTACACAAAATGCCGTGTCCCTTAGCAGCACCTCATGCCAACCCGCAGCATGGCACCCACCTAACCCGCCTGGGCATGCAGCCTGGCACGTCCTGTTGAGCCAGTGCCACCTGGAGCGCCTCTCCGGCCTCCCTGAATGTGTCATTCCCGCGGGCTCTGTCATTCCCGCGGGCTCTGGACGGTGGAAGGGGCTCCACAAGGGCAGCAGCACCACGGTGGGTGCTGCTCATGGCGCTGCCCAGCCCCTGCTCCTTCACACGCACTGATGGCGAGTTCCGACCTGCAGCCCCAAAGCAGAGCCCTCTCCTTGGCAGGTCGCCTCATGACGAGCAGTAGGCTCATACCACGTCGTTCCTTCTCAAAGGCAATCAAAGGGTGCCAGCTTGACTGCTCATATATGAATTTGGTAAAATACATGAAGGGGGAAGGTTGTTTGTTTTTAACTGCACAAAAGGTGTTTTCAGATGGGTTTCATCTGCAGACGGTGAAATGTACCAGGGGAGGTAGGGAACAATTGCTTCAAACAAAGCCCAGCCTGTTTCTTGGCCCATGGTCACTGGTGGCTAGCAGTGGCCGTGGGCACTGCCACAGCCTGACACCAATGCTGGGCTGGTAGCTTGGCCAGGTGCCGCTGGGCTAGAGCCACCCGGCCAGGAGGATAGAGGGGAAGGGATCAGTCTGGCATTGTGCAGCAAAGCATGTGTGTGCGCATGCCTGGAAAGTTAATTTGTAATTTCTGGTCCTCAATAAATCAAGGCAGATGCCCCTATAAATCCTGCTCCTCAGGAAGGAAGCAGAAGGGCAGGAACTGCATGGAGTAGAGAACAGGGCAATTTTTCTTTTCACTGCCAAGAGCACATCACTGACACTCAGTGCTGTGCTGGGTCAGGCCTTCACCCTCTGCTAAGTTAATACCAAGAACTCCTTCATCTAAGGGCAGATAGTAACAGTGGGGCCCCCCTTACACTTTTCTGCCTTTCCTTCCTCTCATTGCAATAGCAGTAGCCTCTGAAGGAGCTGCACTAATTAGTTGCTATTACACTTCTTGGGTAGCTGGAAGAACATACTGCCTCTGACCTCATGCTTTGCAGTGTACCTTAACAGCTTATTACTGCTGTTGCATGGCAGCAATGGTTCATTTTATAGTTACTTTGAAAGGGCCATTCCTCCAGTGCTGAAAAATAATCTAAGACTAATGCACAGTATCTCCAGAAGACTGCTGTTAAACTGTCTATAACCAAGTGTCCAAACGCTGCACAGAGCTGTTTCATTTGCTTAACATCGACTCACTAGCAATTAATATGCCTGACATAACAGCACACTACAAGGCCCATAAAATCTGTAGCAGTAGGGGAGTGAAATGATTATAACTTTTTTTTTTTTTCAATCATACTAGACTACAGTTTGGGCACTGTAATCTTTTCAAAGCAAGAAGCCGAGCTGCATTTGAACAGCTGTTGTTTACTGAAGCAATAATTAGCAAGGAACAACTCAAAATACCTGCTACCTTCTGCAGCAGCTCAGCAGACACTTGCACCCTGTGCCCTAGCAGAGAGGCTATCAACTTCATATGTAGACTATACTTAATAAAAAACTCACCTAACTAACTTTGAAAAAGGAAATATTTATAGTGGCAGCATTGGCCAGCCTTATGCACACAAGTAATCCCACTGAATTCATTGTGAGCTGGGAGGCACAGACCGCAGCTTATACCAGATGTCCCTAGCACGGTGGTTTGCAGCTGGTGAGGGACAGCACATGCTGCACGTGGGGAATAGGACATTCTGCAAATAAGGTGTTAGGCACAGTCCTTCCCAGTGTGCTCTCCTGGCTCCAGGCAAGGTCAAGCTGCACGCCTGCTCCTGGGACTGAAACCTTTGGGGAAGCATGTCTGCAAAGCCATTTGTCATGTCTGCAAGTCTCCTGGTCTTACAAGATTTTTTAGCTTAGTGTGACAGAGTAGTGGACCAGTAGTAGGAGAGAGAAAGAGGGCTGCAGAACACAAGGGAGCGAAGTGGTAGCCACATTGAAAATGGACCTCCTGATTCCACACCTGGATGAAACCTAGAGATTTCTATGTTTGCGAGCCCTCCAAAAGTAGCCCTTTGTTTCTTGATTAGGGCTTGCTGCTGGTACATATAAGTTTGCAACCAGGAATTGGAGCATGAATGTTACATGTTTCCAGCTCACGTGCTAACCACCTGGTCACTGGCAACAGTGGTATATGCGTACATTCCCCTAAGACTGAATGAAAACACTGGTATACCTCCCAGGTAAGGCTCTAAAGAGGCTTTAGCTAAACTATTCTTAATGGCCTGCTCCTGTCTGAAAGGATAGTCATATCCCTTTCTCTCACCTCCTCCCAGCCAAAGTCTTCCATCACTTGTGCCAGCCCTTAGTACATCTGAACCTGTTGGGAGCCACTCTGAGGACCTAAATGCCCTGCTTCCTAGATATTTGTTCTCCATGGGTCTTATCTCTCTGGTATGCCTTCAAGCATGACTCTGGGCCCAAGAAGAGGGTAGGAACGTGCAGTCAGGCTTGGTGTGAAGAGGAGACAGGAGCAGGATCTCACTGACCGGAACCAGTTTAAGCAGCTGTTCCATAAGAGTTTCAGTCACCTGCTTCCTCTGTGGCCCAATAAATATTTAATTACTTAGTTAAACACGAAATAGAACTAACTCAAATTTGAGTTAACCGTACCTCACACTAGCAGTAGCATTCTGGAGTTCTCCCCATCTGAGCATTAGAGATAGAAGTTTAAGTCTCCAGGTTTTAAGTCTCCAGTCTGTCAGAGCACTGGAAGCAATCTCCAAGGACCCAGGGAGGGCTGCCAGCTGCGCTATAGGAAGTGGGATGCTCCACAGACAGGCGTCTGCCCTGCTCCAGAGATTCATTCTCCTGCGTGAGAAGACTTGCCTGCCAAAACTGATAGGTACATATCCACTAACAGTTGTCAAATCAGTGACTCCTGACTAGAGAAAATAAAAACATTTTGACAGAAAATGCCTGACCAGCACTACACAATAAGCCAGAAGCTGACTTATCTCATTACACCTGTAGTGTCTTAGAACTCCCTTTTCTGGCTAGTCAAGGTGTCCTTTTGAGATGGAGTGCTGATGTTAGAGACACAGGGAACTGGGACAGTCAGCCATGAGCTTGTAGGCTTTCAGTAAAATGAAAAAAAATATACTTCAAAGTTAAATGTTTTGTCAGAATTACATTTTTTCATATTATTAATAAATGATAGCTATCACTTCTGTCATTAGAAATCCAAATAGAGTCACTGAGGTAGTAAAAAAAAACTTTAAAAAAAAAGAAAGCAGGAAGGCAGTACAGACCAGATAAAAGACCAGTACAGTTTCACTGTTTCAGTTTTACTTTGCTCAGCAAAGTAAGAAATGGCAAACAGTGGCCATGATTTTAAATAAGGTCTTCCAGATTTAGATGATAGGGACCTAACTGTCCTTTCAGCGACCTTTACCACCCTGGAGCTGCAACTGCAGAAGTTCAGTCATTTTAAAATAAACATGGTGATATGTACATAAATGTAAATAAAATCAAGTCACAGCATGCCGTACCTTTCAGGCCTATTAAGACATACCTCATGTGGTGCTGTGAGGCACAAGGCCAAATGAGTTCAACAATCCGAGAAATAAAATACTGCCCTCAAAGTGGCTGGCATGCAAATCTGGAAGCAGGAGGAATTTGCATTTCCTCATTCCTCTTGGCATGTGCATAAATCACTGCAATTCAGTAAAGAAGCACCACTTTTTTTTCCGGAGTCCTATTTCATTTCTCAGTCAGAGCAGACAAGAAACTTGAGCCAAAACACTATGGATGTGACGTTAGGATACAAATAAAGGGGGATGTGGAGCTGGTAAGCCATAGTTAAGAAAGGCTGCTGAGCCTGGATCTTGCAACCCACACATTGCATCAGATCACATCATGCCTTAGCCCACTAGAACACGCAGCCAGAGGAGCTCAAATAAAAGCGTATCTATACACAGGAGGTACGAGCTGTAATGGTGCTGTAGGAATTCAGGTGGTACAAGCCCCATCAAAGGGTTCATACAGGTTCAGCTGCTGTGACTAATGGGATTTATACAACCTTTGATCAAAACAGTTCCATTGCCAAAACATTTGTACCGTACAAAATTTGTAAGACCAATTAGGATATGACAAGCCTTCCACTGAAATTCATGGATAGAGTTGCAAGGTTAGGAGTTAGAAAAAAATCCAAAGCCAACTGTGTGTTACAGTCAAAACCTTCCATTATTTATCAGTTAACATGAATGGTACAGTGGTTAATGGTCAGATATAGCCCCACTCAATACCCCCACCATGAAACTGCTTGTGTAGTAGATCTTTTTAGTAGGTAGGAGAGGCTGAGGCTGTAGAGAGGATGGCTTGAGCAGTATAACCTTGGCTTTGCACTGTCTTCCAGACCAGAAACCTCTTGCACATAAAGGGAAAAGCTACCCAGCTTGGCTCCCTGACTAAAGTGACTCTTAACACTGGTGCCTGGGGGAGCAGTTTCTCTGCACCACATTGCAGGCTTGGGACTTCAAAAGACCTTGCCCTGTGAATTTGCTTCAGGGCTTGTCTGGAAAGAGCTAAATTGATTACTCAAGCTCGTGCTGTGGCATATGTACCAAGCCACAGATCAGGAGCAAAAGCAGAGGATGTCCTAGAGCTGGTGACACACACAGCCTAAATAGGAGAGGGGAAGCAAAGTGGAAAATAAAAAGAAAGGGAAGTACTGACTAAAGGAGGGGCCATTGATTAAACAGAACACCAGCTATAACACTCTGGCTATAACCAGAGTTACAAACTTCTGTTTGTCATTTCCAAGCCACCCCAAGCCTGCATGGGAGTAGCAGAGGGACAGGGTCTTTTTTTCCAATCTCCAGACCACCAACCTTTTCCCTTAAGTGCTTTGCAAATGCTTGAGAAGACCTACACACACTACATGCTCACAGGAGCAGCAAATAAATCTTGTTAATGGTATGTTGATAATCTGCATGCCCAGAAAAAGCGCTTATTACCTCCTCGGGCTAAGAAGTACCATCTAAGAGCTTTCTTCCCATTTATTTTAGGACATACCCTCTCGCTACTCTTCTGGGGAAAACCAAGGTGAAACTGTTCACTCTTCCCCCTCACAAACTTCTGATTCAGGCTGTAGTAACTCTGGAGCAGTATCTGTCTGGGGTGTTACCCTAGGCCGAAGTGGCAAGTTTCCTGGCTTGAAATTATACAATTACCAGTCAACTGCTCCATGCTCCCACTAGGCAAGCTGGCCCCAGAAACAGCAGCAAGAGGCTCCTGAGACTGCCTAGGCACCTTCCGAGGCCACAGCTCTTATAGCATTTCATACCTCAGGGGCAAGGAGGAGGTGAGAACAACAGAGGTTCCTAATAAAACTTAGTTATATTGAAACATTGCTCTTTGAAGTGCTCATAACATTGTACAAAAGAAGCCAAGCTTTATCCCTCATTTACAGAGAGATGATAAGAGTTACAGGCACAGAAGGCCAAGAGCAAAGAAACAGACCTCAGTCTCCCAGTTTCTGCAGGCCTAATGGTGGGAACAGGCTGTAGTCATGGGAGTCAACTTGTAGAGACACTGTCTCCACAAAGGCACTGATATTTTAGCACTAATTTCAAAAACATTTCCACCAACAGCAGTGGGAGACCTGAGTGCTGATGTAATTCTCATGGAAATGAGGTTTGAAACAGGATCCGCAGTTTCCTGCAAGAGCCTCAAATGTTAGCTTTTATTACAGCTGCCTTTCAATGACCATTCAGGCCAGTTTCCAAACAGTTTAGAAGCTTTCATGGTGAGTCATGTCTTCAGCCAGTCAGCAGATGCTCTTAGGAAGTTTTGCACTTACGTGAGATCCTCTGGACAAAAAGGAGATCTTCAAAGGGTAACAGTGTCTACATCTGATTAAAAGCCTAGCCTAGTATGCTGATTGAACACCACTGGGTGCATCTTGTATGGCACATTCTGATGAGCAGTGAATTGAACATTCAGAAAAAATTTGTTTCTTGTCCTGTTAGTTTTTATGAAATCTAGTATTTTCAGTGGTTCTTGACTGAAACACAAGGACCTTGCAGTCAGCAGACAGCCCTGGACTGACTGTTCTGAAACAGCCATTCCTGCTCTACACCCCTGTCCCAAATGTACAAGGAGTCATGATGAAGATCCTCTAGTTTTCCAGTGGCACTGGTTGTTAGAGTGCCTTGGCAGTGAAGGCAGTGTCAGCATCTTCCAGAACTTAGAGCAAGTATTTGGGGAAGCCCAAGTCAAATTATATTGTCAGTGTTGAATGTACTGCTGCATTTACACCTCTCCTATTCGGTGCTGCACCAAAAGCTGTGCCTCTGAAGCAGGATCCCAGGCTCCTCGCATTTCTGAACAGAGGCTTGAAAGTCAACTCAAAGTGCAGTGTAAAAGAAGTGACCTATGCTTCTATATTTTAAGCATCAGATGTGATTTCCTTATGAGCTGCTACCAAAGTCTTTCTGGCCTCTAAGTAACCTGCCTATCTTGTTCTTCCATAGCAGAAGCTTCACTGCAATTCCCCTTGCAAAGAGTGCCTTGTGTCATGTCTCTGTCTGCCCCAAGGTTATCAAGAGTCCAGCCAGATCCCCACATCCCACAGCAGTGCTGGCTTCCTGAGTGATCTGGGGGCCTGTTAGCAGCCTGCCTGAATGTTCATGTAATGGACAGTTAGGAGAGCAAATCTCAGCTGAAGCACAGATGTTTGTTTTATTAGCGCAGGTTTTTGTACCACTTCTCTGGGGAGGAAAGGGGCAGCTTTCTTCCCTGCAAATGTGTCTGCTATACAGACTAAGTTGTAAGAGCTCATAAAAGCTGCTGCCACTGCTTAGGCAAGAATAACAATGGTATGGACATGAGAAGCCAGGGGAGATGTTTGGTACACAGTGAGGCTTGTGCAAGCTACAGAGCCTGACACCTAATGGAGAAAGGGCCAATGAAGGCCAAAAAAATTACATTGGGAATCTCTGCACTGCTTTTAAACTAGAAATGTTGCCTGTTGCCAGTGGCCTTTGGTGTAGTTTTCACTGTGTTTGTATGGTAGCTATTCATTGCTGGGTAATTATCTTGTTTTATTTTTCTACTTATTTATTGAATAAATCAAACTAATACAATTCCAACCCACGATTGCCATGGGAACACTCCAACAAGGACAGATGCAGTCTATAGCTGCAAGGAAAGAAAGCAGACTTCAACATTATTAAATTATACACAAGACAATCAATACAACTTAACACAAACAGCCCTTGCAGGCTCTGCACTAACTATCCAGAAGGCTCAGCCAGTTACTTTAGAGCCTCTTGCAACACCAAACCTTAACAACCACTATTTCGGGTTTCTATAATGGCAAGTGCTCCAGAATGCAGTCTTTTTTGCCTTTCCCTCATGTCCTGCTAAAAGGAATCACAAAAATCATGTAGTCTACATTTCTGCCCCATAGACATGGCAGGTATTTTTCCCTCCCTAAATCCAGTAGATGTGTTGAATTCTTGTTCTAGCATTCTCAGAATTTTCATTGAATATTTAGTCCTAGTGAAAATAACACATTTAGAAAATTTCAAACAGTTTCTGAGAGCAGAAATCAAATCAATCACAAACAAATCTAAAAGGCTGTTTAGCTTAACTTGGTCACTGTGTCTGCAAAGATGGATGACAAGAGACAGGAAAATAGAAGACAGAGAGGAGAGGAGATTAAAGCGATAAAGGGCCTACAAAGCTCATAGCAATTTTTCTCCTTAATTTCCTCATATTCAAGGTAATGCCACTGAGAGGAAGCCAACAAAAAGAATTACATGCACTACCCAGACTGTGTTTGTAAAAGGCAGTCTCATCAGTCCTGATTCTTTCTATCAGTGGCAGTGAGGGCTGTCTTTCTGGACACTGCAGGGAGAGAAGGTGCCAGGCATTTGATTAAGGCAGATCACAGTCTCCTTAAGTCCCCCAGCTGGGAGCCATCTGGCAGTAACTCACTCTGTGCAGGTCATCCTTTCTATTGCAATGCCTTCCCACCTGCCAGAGTGCTGTGATTATCCTCCCTGCTTACATCCCCTTACATCCCCTTAAACTTGTCCCAGCAGTGTCGTCGTCCCCCCCCCCCCCCC